>CM056052.1:155401479-155766479 GCA_029574335.1 Rana kukunoris | reverse complement strand
ATTTATATAGAAATCATGCTCAGGTGGGGCATGTCTGCTGGGTGATGAGTCCAATGGTTTCCAAAATCCCGGTGTGGGCCACTCCCTCCCTGGGTGAAAAAAAAATCCCCCCCACGTCCTGGACTCGCGCGGAGGATTAGGCTGCGTGGACGCAGCCCTTGAGCGGTCTCTCCGGTGTTCCGGAAGATATGGCCCCGACACAGTTGTCCCCACACGCCGCATGACACATGACGCATGCGCGGTGAATCGAAGACCCCTGGAGGGATCGCGGGGCGCCGCCAGCGGGTGGGAGCTCCCTAGGCAGCAATCTGAGAGATGGCCACTGTGGAGCAAGGAGGGGATTGCGGGGGAGGAACCACCAGTAGCCCCTACACCCGCTGTGAGGCCCAAAGAGAAACAAAGGTCCCCCACACAGCCACCCCAAAACCGTGGGCCCATGTGCATGGCTGCAAGTAAGGGTAATGATGGAAAACAGAGGCAGCACATAATAAATGGAGAAAAGAAGGAATAGTAATAATAAAACATAACTAAATTGATGTATCGTATACAAAAATAGATAAAAAAAGTGTAGGTAGCATATTATATATTAATAAAGTAGTATTTTTTTGCTACAACACAAAGCCCCCCAGGGTAAATTTCCTTTTCTTCCTGTTTTACTATTGGGGGTGTGCAGCGTTATACCCACTCCTGGGTATCGCCTTTCCTTACTATATAGCTTCGCAACTGTCCCACCTATATTATTTTAATACATCGGAGGCACAGAGATATAGGTCGTTGGTATGTAACAAACCAGGCAGCCCTTTTCACCCCGTGAAGTGTTCATTTGTCACCTTTATTGATTTATTTTTTATTTTTTTACTAATGTAACTTTTTTGTATTATACACTGTTGATGTATACACTTGTATACATGTTTACACTTATGAGATAAGTTTTAAAGGGGACAGGGCATTTTTTTTTAATTCTTTGGTTCACAGTTGAATGTGAAAGTTGAACTACTATTATATATCCTTCTAGTTTGTAATCTTTGGTATATTTTGGATAACTAAAGCCAGTCTAGAACATAGAGTGTAAAGGAATGCTTGGTTGCTGCTATATTTCCACATTCACACTCACCCTTTACGTAAATACTAAGAAAATTTGAATGTTTAACCACTTAAGGACCGCCTACTGCACATTTACGTCGGCAGAATGGCACGGCTGGGCACATCAACGTATATATACGTTGATTTTAGTACCCAGCCGTGGGTCGTGGGCGCGCGCCCGCGACCCGGTCCGAAGCTCCGGGACCGCGGGATTTGCGGACCCGATCGCCGCTGCAGTGCGGCGATCCATCCCTGGAGCGGAAGAACGGGGAGAGCCGTGTGTACACACGGCTTCCCCGTGCTTCTCTGTGGCGGCAGCATCGATCGCGTCATCCCTGTAATAGGGGGACGCGATCGATGACATCACACCTACAGCCACACCCCCCTACAGTTGTAAACACAACACATAGGCACACATCCCCTACAGCGCCACCTGTGGTTAACTCCCAAACTGCAACTGTCATTTCCACAGTAAACAATGCAAATTTAAATGCATTTTTTGCTGTGAAAATTATAATTGTCCCAAAAATGTGTCAAAATTGTCCGAAGTGTCCGCCATATTGTCGCAGTCACGAAAAAAATCGCTGATCGCCGCTATTAGTAGTAAAAAAATAATAATTAATAAAAATGCAATAAAACTATTCCTTATTTTGTAAACGCTATAAATTTTGCGAAAACCAACCGATAAACGCTTATTGCGATTTTTTTTTACCAAAAATAGGTAGAAGAATACGTATCGGCCTAAACTGAGGAAAAAAAATGTTTTTTTATATATTTTTGGGGGATATTTATTATAGCAAAAAGTAAAAAATATTGCATTTTTTTTTAAATTGTCGCTCTATTTTTGTTTATAGCGCAAAAAATAAAAACCGCAGAGGTGATCAAATACCACCAAAAGAAAACTCTATTTGTGGGGAAAAAAGGACGCCAATTTTGTTTGGGAGCCACGTCGCACGGCCGCACAATTGTCAGTTAAAGCGACGCAGTGCCGAATCGCAAAAAGGGGCAAGGTCCTTTACCTGCATTTTGGTCCGGGTCTTAAGTGGTTAATTGTCAAATGTCATTGTGCAATATGTGCAGGATTTTATCCTCAAAAAAATTTAAATTGCTTGCATTGCAAGACTCAACAAGTAATACCCTTGATGTACAATTAGTCTACAGTAACCAGAATATGGGGACATAACTCAATTGGAATTATAACTATTATAAATAATATAATGTGGTTTCCCGGGTAAGTGTGAGCTAGGCATTGCCATGTCATTTTATTTATAGCGTGATCACATTAAAAAATGATTTTATGTAGCAGGACAAGAACATTTATTATTTCAAGTGGTGTAGAATATTTATCAACAGGGTCTATGGATGACCTGTCTATTTTTTAATTCATAGATTGTAAGTATGTCAATCTGTGAGTTATTGCATTTACTCCATGGTACAAAGTATGCACTGCTATTCACTGTTTTGCTAATAGAAAGACTCAGCTGTCTTTATTTCATGTTGAAATATTTGTCCCATGTTCTTAAATTCAAGTTAAAATAGAGGCAAACTCAATAACTAAAATCTCATATGAGCTTTAACATGTTAATGTAATTTCAAAAGTTGTCTTAAATGATTTTAACATTTAGCTTGCATTAAAATACCTGATGATCCTGGCAAAAAACGTCCTTGATTGGTCACTTCTTAGAACAAGCAAAAATGCCCTGGTTTCATTTGTGTTCAGTTTGTTGAATCTCGTATGAAGTCAGAGATGTATTAATCTAAAATCAAACCCCTTTATAAGTCCATTGGGGGTAGATTGATAATTCTGTTCATTTTCTAGGCTAATAAGCAGGGATTTTCAAAAAAGGGCATGGGTAGCAGGTAATTGCTATGGGAGACATGTAACAATTCGAAAAGATTAAAGAATTAAAAATTCTATGCAGTGAGTAGTGTTGCTCACGAATATTCGCATTGCGAATATTCGCTACGAATATTGCATATTCGAGTATTCGCGAATAACACGAATATCGCGGCGAATATTCGCTATTTCGAATATTCGTATTTTTTCAATTTTTTTTTTTAGAACAGATCACATCCTAGAGATCCCCATCGACGTCTAAAAGCATTGCTGGTATGATTAGAGACCTTGGGCCGAGTAGCTGCAGCGCTCATTTTATATTGCCGAAAAATCGCAATGCGATTATTCGGCAATAGCGATATCGCGCGATTATTTTGTATTGTAATATATCACGAATATTCTGAGCCAATCAGAGTGGTCCATTCCGCATTTCTCGAAATTTCGCAATTATTTTGTATTGTGAAATATCACGAATATTCTGAGCCAATCAGAGTGCTCCATTCCGCATTTCTCGAATATTCGCAATTATTTTATATTGTAATATATCACGAATATTCTGAGCCAATCAGAGTGCTCCTTCCGCATTTCTCGAATATTCGCAATTATTGTGTATTGTAATATATCACGAATATTCTGAGCCAATCAGAGTGCTCCTTCCGCATTTGCCGAATATTCGCAATTATTGTGTATTGTAATATATCACGAATATTCTGAGCCAATCAGAGTGCTCCTTCCGCATTTCTCGAATATTCGCAATTATTTTGTATTGTAATATATCACGAATATTCTGAGCCAATCAGAGTGCTCCTTCCGCATTTCTTGAATATTCGCAATTATTTTGTATTGTAAAATATCACGAATATTCTGAGCCAATCAGAGTGCTCCTTCCGCATTTCTCGAATATTCGCAATTATTTTGTATTGTAAAATATCACGAATATTCTGAGCCAATCAGAGTGCTCCATTCCGCATTTCTCGAAATTTCGCATTCGCATTCGCAATTCGCATTCGCATTCGCAATAGCGAAATTTCGCAATCATTTCATTTCCAAAAAATATCACGAATATTCGTATTTAGCGAATATATCTCGAATATTCGACTATATATTCGAGATATATCGCGAAATCGAATATGGCATATTCTGCTCAACACTAGCAGTGAGAACAGTGTCCTCCTTTTATTGTTACTTTGAGGGCAACATGGGAAAAACATCAATACTTAAAATGACACTTGATATATTTTTTGTTGAATGCATTGAATTGTACTGTACTGTGATATTTTTGTTCTGATGTATGCTGATGTCAAGCGGTAGTTCAGTCCCACTATAAAGTACTAATCTTCTGCATTTGGTACTCCCCCCCTGTTTCATTCTCCTGTTTAGTGCTTTAGCATAGTCCTAGCTAGACCTTCCATATTTTCTCTCATGTAACTTCAGTAAGCATTAGTCATTGCAGGGACAAGGTGTAGAAAGTCATTATCTTCTTACAATTCAAGAGACTTTAAATAAATAATCTGTACTGCCCTTATCTGAAGTAAAATTGCCTTGGATTCAACTTTTGTGTCTTATTAAAAATATCATCCGCAAAAAAAGGCCACATGCAGCTCTTCCCATCCTACCTGGATCCCATGTAGAAGTGCCTTGCTACTAAGGTAATGTAAAAAAGGTTCTATCGCTAGATTGAATAATACATGTGACAGGGGGAATCCTTGCCTCATGTCTTTATAGAGCCTAATTGTATCAGACTGCTGCGACCACCCTGGCCAAGGGTGATGAACATATGCTATTTGTGAAGTGGCATGAAGGGCTTGTGAAGTCAAAATTATGCATTAACCAGAGACAGTCATTGAAAATTAGATTATCAAATGCTTTCTCTGCATCTAATGTAATGATGGCTAAATCTTGCAATGGTCTTCGCATATTCCAACACTGCTAAAACCTTGCGGGTGTTGGAGGAGGCTGAGCGTTCTTTGGTGAAAACTGATTGTGCAGGGTAAATCAAAGACGGCAAAATGTTGGCTAATCGGAATGCTACAAGTTTTAAGAGGATCTTGGTGTCTACATTTAAAAGGAAGATAGGACGGCACGATCCAGGTTCAATCGTATCGTTACCTTTTTTCGAGATCATCTTTATATGTGCCTGATGTCCCAATGGTAAATAGGGGCCGCCTTCCCAGATCCTCTTATAAGCTGCTAAAAATAGTGGATAACGTGTCCACTGTCAATTTATACAATTCTGGAGTGTAGTCGTATAGGGCTGGAGCTTTTCTGTTTGCCAGCTTTTTTATAGCTGCAGGAATTTTCTCCTGGGTTATTGGGGAATGTATTAGTTTCAAGTGCTCTCAATCAATTTTTGCCAAATGTATAGAATCTAAAAATTTGGAAGCTTCATCTGGGTCAATGGGTTCGTCCGCATAGAGAACAGTAGAGAGTAGTATGTTTCTAGGATCCAAAGCAGCAGCAGCAACAAAAACCTAGTGCAGAATCTCACAGCCATAGCCTGCTCACTCTTCCCATGGATTAAAGGTAACTTTGGTCAGGATTAAAGTGAGAGGCACAGGTTCTGCACCTGAAGGTATTTTTTTTTTTTATATAGATATACATTTTTTATGATTATCTTTTTATATGTTTTTTCTTGTATGTCCATCCCTGCTCTGGTCGACCAAAACACAGACAGCAATAACAGTGCAAAGTGGGTACTACCTTTAGCAAACATAAGTGCTAGTCTAAAACTCTAACTTGACTCTCTGCAATAAAGTGTAAATTGGATAAGGTCACTAGCTCAGACACTGGCCTCAAAGAGGTGATGGCTACAACCTTGCAGGATTCCAAGATGCAGAGAGAACCATATTAGGTCTTCCTAATCAAGCAGCAAGATGCCAACAATTTCCGAAACAAGTTAGAAACATGGCCTTAAGTGCAAAGTACAGATCCAGATCCAGTCATTATGCCATCCTTCATCATGTTTTGCAATTTATTTATTTTTAAATTGTACATTATTTATAGACTACCACAATTTTTTTTTCCAATACATTTTTTATATTATTTATTTATTTCCCTTTTAAGACCATCCCTGATCTGTTCAGACATACACTGACAGGGATGGTAAGGCTGTAGATAAAATGCTACAGTCTTACCATCAGCCCCCCTCCCTCAATGTTCTCCAGCTTTCCCCCCAGTGCTCTCTGACTCCCCCAATGCTCCCCCCAGTGCTCTCTGTCCCCACCAGTGTGCTTCACCCACTGTGCTTGCCGATCCCCGGTGCCCTCCAATCTCCATGATGCTTTTAAGACCCCCTCCATGATCTCCGGTTACCCTTCCTGGGTGGGGATGGGGATACATTTTGGAGAGGGATGGGTGATGCTGGATGGGATACATTTTGGAGAGAGATGGATGATGGGGGGCGGGAATGGGGATACATTTTGGAAAGGGAGGGATGATGCTGGGCTGGGATAGGGATATATTGTGGAGAGGTATGGATGATGCTGGGTGGGGATAGGGATACATTGTGGAGAGGAATTGTTGATGTTGGGTTGGTGTTGGGAAGGGGATACATTGTGGAGAGGGATAGATGATGGGCGAGGATGGGGATACATTGTGGAGTGGCATGGATGATGATAGGTGTGTATGGGGATACATTTTGGAGAGGGATGCAGATAATTCCAGGCAGGGATGGGGATATATTGTAGAGAGGGCTGGATGATGCCGGACAAGGATGGGTATACACTGTGGAAAGGGATGCGGATAATTCTGGGTGGGGATTGGGATACATTTATTTTTGAGGTGGGGGGAATCTTGGGTGAGTTCCTACACTTTTTTCCCAGGACTTGACCCTTGCATATTGTCAATATGGCTGCTTGGAACCAACCCCTTATTGACCCTTATAAGCTATCTGACCAATAATAAAATAAACTGTTCTTAATCCTTGACTATTTAGTTGTATACTAAAATATCCCTGTAGTTTCTGGTATGCTGAGAACATTTATTAATTTCATTGTTTCTCTTTAAAATGTACTTTAATCATGTCAACTATGCTAACAATTAATATGGTAGCAAGAATAATTCTGCAAAATATATATCAGGTAAACAAAATGGCTGAAATTAAGTAATTTATTTTAGCCTGCCATAACACACATTTGTATTAACTAAAATTTACATAATGCACATATAATGTATGAAATTAAGCAAAAGTCATTTTGAGATATATTACTTGCAGAGTAGGCAACATGAAAACACCAACTAATTCAAATGCAACAAATGATCTAGATTGTTTACATAAGAGGAAAATTCATGCTGATTTTTGAATATTCTGGAATATAAAAAAAATATTAAGGGGTACCAGAGTGTTAACTAATAAAAATGTAAACACCGAAAACAGAGAAGCATAAGGGGAAAATAGTTTATGTATCAAATCTGACTTTGAGTTTCTTTTTTTTTTTTTGCCATAACTTCACAAATCTTGTCAGTCTTCTTTTTAGTCAAGGCAAGAGTGTACCTGTCATTTTCTGTTATGTAGAGGCTTTTAAAGACTCCAGCTGTATTAGCAATTGTGATTCCAAATAGTAGCTTGCTATATTTGTGTCATACCCACTGTATATTCAAAATACACAGCAGTGATAGATTGACCTGTCATCTTCTCAACCAAAATTATAAAGAATTGCTGTCTACATAAGTTACATTGTACATTTTCAGGTGTGGATATAACAAATGTTGACATTTCCAGTGGCTATACATAATTGAAGTAAATGAAGAGTCAACATGAGAGTGTTTTTAATCGGAAAAAAAATGTAGGGTAATTTGCTATTAATTAGTGTTGCTTGAATATGGCTTTGTTCGACTTGCGGGCAGATCATTCTTACAACAGTGACAGATTATGTTGACATTGAATACTTTGGGCCAGATTCACGTACATTGGCGCATATTTTGACCAGCGTAGCGCACCTCCTTTACATTAGACCGGCGCAATGTAGAGGCGCAATCACCGCATTCTCGTAGTATTTGCGCAGAAATTAGCGCCGGTGTAACGTTAATTCCGAGGCGTAAGGCGGAGTAATTCAAATTGGGACGGACGTGGGCGTGTTACATTGAAATGAGCCGTGACCCCATGCAAATGACGGGCCGGCCGGCTCACGCATGCGCACATGAAGCAGACCATGGTCAGCACCTCTGTGCGCATGCTCACAACTCGGGAACGGCGCAATCAGTGAAATTGGAAGTGGACCCGGGCAACTTAGTGAACTACGCAGAGAGCTTAAATAGACAGACACAAACGCACTTCCTTTGCAAAAGTACATCCCTTTGTATCCCTTCCTATACAGCAAGGTGCTTTTGTTCTGTTGTTTGTTGCGTTGTGACTTGTCTTTGTGATATTTGTTGACTGTTTGATCTAGTGTTTGTTAGAATATATTTGAAAGTGTTTTTTGGTGACTGTTTGTGAGACTTTTTGGTTGTTTGATATTGTTTGTTTGTTTTGTTGCTTGATTTTTTTCTGCTTGTTTTTCTGAGTGATTTTTGGTGATTGTTTGAGAGAGAGTTATTGTATGAGTATGACTGAGAGGAAGCAGAAGAGCAATTTTTCTTTGGGGGAGAAACAAATCATTGCCCGGGCCATTACCCGATATGGGCGTTTCCTTCACGGCCCGGAGAGTGCTAACACCACCCTGGCCAGGAAAAGGGAGATTTTGCAGAACATTACTGACCAGGTGAATGCATTGGGGGGGGGGGGGAGACCTGGACACGCGAGGGGATCGTCAAGAAAATCAATGACCTCCAGGGTCTGGTCAGAAAGAAGATGGCCAAAATGACAGCCCATGCCAGGGGCACAGGAGGGGGCCCACCATGCCCTGTTAGGCTGACAGTGGAGGAGAGTGCGGTGGCCCAGACCTTTCATAGAGAACAAGTGGAGGACCTGTCTGGCTTTGACTCCAGTCATGAAGGCGTGATGCCAGGTAAGGTTTTTGTTTTCCTATCTGATGTGTAGCATGTGTGGGGGAGGGGGGGAAAGGAATATGTGGCAAGTGTGTGGATCCTCCAACCTGTGAATGTTTTGTGTCATCCACAGATGTGCAGGAGGGTGCTGGGCCATCTGGGATGACCGCACCATCCCCGGGACACCAGCCTGATGAGGACCCCCAGACAAGGCCGGAGTCCTCGGAGGAGTTGGAGGAGTTGGAGGAGGAGTTGGAGGAGGAGGAGTTTGAGGAGGAGGAGGATGTCATGTCAGCCGCTGGATTTTTGGTTTTGGAGGAGTCTTCCCCTCCCACTGCTCCCCCAACTGGGCTCCCCTCCCAAGGGCCTCCCCTTTTCCCCGGCCACAAGCATCAGCTGGAGGCAGGAAGTCGTCCCAGAAGACCAGGGGGGTGGCCGAGGTTCTGCCCGCAAATCTGAGAAGGGATCAGGCCCTTCAGACCCGCCATCTGGGACAGGTCAGCCAGACTTTGGGGCAGATGGAGGAGAGCCTGTCCTCCATAAAGGATACGCTTGGGGACCTGGACTGCCACTCCCGGGCTCTTACAAACTGCCTAAACGTACTGCAGACTACTACAGCAGACGTTGGGCAGGATGTGAGGGCCCTCACCCAGGCTATCCAGGCCAATACGGCATCACTAAGTGCTGGCCTGAACAGAATTGCCGTGGCCTTGGAGGGCAGGCCGCCAGGTGGGCAGAGACCAGGGGCTGCTCCTCCTTCCCCCGGATTACCCCCCCTCCCCATGAGTCTCCCCTGAGGAGCCGGGGCCGTGGCCGTGGGCGCCCCAGGCATGGGTCACGCCAGTGGCATTAATTTGGTTTCCCCCTTTTTTTTCAGGACCTTTTTTTTTCCTGGTTTTATTTATTTTTCCAGATTTTTTTTTTGTGTTGTGAATGATTTCTGAATGTGGGGGTGACATTCCTGCTGGAAAAGGGGTGTCACCCTCATTTGTGGTGGATCCCCAGGTCCATGTGAATGGTGTATGAATGTACAGTGACATAATTGGAGCCGTGGCGTGGCGTTGCTGCTCACAAGTTCAGCATGGTGGGCTTGTGCTAATCCAATTTGATGAGGATGTGGGGTGTGTGTGCTAGGGACCACAGTGGTGTGCATGCATGCATTCTCATTGTGCCATGATTAATGTGTGTGTTTAACGTGCAAAGATGCCTAATGTGAGCTGTCTTCTGGCTGCTCTTCCCTCAGAAGACGGGGAAGCCTCGGTTAGGGGGGGAATGTCTGTTTCAGGGGTCAGGTCATCACGTATGTCAATCTCCAGGCCCTTTCTCACTGCGAAGTTGTGCAGCATGCAACATGCACCGATGATCTGGCACACAAAGTTTGGGGAATACAACAGGGTCCCCCCAGACTTATCCAGGCATCGGAAACGTGACTTCAGGAGGCCAAAGGTGCGCTCCACCACTGCACCTGTTTGGGCATGGGCTTCATTGTATCTTTCCTCTCCTGGGGTTTGGGGGTTCCGGAAAGGAGTCATGAGATGGGGTCCCAGTGCATATGCAGAGTCACCTGTAAGGGAAAAGACAGGAGGATGTTAGTCATGCATGTGCCCCTTGTGATGTGTTCATCATGGGGGGGGGGCAGTCATGCCTGCCACCCATGTCACTCACCAACCAGCCAGGTGTCCCCATACACGTTCTGTTCGAATTCTATTGGGATGGGGCTCTGATTGTATATGTAGCTGTCATGGCTGGATCCGGGGTGTTTGGCAGGGACGTGCCATATGAGGCCTTGGGCATCGACTATCACCTGTACGTTGATGGAATGCCAATCCTTCCGATTGCGGTATATGTGCTCTGTCTCATGGGGGGGCTGGAGTGCCACATGTGTGCAATCAATGGCCCCCACGGTGCGTGGGAATCTGGCAATTCTGTAGAAATCTGTCATTGCCTTCAGCCGCAGCTCCTCAGTGGTGGGTTTAAAGATTTGGTTGGCCATGCGTCTGAGGATTGCAGGGATAACCTGGTGCACACATCTGCTCATGGAGGATTGTGACATCCCAGCCACCACTTCACTTGTTCTTTGAAAAGAGCCACTGGCAAGGAAATGGAGTGTTGCCAGGACCTTGACCAGTGGCTGCACTGCATGTGAGCGGTGTGTTCGGCTGGTGATGTCATCATGCAGGGTTATGGTTAATTCCAGGATGGCATGAGGGGTGAATCTGAAGATGCGATACACCTCAGAATCACTCATGCCAAAGAGGTATATGCGTGTGCGGTATATCCTCTCCCGTGCCCTCCTCCGTGCCCTCCTCCGTGCCCTCCTCCGTGCCCTCCTCCTTCTTTGCTTATCTAAAGTCATTAGTATAGCTATGAGCAAGGATGCCCCGGGCATCTTGGCATAAAGTTTGTTGTCCAGCAAGTGTGACTGCTCAGCTCCTCACTAACAGTGTTGCTTTCGCTGACATGTAGACGAATTGTCTAATTTTATAGCACCTTTTATATGGTCTAATTTTAGACAGGACGTGCAGCTGTTGCGCACAGCGCGTAGCCTGCGCTGCACCAACGTTCTTTTGTGGATCACCGTAACTCCCTCATTTGCATATTTGAATAGCAAATCAATGGTGTGTCTAGCGCAGTTTTGCGCGGACAGATACGCCGGTCTATCGAAATTACGCTGGTCCAAAAAAAGTAGATTTCTTGTGTATCTCGTTTTGCGTATCATCGAAACGCATGCGCAAAATTAGACTTACGCCGCGCAGCTCCTGCAACGCCGGCGTAATCGCTCTGTGAATCTGGCCCTTTGTTCTATGTATCAGTGTTTTTTGCTTTTCTTTATTAGTACAAACATCAGCAGCACCCCAATTTTTTTTTAACCTCCCTGGCAGTATGATTCTGTCTGGAATTACGTACCAAAAGCGGTACAATTATTTTGCATGAAAATTTGGCATTTTATACTGTAGGCTTGTAATTCTTAGGAATAACTCACTTAAATCTGTATAAAACAAACAAAACAAGTGCGGCGCCAAAGATACAAAGTTAGGCAATGTCCACACATTAACACAGGATAGTAATACAAAATAAATATATCAAACGTGAGGACTGGATTAGTTGGTAAGCAGCTTGAAAGGATTTTCACATCAGGAGTGATGTGGAACGGTCAAAACAAACTAGAAAAATCCTTGAAAAAAGCGCTATAACTGAATCATGATACAAAGTCCCACAAATATATAAATGGATTTATTGAAATCAAACGGTGTCTCAAATGAGAGTGTTAAAAGTTCCAGTTTAAGACTGCTCCATATGCAAAAATGCAATATAGATGATCAAAGAGGTTCTACTTCATGACACAATAAACCTCAGCATAATCACAAGGACAAGAGATTGCACTTCTGCCAGGCATATGTCTATCCCGCAGGCACAGTATCTGACATGGAGGAGTTGATCCAATGCTAGGCTGCTGCAGACGCAGAGTGACTAGCACGCTCTTACCCTCACCCTAGTGGATGGATGGTCGGTCAGGGGAGAAGGGACTCTGTCAGCTGTAGGAGATGTAAAACTGTCCTTATCAATAACAACCATGTAAAACAAAGTCCCCAAAAACAAATAAAAAAATGGAAAAAAACAATTACAGGTTTGTCACCGACTTCAATTATAAATACAGAACCATACAAAACATAGTCAGCAAGCACTGGCACATTTTGAAGATGGACCCCAAGTTGGGCCCAACTTTGCCATCTGCTCCTCAAATCATCTTCAAAAGGAACCGCACTTTGAAAAATATATTGGCACCAAGTAAACTTAAAAATAAAAAAGATCAACCTTCGGAGGGCACAACACATTTCGATGATCATACTGGCATTTTTCAGTGCAAGAAGGGCGGATGCTTGACATGTCAGTTCATAGAACATGGGCAATCCACATTTTCTGATAGAGCAGGTCAAGTCTATCAGATCAATCAATTTATCACTTGCTCCACCCAATACGTGATCTATGCCCTCATCTGTCCCTGTAAGATGTTATATGTTGGGCGCACCATGCGAACTTTGCGGAAACGCATTGGTGACCATCGTCGTCTAATTGACAAAGGCGCAGATGAGCATAGTGTACCAAGACACTTCAAATGCCACCATGCTAAAAAAGTGGTAGCCATTGAACACATACCTGAAGGTACACTCACTGATAACAAGACATTTGTTTTATTATGCAAACGTGAATCCTTTTGGATTTTTTAATTATCATCCTTGTCCCCCAATGGCCTTAATGAGGGACTCGAAATCAGCAATCTTTTATACATTTTCAGCTTTCTTTGACCCATTCTGCTCTTATTTATCTCTCTTCATACGGTAGTGTTAATACATATATTTTCGTACAATCTGATATGATATCTGACATTTCATTTATCATGTGTCATTTAGTTCACTATTATAGTTCATCCATTGAGGATTTTTATTTTTTTTATTTTTTTTATTCACTTCTCATTTTTTAACATTTTTTTTAATTATTTATTATTATTTTATCATATATTATTTATCATTATATTTTGCAATTGTTATTATTGTCCTTTGCCCCATATGTTCTGCTTTGTGTGTTTGTAAATGTTTTTAAACAACTTTACATATTTTTATGTGATTTTCTATGTATTTATAAGACTAATTTTAAAACTAGATAACAGATGTCACTATCATGTTTTATTCACAATGGCCTGTAGGTGGCGTTGCAAGCATATACAATTAGTTATGTCTCATCCCACACGCACCAGTTCTCTATAAATAGTTTCCACTTGCTACAGTACATCTTAACGACCTGACGAAGGGCTTTGACCCGACACATGTTGTCCTAAGATTGTAGCAGCAACAGTTCCTGTCTTTAGCCTGTCTCCAGTTTGTGCTATCACTGCACGCTGTACAGATCTCCCTGAGACATCGCTTCAGGAACACTATTCTGGCAGCCCACCCACTGTTCCTCGGGCTCAGCCTCCAATCCAGCCTCCTCCGTTTCATCCAATCCTGGACCAGCACTTCCTGACTCTGGCTCCCGCCCCTCCATTCAGCAACAGTAAGGCCTCGTACACACGAGGGGATATGTCCGCTAAAAAACGGTCCGATGGACCGTTTCAGCAGACATCTCCGATCGTGTGTATGGGCTAGCGGACAGATTTGTCCATCGGACAAATTTCAAAGCATGCTTTGAAATTTGTCCGCTACAAACCTGTCCGTCGGATATGTCCGCTGGTTAGTACGGGAAACCAGCGGACATATCCTCCCACACATGCGTCGTATCCTGTGAATGGATCCGACGCATGCGCGCGGAAGTGTTTACTTCCTGGTGCGTGACGTAGCGGTGACGTGGCGGCGTCAACGTCACCGCCGCGTCACCGACACGTCACCGCGCCGTCCGCCGGCGGGGAATTTGATCCAATGGTGTGTACACGCCATCGGATCAAACTCCAGATCGGACATATCCGATGGAAATGGTCCGCGGACCGTTTTCATCGGATATGTCCGATCGTGTGTACGAGGCCTAAGACGTTCTGTAATGTCTGAATGAAACATGCGGTTTGGTCTCCCAACAGCACACCGATAAGGACAGCTTTACATCTCCTACAGCTGACAGAGACCCTTCTCCCCTGACCGACCATCCATCCACTAGGGTGAGGGTAAGAGCGTGCTAGTCACTCTGCGTCTTCAGCAGCCTAGCATTGGATCAACTCCTCCATGTCGGATACTGTGCCTGTGGGATAGACATATGCCTGGCAGAAGTGCAATCTCTTGTCCTTGTGATTATGCTGATGCCGCGTACACACGGTCGTTTTTTGCGATGAAAAAAAACGACGTTTCCATTAATGAAAAAAAACGACGTTTTTCAAACTTAATTTTCCAAAACGACGATGCATACACACCATCGTTTTTCTACAAAGCTCTAGCAAAGCATGGTGACGTACACCACTTTCGATGGCACTCTTTTCCATTGAAGCTCTCATAACTTGCTTCTGAGCATGCGCGGGTTTAAAAACGTAGTTTTCAACGTCGTTTTGCCCACAAACCATCACTTTTTATAACACAAAAAACGACGTTTTGAAAAACGACACAAAAAATTCAAGCATGTTGGGATTTTTTTTGGTCGTTTTTTTGAAGACAAAAAACAAAGTTTTGCCCACACACGATCAATTTAAATGACGTTTTAAAAAACTTTGGTTTTTTTCATCGCAAAAAAACGACCGTGTGTACGCGGCATGAGGTTTATTGTGTCATGAAGTAGAACCTCTTTGATCATCTATATTGCATTTTTGCATATGGAGCAGTCTTAAACTGGAACTTTTAACACTCACATTTGAGACACCGTTTGATTTCAATAAATCCATTTATATACTGTATTTGTGGGACTTTGTATCATGATTCAGTTATAGCGCTTTTTTCAAGGATTTTTCTAGTTTGTTTTCACTCAAATCTGTCCAAACCAGAGTCTAGTAGACATCCCGGGTATGATAAAGTTTAAAACACAAAATCATAAAGTTACAATATAATAAATAACTATAAATAATTATAACAAATAATAATGTAATTATAATACAAATTATTCAATAATGTAATCAAATCAAAAACACTGAAATTTGCTCAGTTGCAGAATTGTCGCTGTCATTACTTTAATTATTTTTATGACGGATTTCCCCACAAATCGCTATCGCTCAATTCTGAAAGTGATTATAATTTATTATCGCTGTTTTCTAGCTGCTCTAAAATCACTTTTGACATAAAGGGACACTTTTGGTTGCTATGGACAATCTACAGTTTGCAGGCACAAAAAAAATGTTTTTATTATATAAAAGTACATGTAGGGCACTGGGCAGACCACTAGGGACAAGGGGGGTGTGTATTTTTTACATACAGCACTGTAATCTATAAGATTACAATATACTGTATGTAATGTGTTTGTTTACATTTTTGAATTTGCCGCCGGTCTCCGCCCCCGTGCATCGTAACGTCGCAGGGAACGGAGCTCGGCGGTGCGCGGGCACTGTGTGAATCGAATGGAGGACGCCACTCGCTCACACAGCGCGGATGCATCGCTGGATCCAGGGACAAGGTAAGTACAGTACCCTGCCTGGAAAAGGGTAAGCCAGCACGCGCTGCACACTCTGCACATCCACCCCGAGCGTGACTCGGGGTTACCGATTTTTACATTGAAAATCCACCCCGAGTCACGCTCGGGTTTACCGCTAAGGGGGTTAAAGAATTGTCAGACAAATGAAAATACTTTTTTCCTAGTATGATCCCTAAATAATGTCAGTTTAGCTGTATTAGCTGTGCATTGGTATACTCCCCATTAAAAAACAGATCCTAATGCTCCGTACACACCATCGGAAATTTCCGACAAGAAAAACTTAGATTGTTTCTGACGGAATGTTGGCTCAAACTTATGTTGCATACACACGGTCAAACACAAATTTTGTCTGAAATTCTGACCGTCAAGAATGCGGTGACGTACAAGACGTACGATGAGCCGACATCAATGAAGTTCAATAGGCAGTTTAGCTCTTCTGATTCTGAGCATGCATGTTTTTTTGCATGTCAGAATTGCATACAGACTTTTTCCTTTGTAAAAATAGAGAACCTGCTCTCAATATTTTGCAGGTGAAAATCCTGACAAAAAATGTTAGATGGAGCATACACACGGTTGGAATATCCGACCAAAAGCTTACATCCAACTTTTTTGGATGGAAAATTCTATTGTGTGTACAGGGCATAACATTGTTAGTGGGAAAAAGATTGTTATCATAGTAGTTGTAAAAGTCAAAAGGGAAGTTAACAGTAAACATCTGTCAAACATCTGCCCTTTGGGTTTGCAGGGTAAAAAGTAAAATATGGCACACTTTTTTCATGGCATGGCACGGCACTGCAAAGAACAGACAGCTGTCTTGGTAGCAAAAACATTAGAGCATCAACCCTTAGGTAATTATAGGTATACATTTTCAATCAGCCCACCCAAAGTTCCACATTTGAACAGAAGCACTAATATAGCTTATTATTGCTGTTGTTCAAATGTGGTACCTCAGGTGGGCGAAATGAAAAATTATACCTATAAATACCCTGGGACTGATGTTCTAATTTTGAAATTAGATTACATATAAAAAAATTGAAATATTACAGATACTATTTACTTTTTTATTTTTTATTTTGTAACTATACAACTATACAGTATGTTCTGTCAGGGACAAACAAAACTCCTCTGCAAATGGCAGCTAATCTGTGGAAGGCAATTATAATCCAATCATTATTTTTAATTATGTTCAAGTGGTCACCATTACCTGTGGAAAGGCTGAACATCAGTTTTGATAAGGCGCTTGCAGCAAGACTGACTAGTACCTCTAGTAAATATTTGGCAAGTGCCAGCTACTGGTCCATCTTAAACACCCAATCTTTCCTAACTTCTGAGGTTGTTGATATTTAAACTGGAACTGACATACTCATTGATCAACAGACAAGCTGTGCCCATGAGTTCTACCGGAGGCCATGTCTGCCTACTGCTGCCTGAAAAACATTTGCAACGCTTCTGTTAGATGACCCTTGTGGTGGTACTGCTGGTGCTGCCTGTTTGTCCTCCCTGGGTAGAGGACCTGGAATGGGTAGCACAGTCATCACTGCCACCATCATGCACTCTAGCATCACCTCCTTGTAGTAATGTATTTTGTCTTCACTCTCGTGTGTGATGCAATTAGTCATAGTAGAATCGTGTGGTTGAGATGGTAGCAGAAGGCCCATTGAAGATGTCTTCACCAAAAATGAAACAGGCCTCCGATCAGAGACAGAAAGTCAAAAAGTATTAGGCTGGCCATACACGGTTTAAAATTCTTTCCTACAGTGCAGTGCTGACAGGGGAATCCCTACTTTCCAAGTCATTGTCTTCTCCCGGCTGGGGGGTTGGGGGCGGGAGGGGGAAGCTGTCCGAGCTGGGAGAAGACAGTGGTTTTTGCTAGCAATTTTCCTTGCCTCCCTTGATTTGCATATGACAAATCTTCTCTCCAGAAGTTGTCAGTACATAGATCAATGAAATGGGATGTGAAGGATGTGAGTTTGTGACTGAATCTGTTACTGCCACAAAAAAAATTCCAAAGCCTCAAGTGTTTACTCCACATACATATCGGCGTGGAGTGTGTTTCCATTTTAATGATGGGCAATGTAAATGGCCCAACTCATGTTAGTATAAACATGAGTGTAATTATTGTGCAGATTTACACCCTGCATCAAGTTGCTTTAAGAGATCATCTACAAATGTGTCTGTTTCTTCAAAAGAACACCCTTTCTCAAAAGTGGCCTCTCTGTGAGGCTCATAAATATGTTGTCATGGCTTCGTCGCTACCCAGAATGTCAGAAAGCGGAAATTTTGCATGATGTTTTTTGCTTGGTTTTACTTTGCCTTCTTTTAACCACTTAACGCCCGCCACATGTATATGTACGTTCACAGAATGGCACGTACAGGCAGATGGGCGTACATGTACGTCCCTGCCTTCTTGTGGGTCGGGGGTCCGATCGGGACCCCCCCCCCGCTACATGCTAAGGGCGTCTTACCTCTAGGAGCGATCCGGGATGAGGGGGCGGCTGTTCGTTTTTGTCCGCCCCCTAGCAATCGCTCCCAGCGAATAAGCAGAGCCCCCGCTCTGCACTTCCTCTGCCTGTGTAATGTAAACACTGGCGGAGGAAGTGATGTCAGCTCTCCTCTCGGTATTTTCAATCCGACGAGAGGAGAGAAGACATCACAGTAAGTTGCACCAACACTACACCTCTGCCTGTGTAATGTAAACACTGGCAGAGGAAGTGATGTCAGCTCTCCTCTCTGTATTTTCAATCCGACGAGAGGAGAGAAGACATCACAGTAAGTTGCACCAACACTACACTGACACCAGTACACATAGGCACACTTAACCCCTTCCGATCACCCCCCCCCAGCCCCCTGTCACAGTGTCACTGATTGCAGTGATCATATATTTACTGATCACTGCATTTAGTGTCAGTGTGACAGTTACTGTGACAGGCAGTTAGTGTTAGGTCCAGGGTAGCCCCGTACCCCCCCTAATAAAGGTTTAACCCTTTGATCACTGACCTAGTTAACCCTTTCACCCCCTATTGCCAGTGTCACTAAGTGATCATTTTTCTGATTGCTGTATTAGTGTCACTGTTGCCGCCAGGTAGCCATTTTTTTTTTATATTAGTTTATTCGATTTTTCCTATAACAAAATGTAAAAAAATATTGTTGTTTTTTTCAAACATTTTGCTCCATTTTTGTTTATAGCGCAAAAAAATTTAATCGCAGAGGCAATCAAATACCATCAAAAGAAAGCTCTATTTGTAGGAAGAAAAGGACGCCAATTTTGTTTGGGAGCCATGTCGCACGACCGCGCAATTGTCTGTTAAAGCGACGCAGTGCCGAATTGTAAAAACGTCTTTGGGCATTTAGCAGCATATTGGTCCGGGGCTTAAGTGGTTAAATGTGAAAGCTGATTTTAATTCGGCATTTCATCTACTGCCTATACACCCTTCAGTGCTTAATTAATTGGGTATTAAATTCCAAGATGAATTTTATTTCGATCAATGTCTCCAGATGGGGTGTTCACTTTCCTGCCATTACTTTGAGTTGTTCACTGTAGGACTTGTTTAGACTCAGTTTTGCATTATCTTGATGATTTTTTATTTATTGGTAGCTCTGATTCTAATGACTGAATCACTGAGCTTCGGATTGTTTGTAGGGAATTTGGTATTCTGTTAGCTGATAAGAAGTCTGTTTTATCCTACAGTGGTTGACCGCGATATTGTGTCAATCTCGCTCCCTTTCTCGGCGAGATTGAGCACTTGCGAGCCCCATCGCGGGAGCCAGCGCCGAGCTGGCTTGCCGCGATGGAGACAAAGCCGTCATAGAAGCGACGGGGATCCGACGCGGATTCCCGCCAATTCTACACGTGGGCGGAGTTTGTTATGAATCCTGAGAAGGAAGTCCCCGCCGGATTTTAAATAAAAATCCGGCATGGGTTCCCCCCTCAGGAGCATAACGGGCCCTTAGGTCTGGTATGGGTTGTAAGGAGACCCCCCCTACGCCGAAAAAATGGCGTGGGGGTCCCCCCACAATCCATACCAGACCCGTATCTAAAGCACGCCGGCCGGCCGGTCAGGAGGGAGTGGGGGGCGAGCGAGCGCCCCCCCCTCTCCTGAGCCGTACCGGGCAGCATGCCCTCAACATGGGGGGGTCAGGTGCTCTGGGGCAGGGGGCGCACTGCGGCCCCCCACCCCAGAGCACCCTGTCCCCATGTTGATGAAGACAGG
Source organism: Rana kukunoris (assembly GCA_029574335.1). Taxonomy (NCBI): domain Eukaryota; kingdom Metazoa; phylum Chordata; class Amphibia; order Anura; family Ranidae; genus Rana; species Rana kukunoris. Next base: position 155,746,325 of record CM056052.1, on the reverse strand, counting down.
GCCCCTTCCCGACAACCCTGGCCGTTGGTTGTCGGGGTATGCAGGCGGGAGGCTTATCGGAATCTGGAAGCCCCTTTTAATAAGGGGGCCCCCAGATACCGGCCCCCCACCCTAAGTGAATGAGTATGGGGTACATTGTACCCCTACACATTCACCTGCAAGAAAAGTGTAAACACAAATAAACCACACAGTGTATTGAAATATTTTATTAGTTGGCCGCCGGGGGGGGTGTGTATGATCGCTTTTATAAAAGCGCCCCCCTCCGGCGGGCTTCTGCGGGGGGGTGGGTGCCACTGTTCTTCACCGCCGTCTGGTTCTCTTCCGCCGCTGGGGGGGGGGGCGCTTTGATAAAAGCGCCCACCACCCGGCGGGCTTCCTTCGACATCTTCGGCGGCGGGGGGGTCTTCTCCCACTCTCCGGGGTCTTCTCCCACTCTCCGGGGTCTTCTCCGGCTCTCCGGGGGTCTTCTCCACTCTCCGGGGGTCTTCTTCTTCTTCAGGACTCGCCGCCGCTATCTTCGTGTGTTAGCTCAATTACTGGCGGCGGCGAGTCCCCTCTTCTGTGACGTCTTCTTCTTCTTCTTCTCTTCTCCAGATGTTGACGCAACGCTTCCTTCCGCTGTTATGGCTGGCGCGCGGCTCGCAGCGAGTTATATAGGTCTGTCTTGTGACGTCGCAGTCCCATCATGCTCCGGTAGGTACCACGTGGTACCTACCCACGTGGTACCTACCGGAGCATGATGGGACTGCGACGTCACAAGACAGACCTATATAACTCGCTGCGAGCCGCGCGCCAGCCATAACAGCGGAAGGAAGCGTCGCGTCAACATCTGGAGAAGAGAAGAAGAAGAAGAAGAAGACGTCACAGAAGAGGGGACTCGCCGCCGCCAGTAATTGAGCTAACACACGAAGACACTGTGTGGTTTATTTGTGTTTACACTTTTCTTGCAGGTGAATGGGTAGGGGTACAATGTACCCCATACTCATTCACTTAGGGTGGGGGGCCGGTATCTGGGGGCCCCCTTATTAAAGGGGGCTTCCAGATTCCGATAAGCCTCCCGCCCGCATACCCCGACAACCAACGGCCAGGGTTGTCGGGAAGGGGCCCTGTCCTCAGTGGCCCCCTGCCCCAGAGCACCTGACCCCCCCATGTTGAGGGCATGCTGCCCGGTACGGCTCAGGAGAGGGGGGGGGGGCGCTCGCTCGCCCCCCACTCCCTCCTGACCGGCCGGCCGGCCGGCGTGCTTTGGATACGGGTCTGGTATGGATTGTGGGGGGACCCCCACGCTGTTTTTTCGGCGTAGGGGGGGTCTCCTTACAACCCATACCAGACCTAAGGGCCCGTTATGCTCCTGAGGGGGGAACCCATGCCGGATTTTTATTTAAAATCCGGCGGGGACTTCCTTCTCAGGATTCATAACAAACTCCGCCCACGTGTAGAATTGGCGGGAATCCGCGTCGGATCCCCGTCGCTTCTATGACGCACTCGCTGGAATGTGCTTTTACTATTCCAGCGAGTGCGAGATGTCGGCAGCCTGTCGCCGAGAATCAGCGCGATGCTGTCGTGCTATAAACACATTCTCGACGGCAGGCACTGTACTTCTTGTCCAGAATTTTTGGGTATACAAATTGATACTGTTGCCATGAAATTTAGACTGCCAATTGATAAGGTCTTGAGAATTCAGAAGTTGTTAGTTTTTGTCATGACTAGGACAAAAGTGTGTTTGAAAATGTTACAGTCGTTACTAGGTTTACTGGCATTTGCATCCAAAATTATGCAGATTGATAGGGTTTAGGGTTGAGCGACAGACTTTGTTTTTTTTTTTGTACCCAAATTAGAATAATTGGAAAAAGTTTGGGTTCGAAGTTTGGCTATGTTACGGTGCGCTGCACGGCAGCCAATCGCCATTTGTTTTACTACTGTGACTAGGAAGCCATCACAGCCATGCCTACTAATGGCATGGCTGTGATTGGCTGATGCAGCATGTGACCCAGCATGTGACCAGCCTCTATATCAGATGGCACACAGCACAGCTCGTCACTTTGCTTTAGCTAGGGTAGGGACAGGCTGCTGCTGATTGAGGGACAGCGTTAGATAGGATTATCCTGCTTCAGAAATCTACACCAGCACTGTTTCTTTCTGTGAGATCTGCATCTTATCGTTTAGGGACTGTGCATTACATCGTTTAGGGCTCGTCAGTCTGCTTTAGCTAGGGTAGGGACAGGTTTGCTGCTGATTAAATGTTAGATAGGATTATCCTGCTTGAGAAATCTACACCAGCACTGTTTATTTCTGTGAGATCTGCATCCTATAGTTTAGGGACAGGTTCCTGCTATTTGCTATAGGGACAGCAATATATAGGTGACTCTGCATATTTCACCAGCACTGCACCTGTCACCTGTGATATACTGTGTGTGACCAGTACATTGTTTAGGGACAGGTTCCTGCTATTTGCTATAGGGACAGAATTATATAGGAGAATCTCTGCACATTACACCAGGACTGTGAATATTACACCAGGACTGCATATATTACTGTGAGATACACCCTTTATATACTTTTCTTCTATTGTGCTATTCTAAAAACAACCATTTAGGGAAAAAATAAAAACATTTGCAGTGTTTCCTCCAGTGTTTACATTGATTCCTCCATATCCTCCATATCTGTAGGTGTGAGATAAACACTTTAGCTAGTGTTGTTCTATTGTTGTATTAAAAAAACACCCATTTAGGGCAAGATCCTATATTTGAGAAATATGAGGAGAATGTCAAATAAGGGGCGTGGCCGCAGCCGTGGTGCTGCTGGTGGAGCTCCTGTTACAGGGAGAGGACGTGGTCGATCTGTGCCAGCTACACGCACAAGTGAAATACCTTTCTCAAGTGTGAGTAGGCGACAGAGCCTGCAGCGGTATTTGGTCGGGCCTAATCCAGCTCTACGAATTTTGAGGCCAGGAGCAGAACAGGCGGTAGTAGATTGGGTTGCTGACAGTGCCTCCAGTTCCTTTACATTGTCTCCCAACCAGTCCTGCAGCCGATGTCCACCATCAGTCTTTCACCTCACCCCCTTGCAAATCAGCCAAGCAGTCTGAGCCCCAAGTCATGCAGCAGTCTCTTCTGCTTTTTGATGAGTCTGTTAGCATGTGTTCCCAGGGCCATCCACCTAGCCCAGCCCCAGAAGTGGAAGAGATTGAGTGCACTGATGCCCAACCACTTATATTTCAAGATGAGTACATGGGGGGACCATCACAACACGTCTTGGATGATGATGACACACAGTTGCCAACTGCTGGTCCTTTTGCAATTGTGCAGACCGACAAGGAGGGCAGTGGTGAAGACTGCGTGGAAGATGATGTGGAGGACGATGAGGTCCTCGACTTGACATGGAATCAACCTCATGCAGGTGACCCATGTAGTTCGGAGGAAGAGGCGGTGGTCGCACAGAGCCACCAGCACAGCAGAAGAGGGGGCAGGGTGCCAAAGCACAGTGTCCGTCCCCTAGACAGTACGCCTGCTACTGCCCAATGCAGCAAGGGACCGAGCACACCAAAGCCAGGTCCAAGGAGTTCCCTAGCGTGGCAGTTCTTCACACAATGTGCTGATGACAAGACACGAGTGGTTTGCACGTTGTGCAATCAGAGCCTGAAGAGAGGCATAAACGTTCTCAACCTGAGCACAACCTGCATGACCAGGCATCTAAGTGCAAAGCACGAGCTGCAGTGGAGTAGACACCTCAAAACCCAAGAAAGGTCTCTGGCTCCTCCTGCTTCCTCTTCTGCATCAGTCTCGGGCCTCTCGGCCTCTTCATCCACCTCTGTAGTGACAGTGCCACCTGCCACCCCTTAATTACAGGACCGGTAAGCAACACTATCACCTGGGTCACCAAACATCTCCACAATGTCCCATGGAAGCGTTCAGCTCTCTATCTCCCAAACACTGGAGCGGAACAGGCAGTACCCCTTACCCACCCGTGATCCCTGGCCCTCAATGCCAGCATTTCCAAATTACTGGCCTTTGAAATGCTGTCATTCTGTCTGGTGGAGATGCATTGACTGTCCCACAGTACGTCGTGCCCAGCCGCCACTACTTTTCCAGGTGAGCCATCCCTTCCCTGCACAACCAAGTGGGGGACAAAATCAGGTGTGCACTGCGCAACGCCATCTGTGCCAAGGTCCACCTAACTATGGATACGTGTACCAGTAAGCACGGTCAGGGACGTTATATCTCCCTAACAGCGCACTGGGTAAATGCAGTAGCGCCTGGGCCTGAGGCAGATAGCAGTTTGGCGCATGTCCTTCCACCACTGAGGATTGCAGGGTGCTTCAGTTTGCCTCCTGTTCCTACTCCGCTTCCTCATCCTCTACCGCTTCCTCAGTCAGCGTAACAAATTTACCACCAAGTTCAGCACAGTCATGGGTAAACACCAGCAGGCAGTTTTAAAACTTTGCTGTTTGGGGGAAAAACCACACACCGCGCAGAAGTTGTTGAGGGACATGGAACAACAGACCAATGAGTGGTTGGCGTCAGTGAGCCTCAAGCTGGGCCTGGTGGTGTGCAATAACGGGCAAAATTTCGTAGCAGCTCTGGGCCTAGCCGGTTTGACACACATCCCTTGCCTGGCGCATGTGCTGAATTTGGTGGTGCAGAGGTTCCTGAAAACTTACCCCTATATGCCACAGCTGCTGCAGAAAGTGCGGGCCGTCTGTGTGCACTTTTGGCATTCTCACCCTGCTGCTGCTCGCCTGTCAGCACTGCAGCGTAACTTCGGCCTTCCCGCTCACCGCCTCATATGTGATGTGCCCACAAGGTGGAACTCCACCTTGCACATGCTGGCCAGACTGTGCGAGCAGCAGCAGGCGATAGTGGAGTTTCAGCTGCAGCATGCACGCATGAGTCGCTCTGCGGAACAGAACCACTTCACCACCAATAACTGGGCCTCAATGCGAGACCTGTGTGCCTTGTTGCGCTGTTTTGAGTACTCCACCAACATGGCCAGTGCCGATGACGCCGCTCTCAGCGTGACTATCCCAGTTCTATGCCTCCTTGAAAAAACGCTGCGGGCGATGATGGAAAAGGATGTGGCACAGGAGGAGGAGGAATCGGGTAAATTTCCAAGGCTTTCAGGGCAGTCATTCACAAGTGGCTCCGAGGGTGGGTTCGTGCACCAAAAAAGGCCAGGTACACAATTCTCCAGCAAGGGCACAGTTCTGGAGGATGACGCGGTGGAGGATGAGGAGGAGGAAGACATTTTCTGGGGAATTAATATGGATCATGTCTGCTGGTTTGTCGGTGTGTTGGATAAGCTGTCGTGGGTTGATGGAAGGTTGTAAACGGTGGTGACCATTACAGTGGTGGCACAGCAGTGGTATGGTTCCATCGCCAGAAGGACGGCTACAAGGGCACAGGACAATGGAGATGCTGTATGAACGGCTGAAGCTCTCTTCCCTCATGGACTTACTGGAGAGTCGGGGCAGACCGGCCAGCAACCGTAAGAAAAAGGACATTATTTCAGAACTTGTCGAAATGGATAGAGCTGAAAGGCCCAGCGTAACAGACATGACACCTGAGGAAGAGAGTTTTGATCGGACTTTTATACGTGGACTGGCACAGTATGGTCCTAATCCTGCACCGGAGATCGTAGACCTGGTTATAGCGGCTGTGGATGCCACTTGGCTACATCAAAGAGGTGCTGCAGAAGTCACGAGAGAGGAGAGGTGCAGATACCAGTCTCCATGGAAGAGGAGTTCAAAAGGAGGTTACAAGAGATGCGGATACAGCACAGAGGACCAGTATCAGAGGAGGCCCTGCTGGTATGGTCGGATGTGATTTGTTGCGAACTCTGGAAGGAAGCGCTAGCTCTGGAGCAGCAACACCAAGGAAAGGTCCTGCCCTCCATCCATGTAAGGTACTGGCCACAGTATGACGTACAAATGCTGTTGTTGGGGGAACAACCGAAGCAGAAGTGGACAGTGGAGTTAAGCAGGCTGATTCGGGCAGAGATGCGATTGGACGAGAGCTACAGAGCCCTCCGGTGGTATGTAGCCCAAAAGTGCCCGTGGTTGGAGGATGACAGCCCCATTGAAGGCTTTGACTATGATGGCCCTGGATTGTTGTATTGGAGGATGTCCAGTGATCCAGACTTCGGGGATGATCAGGGGTGGCGCTTGGAAGAAATAATGGAGCACAGAGAGGAAAAGTTGAATATCTCGGAAGGGCACTGGTTACAGGAAGATTTGGAGTTCCTGGCCATTCAGGAATGGGAGCTGGAAATCGCCTACAGATAGTTGCTAGACTCTGCTCAGCAGCAGGGTGGGGCTCCCGTTGCCTGGGACTATGAGGATATTTCAGATAACAACTCTGAAATCCTGGCTGATGAATCGGCAGTGGAAAATATGGAGATTGCCATCCCTAAAGCCCAAGCGGATGGTGTGGAGTTCCAGGGAGTCGGGGCAGTTGGCCCCTCTCTCCAGCAACAAGCTGAGGTGGTAAAGCTTTTACTCCCAGCTGATTTACTGGCAACAGAGCAGGATGCTACTGGCCGCTGCACACAACTGCAGCTTGAGCTGACATCGGGGATGGGACTGTGGTCTCCCCTCACAGCAACCCAGCAGAAGAGCTGGCAACAGAGCAGAGTGACACAACCTCTGCTCCCAACTAACAGAAGAGGGGGTCCCTGTGGTAGTGGATGGGACTGTGGTCTCCACTCACAGCAACCCAGCAAAGGAGCTGGAAACAAAGCAGAGTGCCACAAGCCTCTGCTCCCAACTAACCGAAGAGGGGGTCCCTGTGGTAGTGGATGGGACTGTGGTTTCCACTCACAGCAACTCAGCAGAAGAGCTGGAAACAGAGCAGGGTGCCACAAGCCTCTGATCCCAACTAACGGAAGAGGGAGTTCCTGTGGTAGTGTATGGGACATCAGTCTTTACTGACACAACCCCAGAAAATGGTGCGGAACTCAGACAGGAGGATGTCGGCTTTGCTTTGCAAGCACCGGGGGATTTTCACCTACCACCAGTGGATGGGACTTCAGTCTCCACTGGTATACCCCAGGGATGGGGGGCAATTGGCCCAGATGCCCAACAGCATAAAGGACTGAGCCCAGCCACCCTGTCTTCTCTCCAGTGGCTGAAAGGACTCCAGGGAGAAGGGCCAGTCCAGGCCTCTCCCCAGCGGCGGACATGTTCTCTAAGAGAGGCAGAGGTTGGTGAGTAATCCTCTGTTTGGAGCCATTTATTTGGGGTACGGTATGGATACCAGCATTGGAGGACTGGAACTACTGACTAACTTTGGAGTCAACCCGTTTGGGGGTTCCCTCCTGTGTCAGTCTCCCACCGAAAGGGGAGAGATGTAACGGGGTGACCCGTGATGCCCAGAGACTGTTGAGGGATGGGGGATACTCCTGTGCCAGCGGCACTAAGGACTCTTGGGTTTAAGGTCACCCTGTGCCCCTTTTGGGCATAGGGTGGCTGATAAATAATAATTCATGTATTGCAGGATATCTTGAGATATTACAAGTTGTTGGTTAATTTTGACCCAAACCAGGTCAATAGACTCCTAAGATATTCCATTGTCCATTGTATAAGGCTGTAGAGGTGTCAATTCAGGTCTGCTCCTAAGACCATTGTGTGATAACACTGTTTAAAGCCCATTGATGATCAGGTGTGAATACCTTTTTGTCGGAGACAGAAAGTCTTTGTAAGATGTGGATTGAGGGGAACTAATTGTGTGATGCTAACACTGTGAAAAGTCTATTGATGATAGATATGTGTTGTGAGTTAACAGTCTAAAGGTCAGATGTCTCTCTTCAGGTGTATTGAATTAGCATGTCAATTATGTTTAGGGGAAATTGTCAAGCTATATGCGAAGCCAGGCTGTCTGGATAATGCATTCTGTTACATTTAGTAATTAGCTCAACTTGATTTCATTATCTAAAAGAATGTGATTGAAGCCCCCCATGGTGTGATGTGTGGGTGGAGAGTTCATTATTCCTGCGATTAACTTTAACATGCTGTACTGTATATAAGAGAGCTAACCATTAAAGTGTGTGTTCATTCATTTGAAACCAGAAAGCACAGAGCGTATGTCTGAGGGAATTCTTATGGATCGGGTCCTGTCGGTGTGTCGGATAAGCTGTCTTGGGTTGATGGAAGGTTGTAAACAGTGGTGACCGTTACATAAAGGTACAATTTTTTTCCCTAAATAGCTTCCTTTACCTTTAGTGCAGTCCTCCTTCACTTACCTCATGCTTTCGATTTTGCTTATAAATGTCCTTATTTCTTCTGAGAAATCCTCACTTCCTGTTCTTCTGTCTGTAACTCCACACAGTAATGCAAGGCTTTCTACCTGGTGTGGAGTATCGTGCTTGCCCCCTCCCTTGGACTACAGGAGAGTCAGGACACCCACTAACACACAGCTCCTTTCTCTATGTGCAACGTAGAGCGCGTCCTGACTCTCCCATAGTCTAAGGGAGGGGGTGAGCACGACACTCCACACCAGGGAGAAAGCCTTGCATTACTTTGTGGAGTTACAGACAGAAGAACAGGAAGTGAGGATTTCTCAGAAGAAATAAGGACATTTAAAAGCAAAATCGAAGGATGAGGTAAGTGAAGGAGGACTGCACTAAAGTAAAGAAAGCTATTTAGGGAAAAAAATTGTACCTTTACAACAGGGGTCTAGTCCTGGGAAAAAAACGTGTGGAAACTCAACCAAGATTCCCCACCTCAAAAATACAAAAAAAAGTGTGTATATATATATATATATATATATATATAGTATACATATATATATATATATATATATATATATATAAAATCAGGGCCAGCCTAAGACATTGTACTGCCTGGGCCCAGGAATGAAGTGCTGCCCTCCCCCTCCAAAAAAATATTGCCCACCAATAGGCCCCCGCATTAATTATTTTATATCATTACAATTAAAACCCAAATAAAATGTATCAGTGAGTCAGATTTACATGCAACAGTGATAAGGGGGTTTAGACACAGGCAGGGTGGAATGGGGGTTTAGACACAGGCAGGGTGGTATGGGGGTTTAGACACAGGCAGGGGTGCTAGGGAGGGGGTAGATACAGGGGTTGGAGGGGTGTTAGACAGAGGCAGGGGTGGTATGCTTGATAGACACAGCCAGGAGTGGTAGGGAGGGGGTTAGACACAGCCAGGAGTGGTAGGGAGGGGGTTAGACACAGCCAGGAGTGGTAGGGGTTTAGACCCAGCCAGGGGTGGTATTGAGGGGGGTTAAACACAGCCAGTGGGTTAGGGAGGGGTTAGACACAGGCAGGGGTGGTGGGGGGGGTTAGACACAGTCAGGGGTGGTGAGGAGGGGGGTTAGACACAGCCAGGGGTGGTAGAGGGGTTAGACACAGCCAGGGGTGGTAGGAGGGGTTAGACACAGCCAGGGGTGGTAGGGGTAGGGGGGGGGGGGTTAGACGCAGCCAGGAGTGGTAGCGGGGTTAGACACAGCCATGGGTGGAAGGGGGGGTTAGACACAGCCAGGGGTGGTAAGAGGGTTAGACACAGCCAGGGGTGGTAAGGGGGTTAGACAAAGCCAGGGGTGGTAGGGGGGTTAGACACAGCCAGAGGAGCAGTTTGTTGGGGGGGGGAACAGTGTGACAAGTGGTGGAGCAGTGTTCAGGGGGAGCAGTTTCTTGGGGGGGCAGTATGTCAGGTGGGGAAGCAGTGTGTCATATAATGCACAGCTGCACTCAGCTCACCCCACATCACACACACAGCTCTCTGTGCACCAGCCTCACCTTCCCCCGAGCAGCTGTAGCACTGCCTCGCACAGCTCTCCCTCCACCTCTTCACGGCTTGGTGTCCTGTTCTGTCATCTTGGGTGTCCCTATGGGGCAGCCAGGTCCCAGGTCCCGCAGTACCAGCAGATTCCTCCCCGTGTGAGGAAAGGAAACCCGGAAGTAGAGCAGAGCTGGGCGATGAGAGAGGAGGAGGAGGGTGTCGCATACCACCACCAGAAGATTCCTCCCTGCCGCCTCCTGCTCCAGCCAACCACAGTGTGAGGAGAGGAAACCCGGAAGTAGCGCGGAGCTGGGCGCTAAGAGAGGAGGAGGTGGGTGTCGCATACCTCATACCGGCCACGCTAGACTCTGACTCGGGCGGCTCTAGTCCTGCAAAGGGAACGGCGTTCCTGCTGTAAAAAAAGTGCAGGGACGCCGTTCCCACGCGTTCTCGCAGGACTCGAGCCCTGCTTTACAACCATTTTAAGTTATCATTTCACCTATGTTTTTTCGGGGGCATTTCTGATTTCTGAGCTATTGCCTATAAGAATTGGGGATGGCTCTGGTATTTTTTTCAAGGATGTTTATTTGTTGTTAGATTCTCTTTCTGTCCTGTTAAGAGAGCAAGAGTGATTTCATAGGGAAAGGGCGTTGGATCACATTGCAGAGAAACACAGGTTCTAATGTTTGTGTTTTGAATTTAGTTCACCAATATGTTAAGATATGTCCGCCTATTTCCCCTTTCTTTCTAATAAATGATAATGGGAACCCTTTGACTCTATATCAGTTTAAAGCTGTGTTGCAGAAATGTCTGTTGCTCTTGAAGCTCCTGCACATTACTTCTCACTCGTTCCGCATAGGAGCAGCCACCGAAGCAGCTAAGCTGGATTTAAATGAGGCTATTATTAAACGTGTTGGTAGATGGAAGTCTAAAGCCTCATACACACAATCAGTCCATCCAATGAGAACGGTCCGAAGGACCGTTGTCATCAGTTAACCAATGAAGCTGACTGATGGTCTAATGTGCCTACACACCATTGGTTAAATAACCAATCGTGTCAGAATGCGGTGACGTAAAACACAACGACGTGCTGAAAAAAAATGAAGTTCAATGCTTCCAAGCATGCGTCGACTTGATTCTGAGCATGCATGAATTTTTTACCGATGGTCATGCGTACTAACAATCGGTTTTGACCTATCGGTTAGGCGTCCATCGGTTACATTTTAAAGCAAGCTGTCTTTTTTTTTAAAGAAAGTTTAAGTAACCGATGGAGCCTACATACGATCGGTTTTGACCGATGAAAACGGTCATTCAGACCGTTGTCCTCTGGTTAACCTATCGTGTGTACACAGCCTTACTGCTTTCAATCTTATATTAGACCTAATGCTTCTTTTTGATTTCAAATACCATTGTTAATATCTGGATAATCGGTCATTCTTTTGTGTTTTGGGTCAAGTATAGAGCTGACCATAGGAATTATGGTTCCAACATGAGTTTGGCATTTGATTAATTTAACGTTCATTGGTTTGGAAGAAAAGGAATGCAATGGAGAATGCTGCAGGACACCTTGTCTCACTTGCATGAGAGATGCCCAGTTCCTAATGTGCTTATTTTACATTTATCAGGAAATTACATCAGTAAATGTAAAACGTACATGCAATTTTACCTACTACAAGTTTGATTTTTTCTGAAATAGTCCCTCGTTTGGCTTGGCTTGTTTCTTCTGAGATTCTTTATTTCGAGAAAATTCGCAAGCGCCTTAATAGGAAAATTGCTAAATTTATGCCTACCATATCTGGTTTCTCTTTCAGGCATGTTAACCTGGACGGGGGATTGTCGGGCTTCTACATATATGACAATGTCCATTCGTTTGACTGGACATATTTAAGCTGGATATGCAGACCTGTATTGAATTGGCTGTCACCCAAAGGGTGTGCCAGGCTCCTTAACTATGCCTGGCGTATGGTATGTTGTTTTATTGAGTTTATGTACAAGCTTGAGCTATATTTAGAATGAGATATATATATATATATATATATATATATATATATATATATATATATATATATATATATATATATATATATATGGTATAAGTAGTACGTAAATATATTTAAGTGAATTAATTATTTAATGTAAAGATGTTAAATAAAAATTTTAAAATATATTATACCTATAATAAAGGGCCATGGCCTATTACACGACAGGTGCTGCAGTAATGTGTTTTATTAGTAAGAATGTTCTGTCTATTATCCCATAAAGGTGAAAGGTGGGGCAGAATGTCCCCATCCCACCACCTTTGGGATCATGATAGACAGTTAAGTGTAAAATATATATACTTACATGATTGGCAGTTGATTTGACAATTTACCAATTATTGATCGTCTGTCAAGAGCAGGTACCTTTTAAAAAGAAATGCGTCATTAATAGGCAGACAGAGAGAAGAAGATAACTTGTCCCACCCTAACTTTAGGGCCTTTTGTCATGGCCTTAGTGATGAGGTTTTGTCCCTTTCTCAAAAAGGGGATGGTTTGTTTTGGCTTATTGCTCAATAGGGATGAGCCGCACACCCCAGTTCGGTTTGCAGCAGAAAATGCGAACAGGCAAAATAATTAGTTTGAACACCGTTAAAGTCTGAGACACAAACATGAAAAATCTAAAGTGCTAGATTTAAAGGTTAATATGCAAGTTATTGTCATAAAAAGTGTTTGGGGACCAGGATCCTGCCCCAGGGGACATGTATCAATGCAAAAAAAAGTTTTAAAAACCAAATTTTTTTCTTGAGCAGTGATTGTAATAATGTTTAAAGTGAAACAATAAAAGTGAAATATTCCTTTACATTTTGTACCTGGGGGTGCCTATAGCATGCCTGTAAAGTAGCGCATGTTTCCCATGTTTATAACAGTCTCTGCACAAAGTGACATTTCTAAAGGAAAAAAAGTATTTTAAAACTACTTGCGGCTAGAATGAATTGTCCTTGCAATACAGATAAAAGTAATTGAAAAATAAAAAATAAAATGTGTGGGGGTTCCCCCAAATTCTATTTCCTGGCCCTTCAGGTCTGGTATGGATATTAAGGGGAGCCCTGTGCCAAATAAAAAAAATGGCATGGGGTTCCCCCCAAACATCTGAACCAGACTTTAGGTCTGGTATGGATTTTAAGGGGAACTCTGCTTCCAAAATTGAAAAAAAAATGATGTGGGGTTCCTACCAAAAATCCACACCAGACTCTTACCTGAGCACGTAACCTGGCAGGCTCCAGGAAAAGAGGGGGGACGAGAGAGGGCCCGAAGGAACCATACCAGGCCTCATGCCCTCAGCATTGGGAGGATGTCCCCATGTTGATGGGGACAAGGGCCTCATCCTCACAACCCTTGCCCAGTGGTTGTGGGGGTCTGCTGGTGGGGGGCTTATCGGAATCTGGAAGCCCCCTTTAACAAAGGGGACCCCCAGATCCCGACCCCCCATGTGAATTGGTAAGGGGTACATTGTAAATCAAGATAGTTACATCACTTGAATCTTCTTTTCTTTTCTTTTTTTTTTAAATAAGGGGCCCCTGTAGTTTTTAACATTTTGATATTTTTTTGTGAAATGGTAGGGGTACAATGTACCCCTTACTAATTCACATGGGGACGGGATCTGGGGGTCCCCTTTGTTAAAAAGGGCTTCCATATTATGATAAGCCCCTAGCCTGCAGACCCCACAACCACCAGGCAAGAGTTGAGGGCATGAGGCCCTTATTTAAATTAAGAGGGATGTGGGCATGTGGCCTGTTACAATTCAGGAGGGGTGCACTCTCTCATCCCTCTCTTTTCCTGTGGCCTGCCAGGTTGCGTGCTCGGATAAGGGTATGGTATGGATTTTTGGGGGGAACCCCACGCCATTTTTTTTTTTAATTACTTTTATCTGTATTGCTAGGACCTGACAATTCATTATAGCCCCGAGTAGTTTTGAATGACCTTTTTTCCTTTAGAAATCATTTTCAGAAGTCATTTTGTGCAGAGACTATAAACACGGTAATGCGCTCCTTTGCATGCATACTATAGACACCCCCCAGGTACGAAATTTAAAGGAATATTTCACTTTTAGCATTATTATTATTATTTTTTTTGCATTGATACATGTCCCCTGGGGCAGGACCGAGGTCCCCAAACACTTTTTATGATAATAACTTGCATAGAATTTAAAGGGTGTTCAGAGGCTTTTCTAATTTGCCGCAAACACCCAAAATTTTCGCTGGTCGGCGAACAGCCAATGTTCGAGTCAAACTCATGTTCGACCCGAACATAAAGCTCATCCCTATTGCTCAATATTATATCAATAGATGATGATATATATGTAATATATGATATAAGTAGTACTTAATATATTTAAGTGAATTAATTGTTTGATGTAAAGATGGTAATAATAATATTTTTTTAAATATATTATACCTATAATAAAGGGACATGACTAGAGTTGAGCGAACCCGAACTGTAAAGTAAATAATAAATGGAGAGATCACCCGGCGCTGGAGAGATCACCTGGCGCTGGATAGAGACAACGTTGGAGCAGGGAGCAGCATCGATCGTCTATTTTCACCGCTGGATTTTTATTTGGTTTAATTAATAAAGTAATTTGTTCTACGGTGTGTGTGTTTTTTTTCCTGAAAACTACTATTTACACTTCCTTCGTGAAATGGTACGGGTACAGTGTACCCCATTACCATTTCACACAGGGGGGGCCAGGATCTGGGGGTCCCCTTTGTTAAAGGGGTCTTCCAGATTCTGATAAGCCCCCTGCCCCCATACCCCCACAACCACCAGGCAAGGGTTGTGGGGATGAGACCCTTGTCCCCATCAACATGGGGACAAGGTGCTTTGGGGGGCACCCCAAAGCACCCTCCCAATGTTGAGGTCATGTGGCCTGGTGCAGTTCAGGAGAGGGGGGGCCGCACTCTATCCCCCCCTCCTTTCTGCGGCCGGCCAGGTCAACGTGCTCGGATAAGGGGTCTGGTGTGGATTTTAGGGGGAACTCCACGCTATTTTTTTTTAATTGATGGCGGGGTTCCCCTTAATATCCATACCAGACCTAAAGGGTCTGGTTATAGAATTTGGGGGGACCCCCACGCATTTTTTTTTAAAGTTTTTAAAGTTCGGGTTCGGGTCCGAACCCGAACATTAGGTGTCTGCTCAACTCTAGACATGACCTATTACACCACAGGTGCTGATTGCTGAAGTAATGTATTTTATTAGTAGGAATGTTGTGTCTATGATCCCATATACTGAAGATGTTTAGTAGCTTTTCCAATCCACTTCTTCAAATGAAAATAAAATACTTGCCCAAATGTAGCGGCACCTTAAAGAGAACCTGCCGGCAGTTGTCTCTTTTTGTTTTACCATTTAATGCATAATGATTATGCCATACCTCCATTTAAACTTGTTTATTGCATCTAAAGTTTTCTCTCTACAGTTGTGGATATACTTTGTTTGATAACTTCTGGGCACTTCTACCTTATTGTTGATCACTTCTGTAAAGAATTCAGCACATGTTTGTAGTTTGGTTAGTTTATTTTACTTTAAAGTCACCTGCCTCTTAAAAAATGAAAGTGCAGTATAGCGTTTAGCACACTAAACTAAGCTGTATGCTGCCATAATACAATCATGATCCAGCACTGTTTATATGCTCTGTCAACAGAGTTCTTTGAAGACTGTGCATATATCCATTGCAAAGGCAGCTTACTTAGCAGGAGGGAGGGGTAGCAACAGTCAGGGAATGGAAGACCTTTGGAAACAGACACTTCTGGAAGGTGTTAGATTCCCTTATGATTTTGAAAGGTTATATCTAGACCACAAAAAATGTAAGTGTCTTTGTAACTGGTCAACTGCAATGAACAGTGTAAGGGCTCAAGCTCATCCTTTGTACTGGAGCTCAGAGGTCTTAATATTTTTTTGAAAGGGCAGTCCCTTGCAGCTTACAATATGCCCAAACACATCAATATGTAATGCCAAAAGGGTTAATCCAAACAACATCATCTTCATTCCTCACTGTAAATACTATTTGTCCATTTCTATGTCTGACCTTTAGATTCCTGCATAACCCTGAATGAAGGACATTTGTAGAGAAATTATTTGAGTTATTTAGTTTCACACATGACTAACTTTTTCAGCTTCTTGCTTCTTGGCATTTGAAGTTTTTTAATGTTCCTTTAGTGCCCTAGAGGATTTTGATTACATTTGGGTCACTAGACTTGCAAAATGAATACAAAAGAAAAACATATTATGCACTCTGCACAATATGGAGAACTTTCAATATCCAGTCAAGCTTTGAACAGACGAGAGAAAAAAATGTACACAAACATTAATCAGGGAATAAAACAAAATAATATCCCCATATGTTTTTGGATCAGATATAATAAATAGAACACTAGAAAGGTAATTGTCTTTCAATAGGAAAGCATGGTCAGAATGGGGAATTTTAAAGACTACACTCTGGGCCAGATTCTCAGAGGCGTTACGACGGAGTATCTCAGATACCCCGTCGTATCGCCTTTTTTTTTGTCTCGTATCTATGCGTGTGATGCTGAGCATCACTTTTGCATAGATACGCTTCTACATCCGACAAGTGTAAAAGCATTACACTTTCGGATCGTAGGTGTAATGACAACTCCGGCCACTAGGTGGCCTTTACGTTGGTTTTTCATTTGCATATGCAAATGAAGTAGTACGCCGATTCTAGATCGCTTTTACGCCGCCCCGTCGTCGCGTACGTCGTTTTCGTTCGCGTAAGGTTACCCCAGCTTCTATGTGGAGTAACCTTACGAGGTCCCGTCGGATGCCATCGTGTCCCGTCGGATGCCATGTTAAGTATGGCCTCGGGACCGCGTCGTGTTGTGCGTCGTTTACGTCGTTTGCGTACGTCGATTCTCAATGGGGCTGGCGTACGCTGCGATTACGTCGTTTACATTGAGAAAATGTGACGTCCTTTGGAGCATGCGCACTGGGCTTTTTCCCCGGCCGGCGCATGCGCAGTTCGTTCGACGCGGGGGCGCGCTTAATTTAAATACAAGCCGCCCCATTTGAATTGCGCGGGTTTACGCTTGGCGATTTACGAGACGCCGGCGAAAACTACGGAGCAAGTGCTTTGAGAATAAAGCACTTGCTCTAGTACGCAGCGGCGGCGTAGTGTAAATGGCTTACGCTACGCCGCCGAATATATATGAGAATCTGGCCCACAGTGTTTGTAATCTATTTGTTGATTTGATTTGTTTACATAGCGCCAACACATTTTGCAGGAATTAAAAGGTACACAGAATTATTGCACCAGTGTAATGTGCCAACAGAGGTCAAACATCTTTATGTTTATTTCTTCTGAAGCTCCCTGATTTCCTCACCCAATGAATTTATGTTAGAGGCAGAACAGTTGTATCTGGGTCAGCCTTGACGTAAGTCATAACGATGATTTCTAACCTATACTGTATAACATAGATGCTATTCATAAGTTGTAGGTGGAAATGTTATTCTGTTCAGAGGAGAATCACATAAATTGCTAAGTATAATTAAAGAGACTGCCCATATGTGCACAATAATGAATCCTATACCAAAAGCTGAACTTCAGGCACAAAAACCTTAAATATATTCAATAGCTAAACAAGCATATCAATTTACTTTGTGAGCACAAAAAAAAAAAAAAAAAAAAAAGTTATTTGTTTTATAACTGTACTGTATGATTGTTAAAGTAGTTTGTGTACACTGTTCTGCACATAGCCTGTACACACAGCAGAGCTGTAGGAGGGATCAAATATGCGGTGGTCAGGCCCAATACAACAGGGCCAGTTGTACTGGCTTATCAGCGGCCCTGGGGATATCTACTGTGTGCATGCTTCAGACAGCTTACATGTTAATTTCACAAACAGCAACTAGGGTACAGTGTGCTTTATTAGGATGAAACCAGTTTTGTCACATCTATACTGTAAGCTGTACTACTAACTGCTTCTTAATGCACTCAGAAACCACGTACAATCATCTGATATTCAGAGTGCCTCAATTTGGGTTTAAATATCCCATAAGAGCAGATGTAGGCTATACTATTCATACTTTAAACTCTGAAATGTGTGTTAAAATATATCTTACCGTAAAATACAGAGTCTGAATATACCATCCAGGCCCCTCTACCTGAAAAAAACCATCTGCTGTTAGTAGGTGTAAGGTCTCATTCATACAGACATACTACACCATACATCATTGTGTGGGCTGTGTTTACCTGCATTAGATGTGCAAGCAGTCCTATTTATTTCAATGGGAATGAAGTGGCTGCTGCATTTGCATTTGGGGCCTTGCACTCACTCTTGCATGGCCTGGGGAATACAGACCAGCCAAGATGTTATGAGAAGATTTTCTTGCAATAGAGTGTCTTCTGGTGGGATTTCACCTGCTTTGCATTCCCCATGAATCTTCCAAGAAACATAGTAAGGTCATGCGCAGCAATGTGGAAGATGGAGGTAAGGTAAGTAAAAATCAAACATTTTTTTACAGGTAGCTTTTACACCTACTAAGACCAGGGGATTTTTACAGTGGGATAGGTCCCAATAGTATACATTATTTGGACCTTGCATGTTTAGGGGTCTGCTGTAAACTGACTGCATACTTTGCAAGGTTAGTGCACAATCTACTAGGTAAACAAAAGCATTGCTAGGGTCATTAAAGACCAGAGGCACCCCTGGACAACTACATTGGGATATTATGGTGCTTGTAGCATAAAAATAAAAAGGATGGGATTGTGTTTCCTGTTCCGACATCTTAATTTTTTAAAGGATAAAATCAAATCTTTACATTGTGGTAAACTGCTGTAAAATCCAAGTTTAAAAAACGTTACTGCAATGTGCAGCAAGTCACAGTATATATGCCCTGTCATTCAAAAAAGGAACCTAAATGCTAAAACAGTAAGCTAAAATGTACCCACACTAGAGCACCCCACAGTGTGCACAAGTATTTGTCATTATAAGTTGTATTAAAGTTACAAATAGCACACGTACATTTTGTGTGAGCATTGTGGAAGTAGTGGTCTCTCTGCAGAGGTCTGATATGTCCATTTGCTAAATCAAGCCTTTAATTATGCAATAAGAAAAGCTCATCTCAGCTGACTGAAGAGCTCTAGTTCTGACCCAGCTGGTAGGCGTTGGACCTTTTGAAGAGAGATGCTTTCCTACAGAAAGTAAGGGACTTTATCTGCAGTATGCTGGATAGGGTGAGGTTTTTCTACTGCTATGCCTGTTTCCCAAAGAGATTGTAAGTGTAAGGCCTCGTACACACGATCAAATCTGTCTGCTGGAAACGGTCTGCTAGACCGTTCCAGCAGACAGATTCGATCGTGTGTACGGCCGAGCCGACGGATTTGGCCACCCGACAGATTTCAAAGCATGCTTTGAAATCTATCGGGTGGGAATTCGTCCGCCCGACATGTCTGCTGGTTAGTACACTTACCAGCAGACATGTCGTCCCGCACCGCCGCCGAATGGATTCGGCGCATGCGCAGAAGTGTTTTACTTCCTGGTGCGGTGACGTGGCGGCGTCAACGTCACCGCCACATCACCGACACATCAGCGCGCCGTCTGCTGGGGGGGATTTTGGTCAGTTAAAAATCCACGCTCCGAATCAAGTCGACACATGCTTGGAAGCATTGAATTTAATTTTTTTCAGCACGTCGTTGTGTTTTATGTCACCGCGTTCTGACCCGATCGTTTTTTTAACCAATAGTGAGTAGGCGTGAGTAGGCGCGACGGACCATCAGTCAGCTTCATCGGTTAACCGATGGAAATGGTCCATCAGATCGTTCTCATTGGATGGACTGATCGTGTGTACGTGGCATTAGACTTTAAGCTCCTTTCTAATGAACCTGGAATATACAGTATTTAGCTGTTTTAATATAAAAATTGAGTTGGGCTTTGATGCCACCAATCGGAATTACACATACAAAGAAATTGCTACATTTCTATGGGGCCAATCTAGTTAGAAAGGATGTGCTTGTTATTGGATCATGGGAAGAATCCAGACAATCAAGAAGAAGCAAGCGCAAGTATGGTAAACAGATCACACAAAAACTTGATTGTGGTACTTTGACCACAATATTCTCTTTATTGATTTTAATTTCAATAGTTTTTATTGAAGGTTTTTTTGTACATACAAATTAAAGAAATCTAAAAACAAAAGGGTAAGAAAGCTTTAACATGTCCTAATCAGACAAGTACCAGAAAGGTACTTAAAGGTTGCATTGGCAAGTAAACACGTGTCTGACTTAACTGAGGCATTTGATGTGACTAAATGCATGATGAATGAATGAGTGACTTACATAGCGCTACACATGCAAAATCAATCGCCTCTAGGCGCTTTTTTCAGCCAGTGTCTTCCTGGCTGGTGCGGTCACTTACCCCGTAGGATCTTGACACGCTTGGGACACACAGTCATACACACATATATACTGGGCCAATTTGGACAGGATATAATTAACCTACCAGCATGTCATTTTTTTATATTTTTACATTTGTACCCATGGTAAAACAATACTCTGTGATCCAGCCATAAATGTCCTTGTTCAGATAGTTCCTGTTATAGGGTGACAGGGCTTAATCCCTTTCTACAAGTTGTCCCCTGTATTGTCACCCTGTCACATGGGCTTCTGAGGGAAAAAAACAAGAATCTATTGCAACAAACATTACAAACAAACTATCCACTGTTGCCAGCATTTTGAATCACGTCCTGTGAAATGCTATGCATTTCATAAATTAATTGAGTGCAGGTAGACAGAAAATGACAGCAACGTTTTTTATATGTTTTTATATGGTTTTAAAAGAAGGAATACAAATTACAAAACCACCATTGTGACACTATAGTACAGCATATTATCTTTAGTAAGGTTGACAGAGAAACAAGGAAAACAGGAACAACATTTAACTGGCTCTGCAAAACTCTTGGTAAGAGGAGGTAAGGATGACATTAATATGAACATTACTCATCAATCCAGTTTTTCCTGGCTTTCCATAGGCCAGTGATGGCACTGGAGGCATTAGATCTGAGAGCTATCATTCTTTTACATGGGTTTTCACTTTAGAAATAGTTTTGGGTGTGTTTGGTGCCAATTGTTGTTAATAATAGTAATAATAATAATAATAATAGGCTGCTAGTAGTATGTGGTTGACTATGGTGCAATAGTTAATCAGGAAATCGTCAATCCCCAGATTAAGAATTGCCAGAAATGGGTTAAGGAAAATGGGAATGCTCATTATGTCAGAAATAAACTGAATTTGTCTTCTCCAGAAACTGGTTACATTTTTAAATGACAATTAGATGTGCATGAAATTAATTACTTGGCCACATCCGTGCCAGTACAGGGATGAATTAGAGGAGGAGAACTGGGTAAAATACCACCGTAGTATTATCGTTTGTGCCAGTTCCAAGTGGTTAACGCAATATGTTGCTCAGCAATAGATATATTGGAAGGCTCACATCCACTGGGAGGAAGATACATGTCTAGAGATCCATCGAACAAGGCCCTCTGATTTCTCCTGTATTAAATTGTATTGGTACTGTACTGTTTGCCCTAACATTGTAAATTAGATTCTAATTTGTGAATTCTAGAAAGTATATTGGCAAGTTTAAAGGAGTTGTAAAGTCTTTAGGTTTTTCACCCCAAATGCATTTCTTTGCATTAAGATGAAAAACCTTTTGTGGTGCAGCTGCCCCCCAGAGTCCCCCTTTTACTTGCCTGAACCTGATTTTTCCAGTGATGAGATGAGACAGCCACTGTCTTAGGTCTTCGATGGATAGAATGATAGCAGCGGGAGCCATTGGCTCCCACTGCTGTCAATCTAATTTAGTGACATGGGAGTCAGGGGGCTGAGTCCTGCTGTCTGTGTCAATGGACACAGCAGCAGGACTCAGGAGCACACCCGCACAAGTGCCCTCATTGGAAGCGGCTCTCTGTGGGAGCACTCAATGTGGAGGAGGAGGCAGGAGCACCCCAGAAAAGGATTGGGGCCGCTCTGTGCAAAACCCTTGCACAGATGAGGGTTTGTTATTAAAAAAAAACCTTTACAATCACTTTACGATTGTATTATTTTTTGGCTAGTTTACTAAGATGTAAAATGATGTCTCGTGTATGCAGTAAAGTATTCCCAGAGATACTGGGAGAGCATAGGTAATAATACAGCAAGAATTCATTAGTTAAGTATTACATCTCCACAGGTACACAGGATTAAAGTTATCATTCTCCTCCACTGGTATAGATATAGCGGTATGGTGTAAACAAGTGATATTAGAAATGGAGGAGGAGGAGGATATCTGCTGTAATAAACACTACAAATAGATCAATACGTGAGTATGACTGAAACCTAGATGAGAAGATGGTAAAGTACCTGTCATTGGTGTGGTGGAAACTCCACACATCATACAGCATGAAGTTGAGGACAGAACGTGGGACTTTGTTTTATGAAATAGGTAGAGTTTAATGAGGGATCAGTCGTGAGGTTGAAATCTCCACGGACTATTAGCTCACCCTGCACGATGGATGAGATTTTTCCGACTAACTTGAGGTGAAAACATAGTTGGCAGGAGTTGGGTGCATATAAGTTTACCAAAGTATACAGATGAGGATTATAAATCTACCCTCAGGGTTGAGTAGCGTGTTCCATACTGAGAAAGAAACTGAATTTTTTATTGTGATAAGGGCTTTTTTATTTATGAACACACAGTCAATAAAAAGTTGGGGGAAATCTCTTTTGTTACATTTGGGAACAGTGTTGTGTTGAAAAAGAGTCTCCTAGAGGATGTCTTTGTAGTGTTTCTGTGTATTTTGCCACATAGAGGGATGCTTGGCCAGATGGTTGAGTCTGAAAGTTAACCACTTAAGGACCGCCGCATGTACATTTACGTCGGCAGAATGGCACCGACAGGCACATCAACGTATATATACGTTGGTGCCTTGGGGGGGATCGGGGGTCCGATCGGACCCCCCCCGTACATGCGGCGGTCTGCGCGGCTGCAGGAGCGATCCGACAAGAGGGGGCGGCTATCCGTTTTCACCCGCCCCCTTCGGATTGCTCCCAGCCAATGCGCGCGCCCGCCCGCCCTGTCACTTCCTCCTCCTGTGTAAACACAGGAAGGAGGAAGCTATCTGATCTCTCCCTCGGTGTTTGTTTCAAGCGCCGCTGAGGAGAGATCACAACACAGCAAGTAAGTCTGCACCAACAGCACACTTACACACACAAAAACACATTTAACCCCCGCGATCGCCCCCCCCCTGTCACAGTGTCACTGAATTCAGTAATCATACATGTATGATTACTGTATTTAGTGTCAGTGTGACAGACAGTGTGACAGTCAGTTAGTGTTAGGTTCAGGGTAGCCCCCCAACCCCCCCCAATAAAGTTTTAACCCCTTGATCACTGCCCTAGTTAACCCTTTCACTCCCTATTGCCAGCATCACTAAGCGATCATTTTTCTGATCGCTGTATTAGTGTCGCTGTTCCGCTAGGTAGCTAATTTTTTTTTTAATGCGATTTTTTTTTTACTAAAGACATGTGGCTAAATAAATTTTGGCCTAAATGTTTGACTAAAATTTAGTTTATTGGTTTTTTATTATAACAAAAAGTAAAAAATATTGTTTTTTTTTTCAAAAATGTCGCTCTATTTTTGTATATAGCGCAAAAAATAAAAATCGCAGAGGCGATCAAATACCACCAAAAGAAAGCTCTATTTGTGGGAAAAAAAGGACGCAAATTTTGTTTGGGAGCCACGTTGCACGACTGCGCAATTGTCTGTTAAAGCGACGCAGTGCCGAATCGCAAAAACCCCTTGGGTCATTTGCCAGCGTATTGGTCCGGGTCTTAAGTGGTTAAGGGAGACAATTTTGAAACCCTTAGTGGGAATATGTAGGTATATTAGAGAAGAGTTCTTCAAAGTAGCCACTGAGCAAAGTGTTTTATTTTAATGGCAATTGTATTTAGTATACAGTGTTTTAGCAAACTAAATTGTTCATTTAAGGTTTAAAGCTACGTTACCTTTTATGTTCTCTGGTCTTTTTTGCTTAAAAACTCAACCAAAACAGGAAACCAGCACATTTATTGCAATTGCAGCTGCCCATTACTCAAGTACGGAACCTTTGAAAAAAAAAAAAAACTTGTATTTTTTTTACTATGAATGCGTTTTTAAATTCTAGACATGGCAACATTTTCCATGTTTTTCTAAAGAAAACGAAATGGGATATGGGCTGCAGAATAACTACTTGCTTCCTAGGCATTACATATGTAATGCAAAAGCCAGATGCCCTAATGACTGGAATGGAATTCATATTACCTTTTTGGCAAGCAATGTTGTATCTGGAAGATTCACATCTTCTTTAAGCAGATTAGACCTTAATGAAACAAAATGCATACAAGGATTTTAAAATTACATCTTGAGTAATTATGTCAGCCAGAACATCTTTCCAATTGTGCACATAAAAAGAAAGTAAGCGTAACCTACTTAGGAGCTGCTTTTGACATCTAAATTATTATATTCTTATATGTTCTCTGACTAGTGTGTTATCCTAAAGAGCATATGAAAGCAAAGCAATTAAATTGCTGTGTTTTAAAGCAGACTTTTTTTCTCTTGAGAACATGCTAACTGTATCATAAAATATACAGTAACTATGGATTTCTGTGCAAAAGTAATATCAGTCTTAGATGATATTGGACTGGAAATCTTAGAACAGTTTCTTAAATGTTTAAGTTGCTACCTTATCCATTTCTCAAACTCTAGATGTGTTGGCTTATTATTGATGAAAAAGGGATTTTTAAATACAGCTTCCTGTAAAATCCTTTTCTTGGAGTACATCACGGGACACAGAGCAGCATATTCATTACTATATGGGTTATATGGAGTACCTTCAGGTGTGGACACTGGCAATCTCAAACAGGAAGTCCCCTCCCTATATAACCCCCTCCCATAGAGGAAGTACCTCAGTTTTGTAGCAAGCAGTATGCCTCCCAAAAATGTTCCCCAAAAGAGGGGTGGGAGCTCTGTGTCCCGTGATGTACTCCAAGAAAAGGATTTTACAGGTAAGCTGTATTTAAAAATCCCTTTTTCTTTCTCGTACATCACGGGACACAGAGCAGCATATTCATTACTATATGGGATGTCCGAAAGCAATGCTTTAATGAGGGGAGGGAGACATCTTCCAAAAAAGGATTTAATTTAGAGGTATACTCAAATACTAGTAAATCCAACTTAAACAAGAAATGTAAATCTCAAATCAAGTCAAGGGAGCCCCCTCAGATCCTGAGGAGCTTGAATCGCGGCCTGTAGTACTGACTGCCCAAAGGCTGTATCCGCATTCCTTCTTACGTCCAATTGATAACATTTTGTAAACATGTGGACTGACGACCACGTTGCTGCCTTGCTTATTCGAGCCATAGAGATCTGATGATGTGCTGCCCAGGAGGTGCCCATGGCCCTGGTAGAATGGGCCTTTACCGATAAAGGAGGAGGCAACCTCTTCAAACCGCAGGCCTGAATGATTAATTGTTTAATCCATCTTGCGATGGTGGATCAAGCAGCTGCCTGACCCATCTTGGGCCCTTCCGGTAAAACGAACACCACATCTGTTTTCCGAACCTTCTCTGTAGCTTTAAGATAGGCCTTTATGGCCCTGACAATATCCAACGTATGCAGCAACCCCTCCTTTCTAGAGGTGGGTTTTGGAAGAAGGATGGAAGTACCACATCCTGGTTCAGGTGGAAACTGGATATAACCTTTGGTAGAAAGGAAGAATGAGGATGGAACCCCGCCCTATCCTTATGTAAAATGAGATATGGTTCCTTACAAGATAAGGCTGCCAATTCCGATACTCTCCTGGCCGAAACTATGGTGATCAGTAATACCGACTTTCTAGTCAGTAAAACCAAAGGTACCTCAGCCAACGGCTCAAAGGGTTGTTTCTGTAGAGTTGACAGAACAAGATTTAAGTCCCATGGACAAAGGGGATGATTTGACCGGAGGATTAACACGTAAGACTCCCTGTACGAAGATCTTAACCAGCGAGTGGGCGGCCAGCGGCCTCTGAAACCACACTGATAAGGCTGAAATCTGTCCCTAGATCGTGCTTAATGCCAGGCCTTTATCCACTCCTAGCTGGAGAAAACGTAATACTCTATCAAACGTAATACTCTATCAATGGAGAGACAGCAGTGGCTGTTTCATGTCGCTTTGCAGGTGCTATTTTTTGCATTATAGCGCCTGCAAAGCGACCCAGTGTGAAAGGGGTCTAAGAGATAATATGCACTCAAAAAAATAATTTACTTTCCAAATCATTTTTTTTTCTGTAAACAATTGTAAATGTAAGGATACTAATACAAAATCCAAAGTCCTTAAAGTGTCTTTAGGTTTTCAGTGTTATACTAAATAATATGTTTGAAAGCAATTGTAAGTCCTTTTAGTTGATCCTAGACTTGGTATGGATGAGGGGCAGGGTTCAAGTTAAAAAAAAAAATATGGGGTTATCCTTTTGAGGGTCATTATTGTAGCATATTCTAACCACTAGTTTTGAAGGTGGTCTACAAAGGATTTGTCATTGCCTAAATGTTAAAGTGGAGTTCCACTAATTTTTCAGTTTAATTGAAGTCAGCAGCTACAAAAATTGTAGCTGCTGACTTTTAATAAACACACACTCGCCTGTCCCGCGGTCCAGCGATGATCCTCGGTCCTCAGATCTCTCCCCTGCATCTCCTTTTGCGCCGGCATCACTAGTGTGGGCACCTGGCTGTAAATGCTTACGTTTTCACAGGCGGGTGCATACTGCGCATGTGCGAGTCACGCTGAGCTGTCCTGAATGGCCGAGCAATCTTCTGGGACCTATGACGTGTCCCAGAAGATTGCAAGGAGGGAGGGGGAGAGGAGGAGCCACCTAGGTGGCACGGGCAGAAGTAGGAGCTGGGTACCTGTCAAAACTAGGTACTCCCACTCCAAAAATTACATGCCGAATGTGGAATGTCAGGGGGTTAGGACTCCTTAAAGTGGAAGTTACACTTTTGGGTGGAACTGTGCTTAAAGGAAACCTCCATTTGAAAGCCAAGGAAGTGGAGAACTGGTGAGTGGAAGTCAGATAGACTGAGACATGATCAGAGAATACCATCCGAAGCTGATTATATTTGAAGTAGGACCTGCTTCCTGACAAATCTCTTCAGAACAGCAGAAAATGGACTGCAATTCCTTTTTAAGAGGATGAAAATGTCTCCAGGCAAGGTTCCTGGGTGGAAGATGCTGTTTTAGTATAGTGTCTCTTTACTGGCAACCAAAAACCACTTTACAATCACTACCTATATTTAAATGTGAGATGTATTGATTGCACAGTATTTGTTAGATATGTGTAGCAGTTAAATTAAGACAAATTTCAGCCATAAACTATATGGTAAAGATCGTAGGGATCTAATGGTGATGATTTTTCGGGTTTAAAAAAACGTTTTTTAGCCTCTAAAAAAAACAACGTTTTTTTCAACTTCTTCATTAAAACGACGTTGCCCACACACGATCATGAAAAAAAAATGCTCTAGCAAAGCGCGGTGACGTACAACATGTACGACGGCACTATGAAGGATAGCACCACTCTTTGGGCTGCTTTAGCTGATTGCGTGTTGGTAAAAGACGACTCGTGCTTTTCTGTCTGTTACAGAATGATGAATGTGCTTACTCATTACGAACGCTAGTTTTAACAGAACGAGCGCTCCCGTCTCATAACTTGCTTCTGAGCATGCGCGGGTTTTTCACGTCGTTAAAGCCCACACACGATCATTTTTTTACAACCCGAAAAATGACATTGTTTAAAACGTTGTGAAAAAATAGAGCATGTTCGAAAAAAAAATTGTTGTTTTTCAGAACCCGAAAAATGCTCTGAAGCGCACACACAATCGTTTTTTAATTACATTTAAAAAAAATGATGTTTTTCACTTCTCTATGTAAGAGTCCACCTGTAGCAGTATTTAATAAAGCCTTTTCCATTTTTACCTACTACACTATTGGAGGCTCTTTTTCTCCCTTTTCCTCCCCATGTATGTGTGCTCTCTGGTGGAGCATTTGGAGGTAGGCTGACAGAGACTTTAGGGACCCACGGGAGTAGCGGAAGCTAGCAGCCATTATTCTCACATCTGTAGAGGACAGAGAGGAGAAATGTGAGATAGCATTATCTAAGATCTATTAACGCTATATAGGTTGGAGTGGAGGTGAGAGTTCTGAGAGACTGATTGTGGACACATTCTCTGGTACATTGCACTTGGTGTGGAGGGCCCCCAAGGGAGGTCATCCATGGGAATTACTTTACTCATCTAGATAGTTACCTGCCCCTTAGGAGGACCTATCTCCAATCTGGGACCATCAACAGGAACTCCTTAGGACCATCAATTCCCGTACCTTCACATCAGCACTTTTTATGGACTATTCTTTGTTGAATATTTATCCCTTTATTCAGTTTTTATTGTACGTGTTTTTTCCTCATTCACATTGATCATTATTTTTAGTGTATTGTCTTTAGTGGGAGATTATTTGTATATATTTATTACTTGGGTGTAAGGTGAACACTGTTAGATTTTGAAGCTTTTGCACATACCATCACTCATTTTTAGTATTCACATTCACTATATATTCTACATTAGCGGTGATTGTGCTAGCTGCAGTATTCTCACATGGTGTACTGCCTGTGTCCTCTGCAGTGTGCACCAAAAGCTATGTGGTGTGTGTACTGCCTGTGTCCTCTGCAGTGTGCACCTAAAGCTATGTGGTGTGTACTGCCTGTGTCCTCTGCAGTGTGCACCTAAAGCTACGTGGTGTACCGTGTCTGTGCTATTTTTCTCAATGATTTTCATCCATATTGCAGTGACCAGACATTACATTAAAGCCGCAAGCAGTTTAAATTACTTTTTTGTTATAGTAATCTTATTTTGTGTAGGGACAGTTCTAAACACGTGCCACTACTATAGACACCCAGCAGGTACGATATTTAAAGGAATTTTATTTTTTTCACTTTAAGCATCATTAAAATCACTGCTCCAGAAAATAACTACAGTTTTTAAAACTTTTTTTCCATTGATACATGTTCCCTGGGTCAAGACCCAGGTTCTCAAACCTGTTTTAGGACAATAACTTGCATATTAGGCTTTAAAATTAGCACTTTTGAATTTGAACGTTCGAGTCCCGAAGACGTTAATGGGATTCTAAATGTTTACGCGAACGGTCGGTCCATTTGAAGGTTCTGGTGCAAACCGAACAGGGGGTGTTAGGCTTTGGCTTAATTAAGCTTGCAGGAATTCTATTACTTTCTTTAGTGCTGATAAGTGAGTCCCTACTGTCAAGCAATTGTCTGCTACTAGCGGGGAAAGCAGTCATTATTGCTAGCGGCTATAGCAGCGGACAGAATCTGGCAGGCTGGAATCCGGCAAGCTGGATTGATCAAACTTGGTACATTCAGCCTGCCCACACACAGTTTGAATATCGGGCAGGTCCTACTGAACAGGTCGAGATTTATATTGTCTTTGGTCTCCCCTATGCTTTGCCACTGGATGGCCAGGTATTGTAGGGTAAATGTAATCCTTTTTCATACCATGCTGCTTTGTCATGTCTTCTGAAAAAATCAAAGAAGATGAATAACTAGGCTCTTAGAATTTGTACTTTATCAGAAAAGTCCAGGAAGTAGGTGGTAATATGGTGAGTATACATGCAATCCAATCAAGGTAGGCCTTCTGTGTGTGTTTGTTCCATTTTAAAGGGACTTTGCTATCAAGGGCCTTTGGGGTGACTGTAGAGGAAAGGAGAGTCAAGCTGGAAAGATTATACATCTTAGGTAGACTGTTGATTCAAAGATTGTTGCAACTACTCCATTTCTGTGTCACTGCCATCATTAATGCTGATGTGAGGTGGCTAAAAAAAAAATCACTTTGTTAGGTTATGATCTATCTTGGACATTTTCTTTTAATGCAATCTTGCAGATATCCCTCAGAGGCTGCCTTAGCCCTTGCCTGATGCCCCAAGTGGCTATGCAGGCCGGACTGCAGAGTCCCCTATCCTATTCCTGGGTGCTTTTGAGGTAGCACGATAACTTGATTTTACAATTTTTGGCTTGTCTTCGTGGAGGCATTATATGTGGCTTGGTCAGTATATATATATATATATATATATATATATATATATATATATATATATATTATAGAACAACTTTATGCCTACTATATGAGCATCTGAAGAAGATTGTAAACCCTCACTTTCGAAACATCTCATTACATTATTGATTCTCAGTTAAGGTACTGGTAGCCACACCTTTGAGCTGCTACCACATATATGTGTACAAGCCATACTTCTCTTACTATCCACTTTTTATTCTGATATGTAATAAAGTTTATAATGTTTTATAACTTTTTGCCTTTGGGGTTATTTTTGTTTGGATTGACTACAATTTAATTGGAGGGAATTTATTTTCTGTTCTTTAGCAAGGAACTTATGTAGCGGATGTTTCTTTTCTCCCACAACCCTGCCAAGCTGGCCACCTCAATGTACACAGGCTTTCCAGCCTGAAAGTGGAAGAGAGCTGCCTGTCAGTTCCTGCACAAGCTTTTCACCCCTCCCTCTCCTCACTGACTCACACAGAGATGTTCACGCTGCAGCCTCAACTGAGCATGTTCAGGACAGGGCGAGACAGTGTATTACAAGATTTTTAACAGTACAGACACTTATTTGTGTTTAAATTCTTTTTTATTAGTTTTCCATAGAAAATACATTACATGACATTGCATAACATTACATTACTTTGATATTCAACAAATACTCCTTGAGTTTACATACCACAGATCCTTTAAAATATCCCTTAGTATACATATGTGAGAAAAGGAGAAATAAACCGCACTAATGAACAATAAACAGTAAACCATAAAGTTATGTATATAAAACACAAATAATGTAATAAACCAAAAAACAGGCAAATCCAATCCAAACTAAGTGAAAACAAGCCTTAGTGAATGTCCAACAAACATAAAAAATGTGTCTAAAGTCCACATTAAGAGGGCTAACAGAATTCCATGATCAAATTGCTATAAATAATAAAGTCCAAAAAGGAAAAAAGAAAAAAAGGAGAATGTGACATCCACCCTGGTGTAAACGAATCCCAATACGGATCATAAGGATAGTGGCATGCAGCTGGAGACCTCCACCACACGTATATGCAAGTCCGCTTACCAGATGGAAACGGTCTCTTATTGAGAGGAGACCAGAAACAGCATGTAATGGTTTGTAAAACAGCTAGGCTCGGTGAGGGAGCCATCCGAAAATGGCTCCAATGGAATAGGTCACATGCACAAAAAGAGACATGGAAGCCTCGATAGTGTAAAATCACTTAAAAGATTTAATAAGCAAAAAATAAGAAATACACTAAGGCCCCGTACACACGAGTTTTGCAGTGAAATTACGGCCTCAAACCTGCAGCTACGGCCGGCAGCATGCAGGTAAACCCATGTGGTATCCAGTAGTTCAATGGGGTGATAGCAGTGTGCCACTCGGTACGCCCTGACCAGTTTCGTGTCAAAACACTTTCTCAAAGTGCCCTTCTATCACCCCATTGAACTACTCGATACCACATGGGTTTACCTGCATGCTGCCGGCCGTAGCTGCAGGTTTGAGGCCGTAATTTCAACTGCAAAATGTGAGGCCTGCGTACACACGTCCGAGAACCTCGTCGGGCTAAACTCCGTTCCGCCCGACGAGGTTCCTGATGAGCGGTTGAAAAAGCTTGTTGAGCCAAAGTCCTCATTGAACAAAGAGGAAAAAGAGAGCGTGCTCTCTTTTTTGGCTAGACGAGCTTACCGACAGGACGCTCGTCGGAAGTGTACACACGACCGAGAACTTCAGCAGAATATGTCTCCCAGCGAGATTCTCGCTGGATTCTGCCGAGAAGCTTGTTCGTGTGTACGGGGCCTTAGTGTATTTCTTATTTTTTTTGCTTATTAAATCTTTTAAGTGATTTTACACTATCGAGGCTTCCATGTCTCTTTTTGTGCATGTGACCTATTCCATTGGAGCCATTTTCGGATGACCCAATCAGAACCGCCTGCCTCTCTCACCGAGCCTAGTTGTTTTACAAACCATTATATGCTGTTTCTGGTCTCCTCTCAATAAGGGACCGTTTCTATCTGGTAAGCGAACTTGCATATACGTGTGGTGGAGGTCTCCAGCTGCATGCCACTGTCCTTATGATACGTATTGGGATTCGTTTACACCAGGGTGGATGTCACATTCTCCTTCTTTTTTTCTTTTTTCCTTTTTGGACTTTATAATGTATAGCAATTTGATCATGGAATCCTGTTAGCCCTCTTAATGTGAACTTTAGACACATTTTTTAAGTTTGTTGGACATTCACTAAGGCCGCGTACACACGATCAAATCTGTCTGCTGGAAACGGTCTGCCAGACCGTGCCAACAGACACATTCGATCGTGTGTACGGGCGAGCCGACGGATTTGGCCAGCCGACAGATTTGAAAGCATTAGAAAGCTTTCAAATCTGTCGGCTGGGAACCCGTCCGCCCGACATGTCTGCTGGTTAGTATGCTAACCAGCAGACATGTCGTCTCGCACACGCATCGAATGGTTTCGACGCATGCGCGGAAGTGTTTTACTTCTTGGTGCGGTGACGTGGCGGCGTCAACGTCAGCGCGCCGTCTGCCGGCGGGGATTTTGGTTTGATCGTGTGTACATGATCAAACCAATACGTCCCCAGCAGACAGATTTGTTCAAAACGGTCTGTCCGACCGATTTGAACTAATCTGTCTGCTCGTGTGTATGGGGCCTAAGGCTTGTTTTCACTTAGTTTGGATTGCCTGTTTTTTGGTTTATCACATTATTTGTGTTTTATATACATAACTTTAGTGGTTTACTGCTTATTGATCATTAACGTGGTTTATTTCTCCTTTTCTCACATTGTATATCTGTTTATATGACACAGCAGTAACCGCAGCTTCACTTATGTTTTATTTACACGTTCATATGCATATTTGATTGTGTTTAGTAACTACCCATTTATTTAGATCAGCGCAATTTTACCACTTGTTTTTTCCTTAGTATACATATAACTCCCAAATTCTCTTCAACCAATCACAAAGGGAGAAACAAAACAGACACAACCCCCCCCCCCCCCCAATCAAACCCTTGGAACCAATGCTACCTAAAGTTGTGGATCAGTAATTTTAAACTCTGAGATAACTGCTTTCCGTTGTCTCCCAGTTTACACCCTTTCGCATATTTCCTTACTACATATTGATCCCCATTAGAATGCTCTAATCCTAGTGAAAAAAAATAGAACACACAACAAAACCACAGCAAAACCCTCCATTAACCCCATTCATCTGTATTTACTATCAAAATCCTTCTGATCTAAAGCTTGTGAGTTATTAATTTATTAACCACCCATTAAAGGGTGAATCCCAGGATGACTGCAATCTGCTGCCTCCCAGGTTACACCCTTCTCCTGTGAAAAAAAATTGGGGGGAGGGTCAGAGAGAAGTGGAAGGAGAAAGAGGGGTTTTGGGGTGAGCGGAGAAAGGGGGCAAGATCACATAAGTCCTTTGTCCCAATTAACCTTGCTGCTTGAGAGATTCCCCGGGTCCACCTCCCCTCGCTGCTTGAGACATAATTTAATTTCCCATTTAGCTCATGTACGTTTTAAATTGGTTAAACTCAAACCAACGTTTCCAAATTCTATGAAATCTATATTCAAGGTCATTTTGCAAAGATACAAACTCTTCCATTAACCTAATTCTATACACTTCTCTGAGCCAAACTTTCATTGTTGCTATTTTCTTTGACTTTCAGAACTTCGGTATTAATGCTTTCGCTGTATTTAATAAAAATTGGCTAATGACTCCTCTATATTTTTTCCTTGATTCATCTGTAGTGTGAAACAAACATTGTCAGGGATCGTGCCTGACCTCATCTTTACTTATCTTCTGAATTAAATGCAGCACTTTCTTCCAATATGATTGAATCAATGAAGGACAGAATTAATCTTATGTAATTATTAAATCTTGCTCCACTATTATTGAAGTAGAAAAACAAAAGTGAAATCTGGAAAAGACTTCCTTTGTCCGTTGCAGGACGCTGTAACCTAATAAAAAATGATCTAGCAGCCGCAGTTATTATACCTGCTCCATAACTCTCCAATATGGATAGGACACAAGTGGTTCAAAAAGATAGACTCACTATTTAGAGAACTTATATGGAGGGGAGGTCAACCCAGGAAAAGCCTACAAACATTACAACTCCCTGTAAAAGAGGGGGGAATGGGGGGTTCCACACCCAAGGCTATACTTCTTAGCAGCACAACTGCAACATTTGGCAGGATGTGGAACTGCCAAAGGAGGTGGCTCCAATAACCGACTCTTGCTAACAGATAATCCACATAAACTACTAGTGGAAGCTTTAGAGGCAGATTTTTTCTGCCATAAACACCCGACTACAAAATTAGTTACTAAAACATGGCATACAACAAAAGCAATACTGGGGTATGTTGGCCCGACAGAATTCTCCCCCCTCTGGAACAATAACAACTTACAGGAGGTAATAAGCATTGAGGTATCGAGTGATTGGACGAGTAAAGGCATATGTCGACTAAAACATCTGTTCGAGGGCAATACTATGAAGTCATTCCAAGAATTAGCAAACACATTTAAAATCTCAAACAAAACCTTTTTTAAATACTTACAGGTCCACCATGCCATACAAGCGCAACTTGGCTCCCAGACAGTCACATGGGCACAGATTCCTGCTCTGATCACTGTAATTAAGGCAACAGCAGCCAAGGGCTTAATATCAGGGACGTATAACAGTCTGGGCGCTAGGGCACTAAGTAAAGAAGACCCGCAAAAGAGCAGAGCGGCGTGGGAGAGCGTCTTGGGAATTATATCTCCAGAACAGTGGGATAGGATTCTCCAACAGGGTACTTTGGTGTCCATTGCCCCGGCTCAAAGGCTGTCTCATTTATTCCTACTACACAGGGTCTACCATACCCCCCATAAAATGTTTAAGCTAGGGTGGAGGCAAAACAATGAATGCCCAAGATGTAAAGATAAAGGGGATCTCATGCATATGGTTTGGAAGTGCCCTAAATTATATAGCTTCTGAGTGGGAGTCATAGAACGGATAAATGAGATATTCGGATCATTACTTGACCCAGTAGCTAGGATCTGCCTCTTGGGATGTATGGATGACATCAGGGTACCGCAAGGCACCCTTGAAGCTATTCTAAGATGCCTATTCCAGGCTCGTAAGATAATTGCTCAAAAATGGCAAGCACAGGTCCCTCCGTCTATAGACAACAGGCTAGTAGCTATGAAACAAACAATCTCAAATGAAAAGGTGCATTTCACCACGCAGGGGAATTATGGCAAATTCGTCAAAATATGGGGGCCATGGCAGCAGGTGGTTGGAAATCCCAGGTAGCGGTACTCGACGCCATCACTTCAGGAATATTGAGATCCTGACTAATAAAGACCAACTCTCGACGAGGCTCCGGCGGGAGTTTCTATATGAGATAGCTCTTTCCTTTCTGTTCCTATTAGCTCCTGACATTAAATAACGCGACCTGCGCCAACCTGCGTAAGTCGATCCAGTTATTACCACGACTGTATGCTCTCAAGGGTAGGGGAAGGGTTGCACACAGCCAACACGACAGTCAATAGGATCCAGTGTTTTATAGTTTGGTTCAATAGGTGTTAACTAACGCATATGGGAACAAGGACTTGGACTATCTTGTTTTCCACTTTTGTATTCTGTATGTGAATTGACTGTATATTTGACTGCTGGTTTGTGTCATCATGTTAAAATCAATAAAAAAAAAAAAATGATTTAAAAAAATCTTATGTAATTTTGCTGGGACAGAATACCACTCTGCTAGCAATTTATAATTAATTTCTGTTACCCTTGTATCAAGGTGGAATGTATGCGATATATCACTTTACATTTTAATACTTTCAATAATTTTAATACTCACCAACCTCATCGGCAGATATCACCCAAAACGCCCCCTCCGCTCCTCCCAGGGCCTCCTGCTCTCTAGCTCCCTTGTTACCTCCTTCCATGCTTGCCTTCAGGACTTCTCCAGAGCCTCTTCCATCCTCTGGAACTCCCTGCCCCAGTATGTCTGATCGGGCCCTACCCTACCCACCTTTAGGAGATCCCTGAAAACTCATTTATTCAGGGAAGCCTATCTCACACCCACCTAACAACTGTCCCCGAGCCACCCTATCAAATTTTTTCAGCTATTAACTTTTGTACCACCACCCCCTCCCTTTAGAATGTAAGCTCTATGAGCAGACCCCTACTGTACCTTTTGTACTGAACTGTACTGTAATTGTGTTGTCTCCCCTATACATTGTAAAGCGCTGCATAAACTGTTGGCGCTATATAAATCGTGTATAATAATAATAATACTTCTGGTAAGGATTACTTTAATTCACACTCCCAGCTCTCTAAAAGACCTAATGACCTAGAGTCAGGTGGTTAGATCAACATTTTTTTAAATATTAGAGATCATATGTCTATAAATCCACCCCCCCCCCCCCCCGTCCACCAATTTTTCCCATTGGGTAAGCTCATGGATGGAACAGAGTGGTTTTGGAAGTGCTGGAGTTGTCAATACCTTCAATCATCCCGAAACCAAGTGCCCTACAGTACCTAGTTCGTAGTTCAGAA
Source organism: Rana kukunoris (assembly GCA_029574335.1). Classification (NCBI taxonomy): domain Eukaryota; kingdom Metazoa; phylum Chordata; class Amphibia; order Anura; family Ranidae; genus Rana; species Rana kukunoris. Next base: position 155,709,856 of record CM056052.1, on the reverse strand, counting down.
AATTAGCAGGTTATGCGTCTGATGTGGTTCATTTTAAGTACATCTTATTCCCCTTCCCTGGTGGAAAGTAATTTGTACCTGACAGGGGCAATAAGGGACTATTATGTTGCCAGAGCATGCTTCTAGATACTTGATCCCAATATCTAAAAGTCTCCCTGACACGTATCATTATAAAGTACAAAAAGCTCAGATAAGGTCCCATTCACTCAAACTTGGGCCGTTGGGTTGGAATATAATGACTTTATCCACTTATACATTTGCCTAAACCAACCAATCGTAAAGTCACAAGCATAAACTCCCAATCCAATCTATCAAATGCCTTTTCGGCATCAATTGATAAAAAAGTACTAGTTTCTTTTCTTTTCTGGATCCATGCATTAAAAGTATAGTTCTTATAACATTGTTCCATGCTTCCCTACCAGGGACAAAGCCTACTTGGTCTTTGTCCTATCCAATTAGGCATAAACGGCTTCAACCTCCCATCCAGTATCCTAGCATACATTTTAATGTCTTAATTGATTAAAGATATTGGTCTAAAGCTAGGGCACAATGTTAGATCCACTCTTTTACCAGAAGTGATATGAAGGCCCCTAACGCTTCTTTACGAATCTCCAGACCTCCCCCAACAGAATTCCAGTATGTCTGGAAGTAAATGATTACACTCCCTGAAAACTTTTTAAAATATAGAGATGTAAACCCATCTGGGCTTGGGCTTTTACCCATGACAGTACTATTCATTGCCTGTTGTATTTCTACCTTGGAAACATCCCTATCCAACTTAGTAGAGCTTTCTTTTGGTATAATTGGGAGTTTTGTTTTATTTCTTCTAAGTTGGATATCACTAATGTCCCTTTCCTTTCTTGTCTTTCAGTTTTGCTATAAAATGTACTTTATTTCTAGGTTTAATTAACCCTGCAAACATTTTCCCTGGTTTATTTCCCATATCATAATGTCCTTTAGCTGTTTTATTAAGTGCCCGTTTAGATTATTGCTCCAACAGGACTTCATTGCCTTCTGTTTTTCTGTTAGTTTAATCAACACATGTTCTTCATTGGTAACTGTTCTAGGTCCTGAATTTCCTGTAAAAGAGTTTTTGAGCCCACAAACTTTCTTGCTCTTTGCCCCTTCTGCTATTAGCCTTCCTCTCATAAATACTTGTTTCCTATAGGACCGACAGGGTAATATTTTCCACATCATTTTCTTTAAAGAATAAATTCAGGTTCATCTCTAGGTCCCCAACTATGTTGGAGTTATAATTAGAGGGACACGTCCACTCTCCAAGACTTCTGCCTGGTCGGTAGAGGTGTCAAATTTCATCGCTGCATCGCGATTCGGGTGTCCCCGATGCGGCACCGATGCATGCAACCGTAATAATCAATGTTTAGCCCCGCCCTGTCCCCGCCTCTCACGGGAGAGCGCTCCATTCAGATGTTACCTTGTGTTTGTAAATGATGCGCTCATGTGACTGCCCGGCCCGCCTCTCTCCTCTCTGCTCTTACGTCTCACATCTCTCCTGGCGTCAGCCTGCCCACTGACTGTAACTACCAGATCAGTAGGAAGGCGGGAGGGGCTGATGCCAGGAGAGACGTAAAACTTGAGAGCAGAGTTTAGAGAGGCAGGACGGCAGTCAGTCACATGAGCGCGGCATATACAAACACCCTGCTGACGAGAGAATGGATGAGAGGAAGATCGGGGGATGGTGAGCAGGCAGATCGCCCATCTCATTACAAGGCTGCAATGACACAAGTAATGTGTACAACCTCTGATAAGATGACTGTATTCTACAAGCCCTATTTTTTTTTCTTTCAAAGGCTTTATTGAAACAAAAGACAAGGTAAAATTGCACATGCCGTAGAAAAAATAACAAACAGATGTCAAGTATTATGTAAGACATACATGTTAGCTGTGTAATAACACCCAAGAAAAAAGGTGGATAAAACCTAGTAAAATACAGATTAGCACTGGTGCAGTTAACAATAGAGACTCTCGGTTACAGTGCCATAAGCAACTGCCTTTTGCCTGCTTTATTATTGAGCCAAACTTCTGGCAAGGAGCCGGTATAGGTTAGAAGAATAAGACAGGAAATAAGAGAGATCGAAAAGAGATCAAGAAGAGGCGGTAGTCATTGTAAAATATGTTCATCATTATCGTGTGTCGTTTATTGATATACTGTTTAAGTTCACATTATTAAAAGGTGATTGGGGGTTGTCCCCTATTCATCGCATTCAAAGGTCTCATTAGCAGTGCTCCAGTAGCCTGAATGTATATATCTGGATGAACTGTACACAAGGTTAATCCTGCTATGAATCATTTTGTGTATGGGTTAACTTGAATTCCTTCGAGTAGCGGAAGCTGAACCAAGGCGACCAAGTGTCATGAAATTTCTCTGTTTCGTCATTAGCTTGTACTACTGTGTCCTCCATGTCACAGATCTCTGAGACTTTTTGCAACCACTTCCGAAGAGTGGACGTGAATTTCCAGTATAATGGAATCAAGGACTTAGCCGCGTTCAGAAGGTGCCTGGATAAAGAGCGTTTGTATCTTCTGTATGAAAAACTATTGACATGGAGCAGACAGCAAGCTGCATCGAGTGTCAGATCTGTTTCAGTAATATGTTTTATCATCTCAGTGACCCTAGTCCAGTACCCTTGTATCTGGGCACTAACACCAAATATGGATGAGAGTGCCCACCTCAGTGTGACAGCGCCAGCAAAGGTCTGAAGTGTCAGGGTACCATTTGTGGAGTTTAACCGGGGTGACATACCATTGCGTGAGCAGTTTGTATGCCGTTTCCTGAGTCCTGGTGCTGAGTGAGCACTTGTGCGAGAATTCGCAGGCCCTGTGCCACTGTTTGTCTGATAGGTTCACCTTAAGATCCTTGGACCACTTGTCCCTGAAGTGGACCGGAGCGTTCGTGGATGAGTTCTAAATCCAGGCGTAAGACATAGCTTTTTTCTCCAGGCACACTGATTCTAACTCCGTTAGCTGTCTGTTGAATTGTCCCCTACCACGTGTGTCATTGGCGTAGCTACGAATCTGGAAATAGGTCCATAGCGGTAACTGTGGGCATCTCATGTCTGCCTTTAAGGCCTGAAAATCCTTAAATCGCATATTTTGAAAACAGTGTGTGGCCAGTAGGTGGGTATCCTTGTCAACCATGTGCAGGGAAGAGTTTCCCACACCTGGTATAAAATCTGGGTTATCCTTCAGTGGGGTGAGGGGGCCATTGTGTGAAAAAGGTCCTGGTTGCCTACCTAACAGGTGGAATATTGAGAGGGTGGCATTAACCAATGGGTGACGTTTTAGTACTGCCGGGCATTTGTTCCATATTATCCAGGGTGAGAGCCTCAGGCGGTGAGAGCATAGCTCGTCCTCCAAAAGTACCCAGTCCTTGGTATGAGCATGGCAATGCCAGTCCACAATCCTAGTTATGTGGGAAGCATAATAGTAACGTCTGTAATCTGGGAGTCCCATTCCACCCTCTGCTTTCTGCCTGGTCAATAAGCCAAATCTGATTCAGGGACGTTTGTGTGCCCAAACGAATTTGAGCTGGAGGGACTGCAGAGTGATGAAAAAACTCTTAGGCCTCGTACACACGAGGCAATCTATTTGTTCAAATCGGTCGGGCCGACCGATTTGAACAAATCTGTCTGCTAGGATTTTGGTTTGCTCGCGTGTACACACGAGCAAACCAAAATCCCCGCCAGCAGACGGCGCGCTGACATGTCGGTGACGTTGACGTCGCCACGTCACCGCACCAGGAAGTAAAACACTTCCGCGCATGCGCCGAATCCATTCGGCGCCGGTGCGAGACGACATGTCTGCTGGTAAGTGTACTAACCAGCAGACATGTCGGGCGGATGGGTTCCCACCCGATAGATTTCAAAGCATGCTTTGAAATCTGTCGGGTGGCCAAATCCGTCGGCTCGCCCGTACACACGATCGAATCTGTCTGCTGGGACGGTCTAGCAGACCGTTTCCAGCAGACAGATTTGATCGTGTGTACAAGGCCTTAGGGATTTTAACTGGTAAGGTCCTTAACAGATACAAGAGTCTGGGCAGGATGGACATTTTACAGATGGCAGCCCTCCCAAACCAAGAGAAATTTTTTGGGTGCCAGGCCGATAAATCATTTTTAATTATTTTAAGGAGGGGGTGAAATTTTTATCAAAGATTTGGGCCACTTTAGGGGTAAGCCACACACCTAAATACCTAAGAGCGGACGTTTCCCACCTGAAGGGGCAATTGGTCTGCAACAACCTCAGGACCGCATCAGGTACAGTAATGTTCATTGCCTCAGACTTTGAGTAGTTAATTTTCATGTTGGAGACGTATCCAAGCAACGAAAATTCCCTCATAAGTGGGGATATTGATGTCTGTGGATTGGTCAGAAAAAACAAAAGGTCATCTGCGTACGCTGCTATTTTGAATTCCTTCTCTGCTATCTGGAAGCCCCCGATCGACCACTTCATCCCCACCCGCCTGATAAATGGTTCAAGTGTTAGAATAAAGAGGAGAGGCGACAAGGGGCATCTCTATCTGGTGCCATTTTTGATTTGTACGGTCTCAGATAGGGAGCCATTTATTTTTAGTTGAGCTGATGGATTTTGGTACAATGCCGAAATCCAAGCCATCATGCGATCCCCCACGCCCACATACCTGCACGTCTCTAACATGTAGTCCCACGCCACGCGATCAACGGCCTTCTCCGCATCCGTGTATAGGAGAAAGCCCTCGATCTTATACTGTCCCGCTGCGTGAATCAAATTCAGAGATTTGATTACATTGTCTTTCGCCTCTCTGTCTGGCATAAACCCAGCCTGCTATGGACCTATAATCTGGGTGAGAAGGGGTCTGATCCTGTTGGCTAGGATTTTGGCCATGATTTTAACATCTAAATTTAATAAAGAGATCGGTCTGTAGCTGGAGCAAAGAGTCGGGTCTTTCTCTGGTTTAGGCAGGACCGTGATGTGGGCTGAGAGAAATGTCGGTGGGATGTCGCGGGGCTAGGATAGGGTGTTCAGCACCTTTGCCAAGGTATTTGTCAACGTGTCCGCAAACGTCTTAAAATGTATAGAGGAGAAGCCATCTGGGCCCGGACTCTTCCCTGCTTTGAGATCATGTATTGCCAATGCGACCTCGGAAATGCTAACGGGTTGTTCAAGGGACAAGGTGTCAAGGTCTGTCAGTTTGGGGAATTTGGAGGACGCCAAGTAGTCTCGGATAACCTGTAATCTGTCGCCGGTTACACCCGGTGGTCTATGTTGGCCAGGGAGGTTGTATAAGTTAGTGTAATATTCTTGGAAATGCTTAGCTTTGAGATTATCCTCTAGATCCAAGGTCCCCTCTTTATTCCTGATTCCCATAATGTTGTTTTTAAACTTAGGTTTCTTCAGTGCTTTGGCCAGGAATTTGCCTGTTTTGTCACCAAATACATAGTATACTTTTTTTTTAACCACTTGCCCACGGTGGACAAAAGAAAAGAAATCACCGCTCCAGGTGAGACCTGTAGACGATCAAGGATAATTAGATTACCAAGGTGCTGGCGATGCAAATGGCAATGATGATGAAGAAAAGAGGGAAGGACGGCCGCACTCCAAGGATTTTCAAACGAAAAAAGTTGTCTTTATTGTAAATCCAAAAACATGTACAGTCACAGCAATCACAGAAAACAGGACAGCCGACGCGTTTCGCACTCGATCAGTGCTTAGTCATGACTAAGCACTGATCGAGTGCGAAACGCGTCGGCTGTCCTGTTTTCTGTGATTGCTGTGACTGTACATGTTTTTGGATTTACAATAAAGACAACTTTTTTCGTTTGAAAATCCTTGGAGTGCGGCCGTCCTTCCCTCTTTTCTTCATCATCACTTGCCCACGGTGTCATAGTAAAAATACGTCATGATTTTAAAGATGGATATCTCGGTAACGGCAGCAGCTGCTGCCACAACCGAGATATCCATCTTTTCCGTGGGCAGTGCTGTACACGATAATGGCGGTCCCAGCGGCTGATTCGCAGCAAGATCGCCGTTATCGGTGGTGGGAGAGGGCCCCCCCGTCCCGCCGCTCTCCCGCGCTCTCCGCCGCTTACCGGAGCCGTCGGTAACGGCGGAGGCGATCGGGTCCTCTTGCTGGCTGTGTTGGGATACGAGTGAGGGAAAAATCGCCCCCACCCGTCCCCCACAGCTCTGCTGGGCGGAAGTGACGTCAAAACGTCAGTCCCGCCCAGCGTCTTAAAGAAACATTTTTTTTTTCTGAAATTTGAAAAATTACATTTTTTTTTCTTTTTTTGCATTTAAGCCTAAATATGAGATCTGAGGTCTTTTTGACCCCAGATCTCATATTTAAGAGGACCTGTCATGCTTTTTTCTATTACAAGGGATGTTTACATTCCTTGTAATAGGAATAAAAGTGATAATTTTTTTTTTTAATTTATTTCGATGTATAAAATTATAAACTAATTAAAAATAAATAAGAAAACAAAAAAAAAAAAAAGTAAAACGCCCCGTCCCGACGAGCTCGCGCACAGAAGCGAACGCATACGCGAGTAGCACCCGCATATGAAAACGGTGTTCAAACCACACAAGTGAGGTATCGCCGCGATCGTTAGAGCGAGAGCAATAATTCTAGCCCTGGACCTCCTCTGTATCTCAAAAAATGCAACCTGTAGAATTTTTTAAACGTTGCCTATCGAGATTTTTAAGGATAAAAGTTTGACGCCATGCCACGAGCGGGCGCAATTTTCAAGTGTGACATGTTGGGTATCATTTTACTCGGTGTAACATTATCTATCACAATATATAAAAAAATTGGGCCAAATTTATTGTTGTCTTATTTTTTTATTCAAAAAAGTGTTTTTTTTTTTAAAAAAGTGCGCTTGTAAGACCGCTGCGCAAATACGGTGTGACAAAAAGTATTGCAATGACTGCCATTTTATTCTCTAAATATATAATGTTTGGGGGGTTTAAGTAATTTTCTAGCAAAAAAAACTGTTTTAGTCTCGTAAACACCGAATCTGAAAAACAAGCCCGGTGGGCAAGTGGTTAAATATAGAAAGCGTTTAGCAGAGGCTGTCAACAATTGTTGTAGCGTCTTCCTGGCTTCCAACAAATCGCTAGCTAGTAGTTTTGATAAGGACTGTTTGTGTTGGGATTCTAGTTCCATGATCTTGTTCGTGAGATCAGTAAGGACCTTCTTGCCTTCCCTCTTACGTTTAGCTCCCTTTCTTATGAGCTCACCTCTGATAAAACATTCATGGGCTTCCCATACCGTTAATGGGTCTGAGTCTACTGTGGCATTGATGTCAAAGTATTCAGTAAGTGAGGATCTCAGTTTCGGGAGAAACTCAGGGTCAGTATTCAGTGAGGAGTTGAGTCTCCACGTGGGGAATGTGAACCCGGGGGTAATCAAGGCCATCGTGAGAGAGATGGGGGCATGGTCTGACGGGGATTGAAGCCCTATACGCGCATCTTGCATGGCAGATAGGTCCCTGCAGGAAATAAATAAATAATCCAGCCTGGAGTATCTGGCATGGGGCACCGAGTAGTAGGTGTAATCTTTAGCATCTGGGTGTAAGTATCTCCAGGAGTCAATGAGGTGGAAGGAATTCAGTGTATTTTTGATGCTTTTCAGTACTTGGTATTTGATGTAAGTTTCCCCTGTGGAGGTGTCCATCAGTGGGTTTAGGGGTAGGTTGAAGTCTCCTCCCAGGATTACACATCCCGATCTGAAACCCTCAAGCTCCCCTACAATTTTTTACAGAATGATAGGTGTGAGGAATTTGGGAAATACACGTTCGCTAGTGTAATGGGTGATCCTTTGTAGTTACCTTTTATAAATATGTATCTGCCCCCAGGGTCTGTCAGTCTGTCTGTCAACTCAAAGGGAGCCTCTCTGCTTATCAGAATCGAGATCCCTTTGGATTTAGCTACTTTGTTAGTGGCATGGAAAGCGTCAGTAAAGTACGAATCAGTGAGCCTGGGTACTTTATTGGTCTTGAAGTGCATTTCCTGGAGGAAAGCAAAGTGCGGCCTACCTTTTTTCAACTCACGCAGCAGTGCCATCCTTTTCTCAGGAACGTTTAGCCCTCTCACATTGTGCGAGATCACGGTGGGGTTTGGACCTAATGTCGAATACGCCATTGATCAGAAGTGTAGTAGTTTGTTTGCTGTCTGCCTGTAACACAACTCAGTAAACAACAATTAACACAGTCACAGTGTAATGAATCACACAATCACACAACAGTGTTATCCGAAAATGAATGCTCCCGCTCATAGATGAGAGCTTAAAGGAGGGAAATAGGTGAGAAAGGGAGAGTCAGAGCAGCAAGAGAGAAGGAGAAGAACGAGTTGTAGTCAGAAAGAGGGAGATCACGTCAAAACCCTCTAAATAGATGAACTATCTATGAGGTTAAATTGTGCGATTCCTGGTGCGGACAAATGTCACGCCAGGGATCGCTGTAGAGGGTAGTGGGAGGCAGCAGCCTCAACAGCAACACCAAATACGTATAAACTGGTTATAACTAAAATGTAAAGTTCACCAAGTTGAGGAGTGGGTAGCCGCAGCCTCGATGAGCTAATTGTAAGTGCAATTGAAGTTATTCTGCATCTGAAATGCTAATTAACTGAGTAACCGGACACAACTAAGACCAACATAACAACATTTACCTTAAGACTATCAGCCAAGATGCCTCGGTGGCATGTTTGCAACCCACTTGTGTCATGCACTTGGATGTAAGGGGGCCAAGACTGAAAAGGAGGGCATCATAAGTGGAGGTCAGGGGTGAGGCCTTGGGATGGGTAAATGAGTGATATGTTAGGATAGGTTGGGTCAGGGGGATGGGGAGGAGGGTAAGGGTAAAGGGGGGTAAGGGTTGGGAGGAAGGCAGGTTGGGTAAGGTGGTGAGTGCAAAGGAGAGAAAGTTAGGGAGCAGGGGGGGTAAGGAAGTGGGGGGGAAGGTTAAGCGAAGGCATAAGGTAGGGTGGGTCAGGATGAGGGAGGTATTAATCAGATCTCCGGGAATGTGTAGCATACATTCTTGTTCTACCAGAATTGCAAAATCATGAGAAAAACCTGGAGAAGTGCTTCTCCCCAAAACTGGCAAAATATATAGCTGGAAGTGTATTGTGCAGAACTGGGCTAAGTCTCTCCCCTCTCCTGCTGGTGTAAGCTACCGTCTTTCGGCATGGGCAGAGTTTGATGGTCTCAATGGGGGTAAGGGAGTCTCTAGGATACAATGGTCAAGTTCCTGGTCTGGGAAGCAATGCCATAAATGATGTGGTGAAATCACTGCCGGGTCCAATTATCCAATCCATCTGCCGTGATCCTAATTACAGGGACAAAAGTGAAAAGATGGCACAAAGTGCTGACTCGACCAGCACTGAAAATGTGATTGGTTGGATGCTTTGTTCAATATGTCGTGCGCCCTTATGTTCTAACACACGATTTCGCCAGAGTGGTAGTCCCGAAATACGTCGTAAAAAGAGGGGATACAAGAAAAAATGGGATGGGAGAAAATAAAATAAAATAAAATAGGTAAAACTGCTGCTGTCCATGAGATCCTTCCCGAAGATCCTGAAACGTGTCTTCATAGTGGGGAAACATGGCATAGGAGGAGCGTGATTAAGTCAGTTTACTGGTTCCCTGCCATCTGCAGGGTAGTCCGTAGGGTGGGTTGGAGACCCTGAAGCAAAAAGGTCCTTGGGGGGTTTACACATCACCCCCTGGCTCTCTGGATGTATGCGCCTTGTTATTGTTCACTGGTGTACCAGCCAGGGAACCCCCTTGCCTGCTACGCTTAATCCGTTTACCTCTCACGTCCGGGGAGGCGAAGGGAGAGCCCGGCGGGCTTCTCTTCAGCGGAGGGAGATGGAACTCCCGGTACCAATCCGGGAGGTCCACAGGACCGATCTGCAACGATTCACAGAAGTCTGTTAGGTCATCCGGCATGCGTAGGGAGTATTGTTGGCCGTTGTGTGTCACCAGTAATGAGAATGGGAATCTCCAGGTGTTTCGGAGGCCTCTTTCCCTAAGTCTGTCCAATAAAAGGCGTAGAGCTCTACGATTTTTAAGGGTTATTTGGGACAGGTCCTGGAACAGCATGATAGTTGCGCCGTTGAAGACTACATGTATGCGATCATTCCTGCATGCTTTCTGCATTATATCCTCTTTCAACACATAGCTTTGCATGCAGCATATGACATCGCGTGGCAGCAGAGTGTCTGGACTGCGCGCTCTCAGGGCCCTGTGTGCTCTCACAATGTCAATCTCCGTGTCCTCAGGTTTTTCCAACAGACTATTGAAGACCTGTTGTAGAGCTGGTATAATCTGGTCAGTCTCTACTGATTCAGGGATTCCCGGACCCGAATGTTGGACCTATGTCCGCGATTGTCCATGTCCTCTAAGTGTCTGTTCATTTGACAGACCGTTTTCATCAGACATGTCTGCTGGGCTATTTTGGTTTGATCTGTGTACACACGATAGAATTAGAAGAAAATTGGGACTTTATATGAAACATACACCTGGGTGAGTGATAACGGGCAATAGATGTCTGACCAATAGAGTACATATTAAAGCTACACTAGCTGAATCTCCAAACTCAGCACACAAGACAATAATACATAATATTGATATTTAATTGATATATATACTGTATATACATATGATACAATAGTGCATAAAAGCATTGCAATATTGGGTAAAAATATACAAAAAGTCAGACAGATTGATCCATATAACACATGATAGCTATATGCATGTCATGATTGTTACAGCATAATACATTAAAAATCGTAGACTGATCCCATGTAGTAATTACTGATAGCACCGGAATAGCTCGATGTGTTTCGTGCAACTGCACTCTTCAGGAGCTGATTTTAATGTGTATCTGAAATTAGTAAAATATAGGCTGTTGGTATAAGGTCGTTGATAAACTGAGAAGTGTATGTAAAAGGGGGCAGAAGTAAAAACAGTAAAAAACTGGTGTGGGGCATCCTAAAAAAGGCATGTCCCAAGACTTACAAGTAATCCATGAATTTGATTGGTAGCGAGATGGGCAGTACAATGTCAGGGCAGGACACCAGTGCCGGGAGTTGAGGCGGTGTATCCCCAAAATGGATGTTGAAGGACACCCTCAGAGGACCTAACCCCAAAGGGGTAGGATACCCCATGGGTGGTGGAATGGAAGGTAATGGTGTAATCGTGAAGATATCTAAAAAGAGTAAAAAGCATAATAGTGTAAATAGACCATGGTATATGGTCTGCTGGGTGGGTATCAAGCAAGACCAATATAATACATAGGAACCATAAAATAAAGTATAAAAAATAAATAATAATAATAAAAAATAATAAAAAGTGTAAGTTGTACTGACTAGGTGGGGGTAGACTACTCTAGATGGAATGGAAGTGGTGATAGGTGGGGTTTTAAAGTAAGGTGCAAGGAACACATTGGGCCAGATTCACGTATTCCAGAGCATCTTTGCTCTGGAGTAACGCATCTCATTTGCGTTGCGCTGCCGTAATTTTAGGAGCAAGTGCTGTCATTCACGAAGCACTTGCTCCTAAAGTTGCGGCAGCGCATCACAAATGAGCCGGCGGAATTCAAATGTAGCGGGTACGGGGCGTGTAGTATGCTAACTACGCGCGATCCCGCCGCCAACGTACTGCGCATGCGTCGAGTGTCAAAACATCCCCGTGCGCATGCTCCAAAATCTGTGAATGAACGTCAATGACGTCACATTCCCATTCATGACCGTTTTACGCAAGCGACGTTTTTTTTTTTTTTTCCGACGCGATGACGACGCCTATACCTAACATAGGATACTCCAACCCCATGTAGGTATATCTATGCGCCGCGTATCCCGTCCGGAAACGTCGTATCGTCATTGCGTCGCGCCGGATTTCGATCGTGAATTGCCGATTTCCGCTCATTAACATATTTTTTGAGCGTAAATCGGCGGGAACGCCCCCGGCGCCATTTTTAAGTTGAAGTAACGATGCGATGGCGAAACTCAGTTACGCTGCTCGCATCGGAACTTCAACCCGGCGTTTCTTGTTTTCTGGTTACAGAAAACAGAAACGCCGGCTCAAAGCCACAGTTAGGCTGGCGGATCACTCGATCCGCCAGCGTAACCTTTCCTGAATCTGGCCCATAGTAATAGGTGCATGATAAAATTGCAACAACCAGGGGTAGAGAACTGCTGAAGCAAGTGAATCGTTGAGCTACCTTGTCCTTAGGGTAAACCCATCAAGTCCATATGAATGCCAAGATTGTACACAGACCACCATCCATACGGGGCATGTATCAATCCGAGGGGAGTATAAATACTCTCAAAGTGGGGAGTGACCACCAACGTCACGCAAGCGAAAACCAGGGGAAGGGGAGGAGCCACACACGATCAAACCAAAATCCCAGCGGACAGACAGCACGGTGACGTGGCGGTGACGTTGACACCGCCACGTCACCGAACCAGGACGTAAAATACTTCCACGCATGCGTCGAATCCATTCGACGCATGCGGGGGATTTTTGTCCGCTGGTTAGGCGTACTAACCAGCGGACATGTCGGACAGCATGCTTTAATACTTTTGTCTGCTGGAAACCTGTCTGCTAGCCCGTACACACGATCGAATCTGTCCACTGAAACTGGTCTGTGGACCAGTTTCAGCAGATATATTCGATCGTGTGTATGCGGCCTATTAAGTGCTATTGCTTCTACTCGTGTGAGAAAATGTGTCAATTGTAATAGAAAATAAACACAGTAGTGTATTTAAAATTCCAAGTCCTCCCTGTACTGATATTTTTTATTGAGGGTTCATTGTCATCTGTGCATTTTTAAAGGGCGTATTGATGACAATGGCAGTACCTAAAAACACACTGAAAATGCACATTAGTGTATTTTAAAAATCCACAATAAAATGCATAAAAACATGCATTGAATGGTGACAATCCAGCCTAAAGTGGGGTGCACACTATAAGAAAATCAGGCAAATGTATTTTCCTCATTGTTCCCTCTAATCATCCTCTGCGCAGAGCAGCATGTAAGTACAGAGGAGGAGGTGCTGTCATCCGGGGGACACAGGGGGGGTACGGGCATGTAGTGGAATCTGATGTGTCACCTGTGATAATTCATTGTCACTGCAGGCAGGGACTGGGCTCTGTTTGGAGGAGAACAATAGACCATTTGTACTATGTCCGCAGTGTCTGATCATCTCCTGTAGCATGTCTGCAGTCCTTGATCATCTCCTGTAGCATGTCTGCAGTCTCTGATCATCTCCTGTAGCATATCTGCAATCTCTGATCATCTCCTGTAGCATGTCCACAGTCTCTGATCATCTCCTGTACTATGTCCGCAGTCTTTGATCATCTCCTGTACCATGCCAGCAGTCTCTAATCATCTCCTGTACCACGTCTGCAGTCACTGATCATCTCCTTTAGTATTTTGGGGGAAGAGCCATGCGCACTTGCGCTGCAATCATGATGCATCGTGATGCTTCGCGGAATCGAATCAAAACTCATCGTTGACATGATAATCTTAATCGAATCGTGAGGCCAGTGAAGATGCGCACCCCTACTGGTCGGTATGTCCTTCAATTCCAAGACCACCACAAACTTAGCATAGTCTGAAAGAGTGATCAATTTTTATCTCTGCCCTTACTATTCCTTCCAAAAGCTGATGATCTAAAAAATTGTCTATTTTTGAATATGAGAAATTAATTAGGGAATAGTAAGTGAAATCATTATCCCTGGGGTGTAAAATTCTCCATGCGTCTAATAATTGTTGTTGATACAATTTCTGTTTAATCGCCCTAAGATGTCTACCCACTGACCGTCGAGAGGATAGTTGAGTATCTAAGGCTGGATCAAAAACAAAATTACATGCTATTATAAATTTCCCCTCTCTGAAAACGTTTTAGTTTATTAACAACTCTCTTCAAAAATAGGGAAGGGTGAATATTAGGGCACTAGATGTTGACTAATAAATGCCATAATCTAAAAAGATTTGTATAAATAAAAGAAAGGGGGTTAATTTTTACGTGAACCCCAGGAGTATTCTATTCAACTAACAAACAAAAAAAAACACAAATACAGCATATAACATCTACCCAACATACACCCCCAAAAGCCCACCCCTCCTACCACCCTCCAAAACATACATTAAAAATCAACGTTGGGTTCAGCCCGGCTGCTGCCTAAACAGCTAGACAGGGCCACCCTTAGGCCTCGTACACACGATCAAATCTGTCTGCTGGAAACGGTCTGCTAGACCGTTTCAGCAGACAGATTCGATCGTGTGTACGGGCGAGCTGACGGATTTGGCCACCCGACAGATTGGAAAGCATGCTTACCAATCTGTCGGCTGGGAACCCGTCCGCCCGACATGTCTGCTGGTTAGTACGCTAACCAGCAGACATGTCTTCTCGCACACGCGCCGAATGGTTTCGACGCAAGCACGGAAGTGTTTTACTTCCTGGTGCGGTGACGTGGCGGCGTCAACGTCACCGCCACATCACCGACACGTCAGCGCGCTGTCTGCTGGCGGGGATTTTGGTTTGCTCGTGTGTACACGCGAGCAAACCAAAATCCAATCAGACAGATTTGTTCAAATCGGTCTGTCCGACCGATTTGAACAAATGGATTGCCTCGTGTGTACGAGGCCTAAGGGGTTGTTATATGTCCAGGTGGACCACCGATCCTCATCCTCAGAGATAGAGGTTGTTCCGGGGAGCCAGCTGGGCATAGCCCTGCCACAGTGTTCTCCCAGAACGTGTCCTATTCGAACATGCCTCATCCTCCATCCTTCTAAATAATACCCTTTTACAGCATTATTTTCTGCTTAAGTCAAGTTCCAAGCTTAATACTCTATACTTTATTCCAATTCTCCAGATGGACCTGTTGCAGGCCAAGTTTACTACAGAATTTCTTTACATCTTCTAGGAATCACACAGGAATTGCCAAAATGCCCTGATTTTTGGCAGTCACACATGCTGGAAAGTCCCACCGCTAAGGGATGTCCTTTGCTTGTAGTTGAGTTCTGAAGGGTTTCAGTGCCCTTCTACGGGCAAATATTAAAAGAGACAAATACTTAAAAATAAATAGCTTCATTCCATTGAAATCAATAGATGCCAATTTGTTTATAGCCTGAGACACCTGTTCCCTTATTTCATAGAAATGGAATCTTGCTATTAGGGATGTCGGTTGAAGCCTTATTTAATCTTTGTATTCTGTGGACTCTTTTAAATTTAAAAGAAGTAGTTAGTTCTCTTTTCAATATTTTATTGAAGATTTCCCACACCACAGTTTCTAACTTGCTATCCTTGATGGTCTCAGGTAAACGCTGGATCCTTAGGTTATTCCTTCTTCTTTGATTATCTAGATCTTCAAGCCTATATCAGACCTTCCTTACTTCTAACCACTCCCACTCTGCTCTTTCCCGCAGTTCCAGGATTGCACTCTTATGTTCATTTAGATGTTCTTCTGTTTCCCCTACCCTTTGTAAGACGTTCTTTATGTCCATTCTTATAGCACTCAGCTCTCCTTTAACCACATAAGGACCTTGGCTGTTTTTCAGATTTGGCGTTTACAAGACTAAAACATTTTTTTTGCTAGAAAATTACTTAAAACCCCAAACATTGTATATTTTTTTTCTAACACCCGAGAGAATAAAATGGTGGTCATTGCAATACTTTTTGTCACACCGTATTTGCTCAGCGGTCTTACAAGCACACTTTTTTTCAGACAACATTTTGTGAGATAATGTTACTCCGAGTAAAATGATACCGAACATGTCACGCTTCAAAATTGCGCCCGCTCGTGGAATGGCGTCAAACTTTTACCCTTAAAAAATCTCCATATGCGAAGTTTAAAAAATTCTATATTTTGCATCTTTTGAGCTACAGAGGAAGTCTAGGGCTAGAATTATTGTTCTCACTCTAACGATCGCGGTGATACCTCACTTGTGTGGTTTGAACACCATTTTCATATGCGGGTGGTTCTCACATATGCGTTCGCTTCTGCGCGCAAGTTAGTCAGGATGGGGCACTTTAAAAAAAAAAAAAAATTCTTATTTATTTTTATTTATTTTATTAATTTTTACACTGAAAAAATGGATCACTTTTATACCTATTACAAGAAATGTTAACATCCCTTGTAATAGGAAAAAGCGGCGGAGGGCGCAGGAGAGCAGCAGGAGGGGGGTTCCTCTCCCGCCGCCGCCGCTAACGGTAATCTCGCAGTGAATACACTGCGGAGACTGCCGTTATCGTTTACAGGGTGGATATCTCGGTTGTGGCAGCAGCTGCTGCCGTTACTGGGATATCCATCTTTAAAGTACCGACGTGTATGTATATGAGCGGGTCCTTAAGTGGTTATTGATACATTCTAAGAGGGACATCATATCTGCTATATCTTGCTTTGTGGTGAGTGATTAAGAATTGTTGAGTCTGCTTTTTTATAAACTTCCATCATTCTTTTTGATCTTAGACTGTATTTACTGAGATTCAGAGTCTCTTCTGAAGAAATTTCAACCCCCATTTCTACTCCTCCTTCTCACATACGGTTTCTCTTTTTTGTTTGCTCTACTGGTGGTGAGGTTATCAAATTTTCACTCTCCACTACTTGGTCCACCTTATCCTGAATCAAATATGATTTCATGAAATTCTGATTCACACCTTCTGCTTGGTTTGTCTTAGCGCCTTTCCTCACCATTACTCCTGTTGGCAGAATAGGCAACTGCCTCAAGATAGCAACACAGCTGTCTTAGTGTCCTGGTGTCCAAATGCCCAATGTGGTCGATTGGGTTAGAATTGGAACACAGAATCGGGTCACCAAGCCTTCATGTTGCCACTGTTATAATAGTAGTAGTAATTTACACCCATTCCGTTTCATCTGAGAGTGGATTTGTAATTTGTATTTTATTGTAGTAATGAGATGGGTAAAATAGATGTATTAGTCTATTATCCCACACTTAATATAGTGTATGATCCAGCACAACTGTGTGTTTTCCAGATAGGGATATACCAAGGGGTGCTACCCCACTTTTTGTAAGAATTTATTTTCAACTATTGTTGAGTAATATTTTTATGCTCATTTAATTTTTTTTAATGTACTTTATCTGATTATACTGACCTTGTCTTTAGTCAGCAGTTTGAAGATAATGGGCCAGATTCAGGTAGATGCGCGCATATTTTCGCCAGCGTATCGCATCGCATATACGCTGCGCTGACGCAAACTAGCGAGTGAAGTACAGTATTCACCAAGCGAAAAACAGTGGAAAATACTGCGCAGGTCTAATGAAAATAAAAATTGGATTGGTGGCAAAACCAAACGATTTTACATAAAGATAAACGTGAATGCTGCTGCAGCACAAATGTCAGATGAACATAATATAAACAGTAAATTGGGTGTGCTGCGCTGCTAAAATTAATACATCAATAATGCAGGTGATAACAAAATGTGCATTGAGTGCAAAAAAATTGTATATAAAAAACCAACACCAAGTGTTCCAATGTATGACAAAATCATATAAGAAAACAAACTGAATTGACAAAGTTCGTAAAAAGCTCCAGGGAAAAATCAAAGTTCAGTGAGTTCAGAGAAATATCCCAAGTAGGGGATTGAGATACTGCAGGACAGAAGAGAACCTCCACCTCCACCTCTTATAGTAAATCTGCTTACCAGATAGATAATAATCGTGAGCATCAACAGCACAGCAAGCTGGATTGCCTTAACGGGTATTAAAGTGGAATCCTGTGTGTATCTCCAAGCTTGGTCTCAATGCGGCTGGATCCCAGAAAAACAATCACTCCCAGAGTGTAGCCAAGGGAAGAGAAAGGAAGCCAACATAGAGTAGTAACGTTTTAAAAGTTTAATAAAAGAAATTCGATTGCACTTACAAAAAACGAATCCTTTGGAAGCATATAAATAGTAAGCCGGCCGGCTCTCACAATCCGCCCGTCCTTCCGGATGGTCGTGAGGATAAAAACAATGGTGTCGTCAGCACGCCGTTCCTCCCTTAGGATGTATTAATGTATTGTATTGATGTATTAATTGTATTGTATTGATGTATTAATGATGTATTGTATTGATGTATTAATTTTAGCAGCGCAGCACACCCAATTTACAGTATTCACCAAGCGCCTGTCCGTTACTTTGCGCCGGAGTAACGGAAATGCGCTGGCGTAACCCGACGCAAGTGGAAGTGGGTGTGATGATATGTAAATGATGGGCGGAGCCCAGCGCAGAGGCTTACGTTCAGCGCATCATCCACGGAGCATGCGAAGTGAGTGAGGCTTCACTCGGCCCCCTGTGCGCATGCTCACAACTTCCGTCGGCACCACTTCACGGTAAACGTCAGCGCAATGTGTTCCGTTGTGGGCCAGATTCAGGTAGATGCGCGCATATTTTCGCCAGCGTATCGCATCGCATATACGCTGTGCTGACGCAAACTAGCAAGTGAAGTACAGTATTCACCAAGCGCCTGTCCGTTACTTTGCGCCGGAGTAACGGAAATGCGCTGGCGTAACCCGACGCAAGTGGAAGTGGGTGTGATGATATGTAAATGATGGGCGGAGCCCAGCGCAGAGGCTTACGTTCAGCGCATCATCCACGGAGCATGCGCAGTGAGTGAGGCTTCACTCGGCCCCCTGTGCGCATGCTCACAACTAGCGGAAGCGCCATTCTGGCGCAAAAGTATTTCCGTTTCCCCCCACCCCAGGGAAGTTACTTTTGCAAAGAGATGGCTGCTCCCGCTCCCCCCAAAGAGAGGAGGAACCTCAATTTCAATTCACAGGAGGTCTCTGTTATAATCTCCGCTATGGAGACTTTTAATGACTTCCTCCACGGCAAAAAAAGTCGGAAGACCAGCCGGGATAGGAAGCAAGCCATCCTGGAGACCATTGCTGGCAGGGTGAATGTTTTGGGGTACTCCACCCGGACTGCTGGCGATGTACAAAAAAAAAATGACCTGCGGCGCAAGGTCCGTGGCAAGGTGGCCACCATCAGGAGGCATGAGAGGGGCACGGGTGGTGGACCCCCATGTGCGGTCAGCCTGACCACGGAGGAGGAGGTGGTCGCCCGCTGCCTGGACAGGGAGCAGTTGGAGGGGGTCCCTGGATATGACTCCATGGAGGAAGGCTCCAGGACAGGTAAGTGATTTTTACCCCCTTTTTGGTGTGTTGCATGTGGGGGGGAGGGTACATGTGCCAAGTGTGTGGGACCACCCAACATGTGTCTGCTTTGTGTCATCCACAGATGACGGAGCTGGGCCATCATCTGTTGGCGGCCAGTCCACCCCATCCCCCCAACAGCATCCTGTGCCCGAGCCCCTGGGTGATGAAGAGACCGAGGTGGAGGAGGAGAGTGCCCACACCTCACCTGCAGAGGTGGTTGAGGAGCAGCCTGTTGTGGCAGAGCAGGACATTATTTTATTTTTGGAGGAGTCCTCCTCTTCTGCAGGGCCCTCTGTAATACCCTCCCCATCCTAGGAAGTCCCTCAAGGGCAACTCCATCCCCCCAGGGACAACCATCTCCTGGCCCCAGGAAGGCCACCCGTAAGACCAGGGGGGTGTCTGATCTGGTCCAGGACCAGGTGGCGAGGGATCACGCCAGGCAGACCCAGCAAATGGGGGACATAGTTGGGCACCTGGACAGAGTGGCTGACAACCTGTGCTCCGTGGCCCAGATATCCAATGCAGTTACCTCGGCCGGATAGCCATGGATCCACCCAGGGATCAGCCACCTCCAGATGCCCCCCCACCCCCACCCACTCCATCCAGGCAGCTGAGGAGCCAGAGAGGGGCCACCAGAAGGAGCCCCCGGCATTCCAGATGATTTTTTTTTTCCTTAACCACTTACCTACTGTGCACCTAGACCCCCTTCCTGCCCAGACAAAATATAAGCTTCCCGCACTGCGTCGCTTTAACTGACAATTGCGCGGTCGTGCGACGTGGCTCCCAAACAAAATTGGCGTCCTTTTTTTCCCACAAATAGAGCTTTCTTTTGGTGGTATTTGATCACCTCTGCGGTTTTTATTTTTTGCGCTATAAACAAAAATAGAGCGTCAATTTTTAAAAAAATGCAATATTTTTTCCTTTTTGCTATAATAAATAACCCCAAAAAATATATAAAAAAAAATTTTTTTTTTCCCTCAGTTTAGGCCGATACGTATTCTTCTACATATTTTTGGTAAAAAAAAAATGCAATAAGCGTTTATCGATTGGTTTGCGCAAAATTTATAGCGTTTACAAAATAGGGGATAGTTTATGGCATTTTTTTTTTTTTTTTTTTTTTTACTATTAATGGCGGCGATCTGCGATTTTTTTATTGGGACTGCGACGTTATGGCGGACATTTCGGACACTTTTCTGACATTTTTGGGACCATTTACATTTATACAGTGAAAAATGCTATAAATATGCATTGATTACTGTATAAATGTGACTGGCAGTGAAGGGGTTAACCACTAGGGGGCGGGGAAGGGGTTAAATGTGTGTCCTATGAGTGTTCTAACTGTAGGGGGAGGGGGGGGTGACTGGGGGAGGTGACCGATTGTGTCCCTATGTACAAGGAACACAATCTGTCACCTCTCTCCCTGACAGGGACGTGCAGCTCTGTGTTTACATACAGAGCTGCATGTCCCAGCTCAGTTACTGAGCAATCGCGTGTGCCCGGCGGCGATCGTTGCCGCCGGGCACTCGCACGGGATCCCCGCGGAGCGGCGGGTGCGCGCGTGCGCCCGCCCGCGGCTTTAAAGGGACATCACGTCATATGACGTGATGTCAGAACAATGGAGTCCTCCGCCCGCCGTCATATGACGGTGGGCGGTGGACAAGTGGTTAATGCTCAGAATATGAGATTTTTATTTTTATTCTTAATGCTCAGGATATGAGATTTTTATTTTATTCTTAATGCTCAGGATATGAGATTTTTATTTTATTCTTAATGCTTAGGATATGAGATTTTTATTTTATTCTTAATGCTCAGGATATGAGATTTTTAATTTTTTTTAATGCTCAGGATTTGAGATTTTTTTATTTTTTTTAATGCTCAGGATATGAGATTTTTTTTTTTTTAATGCTCAGGATATGAGATTTTTATTTTATTGATACTGCACACGTTGCAGTGTGAATGGTGTGTGAATGTGAGGGGGTGGCACTCCTGCCAGTAAGTTATCCACACGGCTGTGTGAATGACGTGTGAAAGGTGTATGAATGGACAGCGACATCATTGGGGCCTTGACGCTGGCGTTGCTGCTCCCAAGTCCTACATGTTGGACTTGGGCTAATCCAATGTGATGTGGATGTGGTGTGTGTGATCTAGGGACATCAGTGGTGTGCATGCGTGCATTGTCCGTGTGATCATTGTATTTGTTTAGTGTCCAAAGATGCCTACGGCGAGGACCCTCCTGACTGCTCTTCCATCAGCTGAATGGGTCTCCTCTGGCAGGGGGGGGCTGTCTGGTTGGGGGGTCAGGTCATCACGTATGTCAATCTGCAGGCCTTTTCTCATGGCAAAGTTGTGCAGAATGCAGCATGCACTGATGATCTGACACACAAAGGTAGGGGAATACAATAAGGCCCCCCCAGACTTATGTAGGCAGCGGAAACGGGATTTCAAGAGCCCAAATGTTTGCTCCACCACTGCACGGGTTTTGATGTGTGCTTCATTGTATTTTCTCTCTCCTCTGGTTTGGGGGTTCCGGAAAGGAGTCATGAGATGGGGTCCCAGTGCATATGCAGAGTCACCTGTAAGGGAAAAGACAGGAGGATGTTAGTCATGCATGTGGCCCTTGTGATGTCAGCATCATGGGGGGGGACAGTCATGCATGCCACCCATGTCACTCACCAACCAGCCAGCTGTCCCCATACATGTTCTGTTCGAATTCCATTGGGATGGGGCTCTGATTGTATATGAAGCTGTCATGGCTGGATCCAGGGTGTTTGGCACGGACGTGCCATATGAGGCGTTGGGCATCAGCTATCACCTGTACGTTGATGGAATGCCAATGCTTCTGATTGCGGTATATGTGCTCTGTGGCACTGGGGGGCTGTAGGGCCACATGTGTGCAATCAATGGCCCCCACAGTGCGTGGGAATCTGGCAATGCTGTAGAAATCTGTCATTGCCTTCAGCCGCAGCTCCTCAGTGGTGGGTCTGATGAACTGGTTGGACATGCGTCTGAGGATTGCAGGGACAACCTGGTGCACACATCTGCTCATGGAGGACTGTGACATCCCAGCCACCACTCCACTTGTACGCTGAAATGATCCGCTGGCAAGGAAATGAAGTGTTGCCAGTACCTCCACCAATGGCTGCACCGCTTGTGAGCGGTGTGTCTTGCTGGTGATGTCACCCTGCAGGGTTGTGGTTAGTTCAAGTATTGCATTTGGGCTGAATCTGAAGAGGCGATACACCTCCTCATCCCCCATGCCAAAGAGGCTCATGCGTGTGTGGTATATCCTCTCACGTGCCCGCCTCCTCCGTACCGGGGGACCCAGTACTAGTGCTAGGACCGCGACTGCCCCTGGCATGTTGGCACACAGAGGTGTTGTCCTTGCACGTGTGGTTGTTCAGCTTGCTAGTTTCGTCGGTAACGCTGCTGCTGTAGCTGCTCTCCTGCTGACCTGTGGCCGTCTGGAGTAAAGATACGGCAGCTATTTGTAGAAATAACTTTGCGCTAGCCGTTCCACTTACGCGCGGCGCATGTAGCCAGCGTATGGTGCTAATCCGTTCGCGAATCTGGAAATCTCCCTCATTTGCATGGCAAATCAATAGGCGCGACGGATGCGACAAGCGAAAATATGCGCTAACGATACTCTGGCGATGGAAAGTTAAGCCGATCGGAAAAGGCCCGTTTTCTGGCGCATCTAGTTTGGTGGGTACAGCCACATAGATACTACGGCGCATCTTTACAGTTACGCGGCACATATCGATATACTCCAGCGCAAGTCTTGCTGAATCTGGCCCAATGGGTCCATATACGACATGTAGGTGCACTTTATAAGTTATGATTAGTGCATACTTGATTTAATGTGAGCTCTTATTGTCACATTGTTTAGTACAAGGTTTTAATTTTAAATTAAACACAATTTTACATTGTAATGCATATGAGTGCCTTAGAAAGAGATTTGCAAGGCAATGTAGTAGTATTTCATGTATTTGTGTCGCGGTTCCCCCGGCAGAAACTGCTCCATGTTAGCACATGGTGCATAGACTGTGGGAAGCTGCGATACATATTGCAATCGCTAGGGGTGTTTGCCTTTCGGCATATTTCAGAGCAATGGTTTAATGATCTTATCCAGAGGACGCCTCTCACATAGGGCTACTTGAGCGATGAGTCACGATGTGTGGACACATGAGTCTTCTGTCCATTCTAGTGTACGGCTTCCCGTGACTCACTGCAGCAGTAATCATCTGTAAAAGAGCTACTGATACAAGTGAGAAAGACGTATACCCGTAATGTGACATGCTTTTATATCATTTTAACATTGTAAGCATATTTGTACAGGGGGGATTGGCTTACTCACATTAACTGTTTTACACTATGTGGAGCTTCCCCTTGGTTTTCTTATATGACTGCACTGCTGCACGCATCAACCCACTGATCAGCACTATCTTATATCCTGAGAGGGACAGTCTGCTATGTCCAGAGAGATCTTTTCAGGCAACATACTGTATGAACTGGTGTCCTGTGAGGTAGATTACCAAATGGAGTGTCTTAAGTGGGATCAGTGATGGAAATTTGTATCCATTATCCATTATCCAGCTACTGGGATCTAACATCATTCTTCCTTGTTTGTTTAAATGAACTTTATATGTGCATTACATATCAGAGAACATTAATTACAGCTGACTTCACCTTAATCGGTGTAGTGATGGGAATGTTTTGATTGGACTATTTTGGATTTTATTTTTTGGTTTATGTTTAAGCCTCATTTTTTGTAGTAAAGTGGGTATATTCTATTTTATTTGCAGGATATGGTTGCATATCATCTCTGGAAGTGCTGATTCCAAGTCAAGCGCTGTTAATATTTGATTCTATCAGTTTTATTATTGTTGAGTGAAGTATACTATATTGGGGTAAAATAGATGGATACAAGATTCAGTCTGAGCTTCAAAGGACAGCAGAGAAAGGAGGTCATGCAGACTTGCAAATTAACAGAAACCGTCAAACTCAGCTATTAAGTGTTAATAAACGTTCTTAAGTATTCTTCAGATAGTCCTTAAATTAACTTAAGTATATTTGCACAATTGGAATGCAGCATTTTTACAGCAGATTATTTTTGATAAATGGACTTAGCAGAGGTGTTTGACAAATATACAAATGATTTTTACAATATCTATAATGTCATAATGCTTCAAAATGTATATTGCTTCTAGTCAATTTAAAGCTGCCCAATGTGACTAATGTGCTTAATAAAACAAGCCTAAGCTTGACAAATGATGGCTTCTGGTACCTTCTTTACACCTCAGTATCTTCAAATCAAAGGTGGCCCCAGCTCTCAGCTCTCTCTGCTGCTCCAGCTGTCTCTGCTGAATACCCCCTTTCTTTCTCCTCCTCCACTCCTCAGAGTCTCCGGCGAACGGTACAGATGCCTTTGGGTATCCTCGGATCCCCGTAAGATGCTGTCAAAGAAGCCGCCTCTTCTATCTCCTCTGTCACTCGGCTGCTAAACTACTTGGCTACTCAGTCACTCTGCCCCATCACCAATCGCCTTGTCCGCTTCTTGCCTGCTCCAATCAGTCCCATCAGTTCATCTCAGACCCAGTCCTGGCAATCACCGGAGATCCTCCTGGCACCTGCATGGACCACACTTGCAGCGGTGGCTTCTACTGTTACCTGGTCCTCCTCCCGTACTTACATACAGGGCAATCTTAGAAGAAAATCTGTTAGAGCCTGCAAAAGACTTGAGACTGGGGTGGAGGTTCTCCTTTCAGCAGAACAGCAACCCTAAACATACAGACAGAGCTCAAGTCAAAGTCCATACCTAAATCAAATCTGTGGCACAACTTGAAAATTGCTGTTCACAGATGCTCTCCGTCTATTCTAACAGAGCTTGAGCTATTTTGCAAAAAAGAATGGGCAAAAATGTCACTCTCTAGATGTGAAAAGCTGGTAGAGACGTATCCAAAAAGACTTGTAGCTGTAATTGCAGCAAAAGGTGGTTTTACAAACTACTGACTCATGGGGGCTGAATACAAATGCATGTCAAACTTTTCACATAATTATTTGTAAAAAAGTTGGAAACCATTTATCATTTTCCTTCCACTTTATTTAAGTTTTTGGTTGTAACGTGACAAAATGTGGAAAATTTCAAGGTGTATGAATACTTCAAAGCACTGTATAAGTTCCCAATCTGGGGGGCACCAAATGTCCAACCCCCCACAAGCCCTTTAACCCCTGTGTGGAATAAAACCAAGACCAAGCATTCCAAGGACAATAGGCCTCCCTGACCCCCTCTGGCCGCTTCACTCCACATCTACCCTGGTTATCCCAGGCATCTGGTCAAGGGAATTCTTCCCCTCTAAAACTGGTTTCCTATTTTGGTTATTGTTCCCTCCCCCCTTTTTTATGTCTGCTTTTTTATGCTCTGGGGTCTATGCGATCAACATGCATTTCAAATAGCCCAGCTAAAATGAAGAACTCCTGTGGGCGTGAGTCTCAAGCCTCTCTTTTCTGCATTTCACGCATGTGCACATCATCAGGAAGTGAAACAATGGTGTGGCCAGACCATGAAGCAAAGGGGAGGGATCTCATTAATCTACTCTGACAAACTCTCATATATGACTGCATGGGGGAGTGACCTTCAAGAACATCGGGACTTGGAGGAATGACAGAGAGCCTTCTCCAGATCCTTTCAGGGGGAGGGGGTGCAGATACCTGTCTGAGACAGGTATTTGCACCACTTCCGGGCTCTAAATCCCGTGGGAGTCCAGCCAAATGACGTCACCGCCCCCCCCTGCTGTCTTTTGGGAAACACAGTTTCCAGGAGAGAGCGGGGACCAGTGACGACGCGCCGCGATCCTCTCGCATGCGCAGTAGGGAATCCGGCAGTGAAACCGCAAGGCTTCACTGCCTGCTTCCCTCACTGAGGATGGCGGCGGAATCAGCCGAGGGCCGAGCCATTGCTCAGCCTCATCTGCTGACATCTTAGGCGCGCACAGGTAAGTGTCCATTTTTTTTTAAATCAGCAGCTGCAGTATTTGTAGCTGCTGGCTTTAAAAAAAAAAAAACGTGTGGACCTCCGCTTTAAGGTGGTTACAAGATGGTATCTGGTTCCATCAAGACTAGTTAACAGCTTCCCTTCTTCCTCGCCAACATGCTTTAGAGGTTGCCATATGATAGGCTCTATGATACATGTTTGGTGGGAATGCCCAAAAATCAGGGGTTTTTGGAACAAGATTTTTTATCTCATCTGTAAAGTTACAGGTCACTCAATTCCCAAGTCCAAATCAGTGGCTCTACTGAACTTCTCTATCTCAAAGTGAAAAGAGAGTTTGCCACAGCTAGCTGACTATGCTATGTGGACCACATCCCGAATACATATAGTGAAAAAAGGATTCCTCAAATTGGGATCTTAAACGGACCACAAACAGTAATCGTAAAAAATACAAGTTTATTGGTGTATATATATATATAGGACAAATGACACAACAAAAAATCTAAATGGTAAAAACACATATGTTGGGAACAGATGTAAACTAGCTGAAAGGGAAGCCCGAAAAAAACTGTCAACCGACAGAGCGTCCAACGCATTTCAAAAACACACTGTGTAGATCTTCTTCAGGAAATAAAACGGCTTAGAACTTCCAAAGCTATAGCTTAACCGCTTCCCGCCCGCCGTGCAAGGATATACATTGACAGAACGGCATGGCTGCGCAAATTGGCGTATATATACGTCCCCTTTAAATATGCACAAAGACGTCCATGGTCCATACTGATCAAATGCGTTACACATATGCGGATTTATTTGTTAGGTACTTTTTTGGCCATTTTTATTTGTACCAATTCACAAATTCTTGGCATCTGAGAGCATCACATGATGAGTCATTTTCCTATTACAATGTACTATTTCCGTAGTTCGGTTGGAATGCTCTGTCTAGGCTTTTTGGGGATTTTAGCTTACCCCTACTCTATGTTTTTGCCATTTGCTGGTCGAGCCCCAGTGTGCACTTGTACTCACTTTGAGTCTATTTTATTACGGATGGCGTGTTGCGTAAAGTCATCGCGTTGTTGCATTGCACAACACCATTGTGTTGTTACGTCAGATCTCCCTGAAGAAGATCTACGCTGTGTGTTTTTGAAACGAGTTGGAGGCTCTGTCGGTTGACAGTTTTCGGGCTTCCCTTTCAGCTGGTTTACATCTGTTACCAACATACGTGTTTGTTTCATGTAATTTGTCCTAAATATACCAATACATTTGTATTTTTTTTATGATTACTCTTTGTGGTCCGTTTTAAAATCCCAACTTTTTTCACTATTCCCTATCTCAAAGGTCCCCAAACATAACCAGAATCAAATCTTCTTTATTTTGTTGTGAGCTAGAGCCTGGAAAAAACCCAGAATTTCAATCCTAGCAACCAAGAGGACAATCTCTTAGATAATATCCCAAGAGAAGATGGTAAGCACCCTATTTGATTCAGTCATTTTTTATATATATATATATTATATATATATATATATATATATATATATATATATATATATATATATATATATATATAATTGTATTTTTATTGAGATTTTCAAGAAAAAAAATAAGTTTCAGTATAATCAAACATAAATTGTAATATAAGATAAGATACTACAAAATAAATGTTCACATATACAGAACACAGGGGTGGACTGCACAGCACATGGAGAGGCATGAACAACTCATATACAAAATAAGAGGTAGAATAGAGGTCATACATGGATATCAATGTTAACAAAGGTTATACCAGTAGGAACAATTAATTCTAAGAGGTACCATTCAGTATACATCTGGGAAGGAGGGATCAGAAAGGAAAGGTTAGGCATTTGATGACGCAATACCTGGCAGGGGCATCTCATATTCGAATTGATCCCATGGTTCCCAGATTTTATTAATTTGGAAAATGCTATCATGTACAGTGGCTGTCAGGTATCCATCCTTCAAATTTCGACTTTAAGTTGGAGGAACCTGGACCATGGGGGAGTGGTCTTTGGATAGCCAACACAAGGGAATCAGTCTCTTGGCAGCTATATGAATATATGAAATCAATCAATTACCATTTTTAGTAATACCTGAAAATTGGAGGCCTAATAAGTATTGTAAGGGATCAAGCAGAATGGAAACACATCCACCACTTTCTGAATTAACATCATCAATTCATGCTAGAAGGGCTGTATCAGAGAACATTGCCAAAAAATATGAAACAGTGAACCCACTTCCAGACCACAACACCAGCAATTATCTGAAATAGAGGGGCCGTATTTGTGAATAACTTTGGGATTTTTGTACCAAAGCATAAGAACTTTAATGGACGGCTCCCTCTGCAGGACGCATTTGGAAGACTTAAAAGTGGAGGACCAGATCCTATCCCATAACTGAGGACTGATGGGCCTGGATAACAGTCAAAAAGTTTAAGGTGACTTGGCGCAACACATGGGTATACCCATGATGCCAAGAATCAATTAATCTTGAGCTGGGGGGACGTAGGTCTGGAAGGTTGGCTAACCTAAATCTACTCTGTTAACCTAAATCTCTGTTAACCTAAATCTACTCTGTTCTGATTTTCCCTCTTTACTCCTTTAAAGGATAACTGGAAATATGACTCTTGCCTTAGGACCTTGAGCATTTCTTTTGTTGACAATTTCTGTTTGAATGGTTTATTGAATACTCAGTTTGACTAGTTAGAAGCTTACAACTGTTTTCAGGTGCAACAGTCTCTGAGCGTAAATAACTCACTTTTGTCTGTCTGATCTTACATTTTTCAGTCCTAAGATTTTCTGATATAAGATTTTTCAACTGTTTAAGTGATGAGAGCCTCAACTCAAACTTTATGTAGATGAAAAATCCCTTTGTCTCTACTTTACCACTTCTATGATAACAAACAGTGATTAACATCATAGACAATCTCAGTATAATTCCTCAATTTTGGGAAGCTTGAGTTTGGAGGTGCTTGCCACCACCCTAAGGACACAGCTTGAACCCAATTAGGGTATAAGGGGTGGAGGGGTAAAGGGGGTAAAGCCAATACAACTGTATGGGGCCCAAGGGGCCCGCGTGGGCCAGAGAAAGGCAAAACGCGTGAAAGGGAGCTGTGTTGTGCACTATAGAAACAATCTTGCAGCTTCTGCTGCTCTCTGTGTCATTGAGCTCAGACATTGAGCTCTTTACTGCTACCTACGGCTACTATGTGCATGTGCACCCCTCGTGTAAGCTGCCTGTACTGTGCTCCACTGTGTCAGCAACATGTCAGCTTCGTGAAAATAAGCTGGGACTAGGTAGGAAGATGTCCTTTAAAAATAGAAGCTGTGAAGGAAAGAGGGGTTGTTTGTGTACAGGGAGGGGCCAGAGGCTTGTGTGTGTACAGATTTGTGTATGTGTGGGGCTAACATATATATATATATATATATATATATATATATATATATATATATATATGCAGGTGGGGGGTAGGGCTGACATATATACATGTGTAAGGGGGGCTGGCATATATACAAGTTGTGTAGGGGCTGACATATATAAAGGTATGTGGGGGGGCTGATATATATACAGGATATAGGGGGGCTGAGTGCATACAGGTGAGGTGGCAGATGTGGATTTGGTGGGATGGTCCATAGGCAAGCCCTGGGGAATGTTGTTATTCAGGCTCGAGGGGGCCCAGGCCTAAAACTGTGTAAGGGACCCAAACACTTCTGATGGCTGCCCTGGGTGGAGCTAATCACCTTTAATGCACATATAGGGCCAGACCCAAACACTTCTGATGGCTGCCCTGGGTGGAGCTAATCACCTTTAATGCACATATAGGGCCAGATTCTCAAAAGAGATACGCCGGCGTTTTGTAGGAATCACCGTCGTATCTCTGTTTTTTTTTACTGGGTATCTATGGTTGTGATTCCTAGAATCACTTACGCATAGATACAGTGAAGATCCGACATGTGTAAAACAATTACACTGTCGGATCGTAGATGTAATGACATCGCTGGCCGCTAGGTGGCCTTTACCATGATTTCTCATTTGCCTATGCAAATGAGCCTAATCCGACGATTCCCGAACGTTTTTACGCTGCCCCGTCGTCGTTTCCGTTGTTTCCGTACACGTAAGGTTACCCCTGCTATATGAGGGGTAACCTTACGAAGTTCCGTCGTTGCCATGTTAAGTATGGCGTCGGGTCAGCGTCGTCTTTTTCCGTCGGTTACGTTGTTTTACTAAGTCGTGTGCGAATAGGGATTTACGTAAACGACGCTTACGTCGGTTTCATTCACCTTTTCCGACGTAAGCTGGAGCATGCGCACTGGGCTATTTTTGAGGCCGGCGCATGCCCAGTTCGATCGACGCGGGGGCGCGCTTAATTTAAATACAAGCCGCCCCCTTTGAATTACATGGGGATACGCAAAGCCATTTACACTACGCCGACGCAACTTACAGAGCAAGTGCTTTGGGAATACAGCACTTGCTCTGTTAAATTGCGGCGGCGTAGTGTAAATGGCTTACGCTACGCCAGCGGCAATTCTATGGGAATCTGGCCCATAGTATTTGTCTACTGTTAAAAAGGCAATCATCAGGGGACTATTTAATGTTACAAGTACGATTTTTGTTCATATCTTACTTTCATGTTTATATGGTAATGTCATTGTCATCTCTACTGCTGAACTAACTTTTCTTCTGAAGTAAACCAATAAGAAAAAATATATATGCAAAAAAAAAAAAAAAAACATTGGGCTTCTTTGTCTAAATTATTATTATACAGTCCCAACAGTTTATGCAGTGCTTTACAATATAAGGGGGACAGTCCAATTACAATACAGTTCAATACATAAGGAGCAGGAGGGACCTGCTCATGGAGCTTGCAATCTAAAGGGAGTGAGAGGTGGCATTTTTATTTTACATTTTGGTTCAGGGTTCCCAAGTTGTTTTTTTCAATGATTTTTTTCTGTATTACCGACAATTCATTATAGCCACGAGTAGTTTTAAATTCCTTTTTTTCTTTAGAAATGTCATTTTGTGCAGGGACTTTTAAACAAGGGAAAAATGTGCCACTTTACAGGCATACTATAGCCTCCCCCTGGTACGAAATTGAAAGGAATATTTCACTTTTATTGTTTCACTTTAAAGCCCCATAGGCCGCGTACACACGGCAGAGAACCTCGACGGGCAGAACACATCGTTCCGCCCGTCGAGGTTCCCTGCCGGC
The DNA here is from genome assembly GCA_029574335.1 of Rana kukunoris. NCBI lineage: Eukaryota > Metazoa > Chordata > Amphibia > Anura > Ranidae > Rana > Rana kukunoris. The sequence continues at coordinate 155,678,484 of CM056052.1, read as the reverse complement.
CGTCGAAATCGGCGACCCGCCCGTCGGGAATGGCAACCAGCCATTCATCCAGGCGGGCCGTCGAGCAAATAGAGAGCGTGCTCTCTATTTCTGCTCGACGGGCTTCCCGACGGGAAGCTCGCCGAGAGCGTACACACGGCCGAGGTCCTCGCTGAAATGCGAGAACCACGGTCGTGTGTACGCCTCCATACACACCATCAGTTTTCCTGATGGTTTTCTCATCAGGTTTACCAAAACCATGTAGTGCAAGGGCCTGCCTGATTGCATACAAATTGAAACTCTTGAGGTTTGACCTCATATTAGATGGTTTTGGTAAACCTGAAGAGAAAACCGTCAGGAAAACTGATAGTATGTGTGGGGCTTAAGCATTATTAAAATCACTGCTCCCAAAAATACGTCAGTTTTTAAAACTTTGTTTTGCATTGATACATGTCCCCTGGGGCAGGACCCAGGTCACCAAACACTTTTTATGACAATAACTTGCATATTAACTTTAAAATTATCACTTTTGATTTTTCACCTTCGTGTCCCATAGACTTTAACGATGTTCACGTTTTTGAACAAATTTTTTGCCTGTTCGCATGTTCTGCTGTGAACCGAACCAGGGAGTGTTCGGCTCATCCTTAATGGTAGGCAAGTAAGGAGGGAGTTCCAGTAGTCAAGGTGGGAAAAAAACAAGGAGTGAATAAGATGGTTTGTGGTGTCATTAGTTAGGAAGGGGCGAATATCGGAAATGCTGTGGAGGTTAAAGAAGAAGTAAACCCTCAGTTAATTTTTTTTAAGTACACCATATAAAACTGTCCAATTATATGTATTTAAATTTGGCATTTAGCATTTTTTTTAGGAGGTTAGCTTTAATATTTAAATTCCTATTTTCTTCGTTTTGCTATGTGTTTATCCTAATAAAAAGCATTACCCATGCTAACCACATTGGAATGTAATAACTGAACCTCATTTATTCAAAAGTTGTCATTTCTAAAAGCTAAAATGAATGTTTGTTTCAGTGCTGTTAGTGGTACTTTTCACAAAGACTATTTCATGGTTCATTGAACCTTAAAGGACATTGATGATAAATGCATATTATTGGAAGGAGCAAAGCGTGCTATGGAGTTGGGTGTTCTCATGTGTTACTAAAACTTTAAAAGTGTTTTGCCAATATCTTAAGACATTTAGGAGGTTCTACAAAACCTGGGGCAAAGGAGAGGCAGGGCATTGTTTGACAGCATTGCACCAACTTTGGTTTTTAATGTTCACCAAAAAAGATTTATGTTGGGAAAGTATTTCTTTAAATCTTTGTTGCTTTTGTGCTTAAACTTTTGGGAACCAAGTGTATTTAATAGAGCATGGGATACGTTACATTTTTATACAAATGCTCTGTATCTAAAAGTACGGTACATTGAAAGCCGAATCTTTGTTTCTTTCATCTTGGATAGATTAACCACTTGACCTACGGAAAGGATTTAACCCTTCATGACCAGTGCTATGCAGCATTGCGCAACTTTGACTGGCAATTGGGCAGTCATGCAACACTGTAAGCAAATTAATTGTATATAATTTTTTGTTCACACAAAGCTTTTATTTTTTATTTTTGTATTATATAAATGAAAAAAGACTGAACATTTGGAGGGACACAAAAAAACATGATATTTTCCACTCTCTGTAATAAAACAAATCTAATAAAATATAAAATTTCAAAAATGGTCAACATGTATTCTGCTACATGTCTTTGGTACCCCCCACCCCCCAAGAGGTGTATATTAGTTAGTTTGTGCGAAGGTTAAAGCATCTAAAAATGATGGTATATATACTGGAATCTACACAGCTATGACGCTATACTAGTAACGGCAGTGATCAGTGACTTATGGTGGGACTGGGATAGTGTGACAGCCAATCTGGTGCTAGCTGACAATGGCTAGGAGGTATACTAACTAACTAAGTGACACTAATATCAATAGTGACAATAATACAGGTGTCAGTGCTAATATTGTACACTATCACTGTACTAATGACACTGACTGGAAAGGGCTTAAAGGGGATGTAAAGGTAATTTTTTTTTCCTACATAGCTTTCTTTACCTTAGTGCAGTCCTCCTTCACTTAACTCATCCTTCGATTTTACTTTTAAATGTCCTTCTTTCTTCTGAGAAATTTTCACTTCCTCTTCTTAGATATAAAAATCTAACTATAAAAGTGATCCTGAAGTATAAAGTGATAGGTGCTGCAACTAAAATATGGTCTGGAATAATTAGCTAAATAGATATGTTCAAAAATGGAAATAGATGCACAACCTTAAGGTGAACCAAACAAAGTGCAAAGATAAAAAATGTTTAAACAACAAATAGTGATAAAAATAAGTGACAAATGTCCATATCAAAGTAGCCACATAGGATGTTATTCCTGTATTCCGAACAACAGATGTATGTATAAAACTTCCTCTCATATCTCACTCAGCAGAGAAGGAATGAATATGTCTCATTGAGACAGAATTAGAGGAGAGAAACAGCCACACGGGAACAGAGATCTGCAAACTACAACCTGAAGCTGAAGGAGATCGATTGGAATCCTTAGACGGTCGGTGGAGGATTTGGAGCATTAGCTGGATCTTTTTTGCCTGCTGCTTGCCTGAGGGATTTCTGTTTGGTGTTGAGCCCCCTAAGATCTCTGTGTCAGAGATCCAACAGATTCGGTAAGCGGCCCATTCACATATTCATTCCTTCTCTGCAGAGTGAGATACAAGAGGAAGTTTTATACATACATCTATTGTTTGGAATACAGGAATAACATCATATGTGGCTACTTTGATATGGACAATTGTCATTTATTTTTATCACTATTTGTTGTTTAAACATTTTTTTTATCTTTGCACTTTATTTGGTTCACCTTAAGGTTGTGCATTTATTTCCATTTTTGAACGGGTGAGACTCTTGCAGAAACATGATAGGTGGTTGAAAGGGCTTGAGATAGTGAAATGTGGGTGCATGTTTAAACATATAATTTAAGCCTCTGATATACAAATATTGTTACACTCATAAAAACCAATAACCCTGTAGAGAAAATGAGATACATTTTAACAGAGCTATGCAAGTCATGAGCACAGTTTTTTTTTAGCAATGTATAGCATCTAGAATGGGCATTGTGATTGCCTCTGAACCTGAGCTGGAAGGCATGGAGATGCAGACTCCCTGGTCTGTGATAAAGTATTTATTATGGCTGTATTGGCAGGCGCCATCTTCTCCATTATCAGAGAGAATCTGCTACCTGGAGACCAGGAGGGAGATAAGGACAGGGCAGAGGAAGCACACGTGACCTGCCCTCTTACCTGTCTTTGAGGCCCCCGGTTCTTTTGAGGGCTTCCCCTTCCCCTTTTCCGATATGAGCCCAAGACAGACCAGCTCCTGATTGCCTTACACACCAGCTTGGCAATTGAAAGCAGGATGATTCAGCCAACAGCCACGGAAAACACGCCGCCAACCACACTTTGATAGTGCTGTAGATGTCGTGTGTGATAATTGTAACTAATTATCATCCTTATAATATTTATGTGAAGTGGCACAAGATAAACCAGTTTCTCTATAATATGAGGACATATAGCTTGTAGAATGTTTTAAAAAAAAATAATAATGAAAGAATGCATTGAATCCAAGTCTCCTGTTCTGACTGTTCTCTGCCACTTGTAAAGGTTCATGATCTACTTTTTCATCCTTTGATTTCGTACATATTGCTCAGAATTCTTTATTTGCAGAGCTAAAAGCTGACTGCCAGTGTAGTCGGTTTTAGGAAATACTTATTAACAGATAAAAAGCCAGAGTATGCAAGCGCAGTACAAAGAAAATATTCTTTAGCGAAAGCCGACACTACTATTTGCAACACTTTCAAAGGAAGAGCAAATGAATAGATAGCATAGCATGGCTCTACAATAACCATGTAGCTATTTAATCTATATAGATATTTAAAGCAGAAAGTCCCTAAAAATAAACAAAACTTGTATTAATATTCAGAATTCAAACAGTAACTTTTTTGTATAAATGGAAAACCTGTGACAGTGGGCCACAAATGTATGCTCAGGCAATAATCATGCAATTTTTTTCCAGCAAACCATGGGGGCAATGACCTCAGGAGAATGTTCAGGCTCCTATATCACTAATGCCTCCTCATAGCTTACATGAAAGGGTGCTGTGTAATGTAGGATTCCCATAAGTACAGCTAGGGATGAGCTTCGCGTTCGATGAGAACGTATGTTCGACTCGAACATTGTCTGTTCGTACGTTCGACGAAATTCGAACAAAAGCAGTCGTTCGCACCAAATTCGAGTGACGCAAAACCCCCCATAATTCACTGCGGCATTGCGCGCTGATGATTGGCCAAGCATGCTGTATGTCCCGCATGCTTGGCCAATCACAGCATGCAAAAAACGAAGAGCCATAATTGGCCAAAGCTTGGGTGGCTTTGGCCAATTATGGCTCAGGGCTTTAGCACACGCCCCACACTATATAAGGCCGCCTGCTGGGCGGCCTCGTGTAGTGTGTTCCGGCTTGTTAATGAAAGCAGTCACAGAGACAGAGAGATTGTCTTTTTAGATAGCTAGATAGAGCAGGCAGGCTAGTCAGTTTAGCATAATTTACAGTGTGTAGAAGATATATATATACATCCCTAGGAGTTGTACATATATTTATACACTGTATAGCAGGGATAAGCAATTAGCAGACCTCCAGCTGTTGCAAAACTACAAGTCCCATCAAGCTTCTGGCTCTGGGTGTCATGGTTCTGGCTGTCAGAGTCTTGCTATGCCTCATGGGATTTGTAGTTCTGCAACATCTGGAGGTCCGCTAATTGCATATCCCTGCTAGCTTAGCTAGATCAGCTATTCCTATTTGTCAGGCAGGAGATTGTGCTAGGTGCAGTGTTCTAACATGTTGTATTGCCTGTGTGCTGTTTAGTGTACACCTAAACGTACTCCGTGTTACTGCACGTTTACTGTTTAATAGCAACTAAACACATTTGCTATTAGTGCACGTTTGCTGTTTAATAGCAACTAAACGCATTTGCTGTAACTGCGCGTTTGCTGTTTAATAGCAACTAAACGCATTTGCTGTAACTGCATGTTTGCTGTTTAATAGCAACTAAACGCATTTGCTGTAACTGCACATTTGCTGTTTAATAGCAACTAAACGCATTTGCTGTAACTGCACGTTTGCTGTTTAACAGCAACTAAACGCATTTGATGTAACTGCACATTTTCTGTTTAATAGCAACTAATAGACATGTGCAGACTGGAATTTTTTGTTTCGTTTTTTCGTTTTCGTTTGGAAAATTCATTTATTTAGTTACTCCCGAAAATCATTTTGATTTATTTTGTTTTTCGTCGGGGAATAGCTTTCGTCCGAAAATCCAATAATACTTCTGTCGAATGGTCAAAAGAATATTCCGTTCGAATATTCCACCTATAAGAATTCTAATGTTGTATGACTAGTAATAATGTCAAATCTATTTTCTCATGAATCAAAATCGAATCTCTCGAATTTTTTTTTTGTTTACAAAAGTTTTTATTGAGGTATTTGAATCGTACATGTATAAACAATAGTACAAAACCTGAAAGTCAAATATCGAATACAGTAGTAAAAATAAGATATCAAGGTATATGTGGTAGTGCATTATTATAAGTCCAAATATATTACAAGCTGTTATTGAATAATGGAAAATGTGGGTGATAGTGGATTCATTGTGTTAAAGACCAATAAGACCATTTGGCGTTAAAGATATGCAAGGTATCATTAAGGGTGTGGTAGATCCTGTCTGAGAGTTTTAGCATTTTCATCCTGTCCAAAACCTGCGACCATAATAATGTATTAGATCTCCAGTTGAGAGCTATCATCCATTGGATGGAGCTACATAGCGAATGAAACAGCCTGTTGCAGGGGGGAGGAACGTTTGAAACATTGGCATACAATAGGCAAATCTGGGGGGTGAGAGTAATTTTATGCTTAGAGGATCTTTCAAACCTATCTGAAGCATCCACCCAAATTTGGGCTAGGTGAGGGCAGCTCCAAAAAATGTGCAATAATGTACCCTCAACCCGGCAACCTCTAAAGCAGTCAGAAGGGATTATTGGATAGAAGGAATGCATTCTGGATGGAGTAAGGTACCAGCGGGAAAACAGTTTCAGTGGCGTCTCTCTGAAGGAGATTGCCCTATTACTCTTCCGAAGATTCTCTGACATGGAATACCAGATGTCCGTGGGGAGAGTAAGTCCTAAATCAGATTCCCATTGTAGCATTGGTTTTGATTTGTCAGGGGTAGAGAAGTCGTTAAGGGAGTGATATAGTTTAGAGATCATACCTTTATCTCTCGAAGAAGAAAGGCATATTCTCTCGAATAATGTGTTGATTGGTTGAGTGGAAAGAGAGAAGTGAGTGGAAAAGAAGGCTCTAATCTGCTGGTATCTCTCATGTTCTGTGGGAGGGAAATTATTTACACTTCGAAGGATATCAAAGGGCTTAAACTTCCACTTATATTGTAGTGAGCCTAGTGTGGTGATATTGGAGTGCACCCAACAGGAAAATGAGGTTCTATCATTATATGCAGAAGCTAGTCTAGGGTCTCCCAGAAACTAGGTCAATGGTGAGATAGGTGATGCCAACATGTAAGTATCTTTAATTTTGAGCCATAATTGAAATAGATGAGCTACTATTATATTGTGTTTGATGAGATTCCTATAGAGGACATAATTGGACCACAAAATCCCTTGAAGGTGAAATGGGGAGATGGAAGAAGATTCAATTTTTTTCCATGGGATATCTTGTGAGGAGGAAAACCACTGTGACATTTGGGAGAGTCTAGCAGCTAAAAAATATTTCCAAATGTTAGGGAGGCCCAGTCCACCGTTGGATTGGGGCCTATGCATTAAAGCATAGCTATATCTAGGTTTTTTATCTGACCAGATAAACTTATTAATAAGCCTTTGAATGGAGTCTAGTTTAGATTTGGAGATATTGACTGGGAGAGAACGGAAGTAGTATAGAAGTTTCGGGATGATGTTCATTTTGATTGCACAGATTCTGCCAAGGAAGGATATGTGGTATGTGGACCATGTATTAAGAATTGAACTGATTTGGGAGAAGAGGGGGATGTAATTGGCATTAAATAAATTCTTGTGATTGGGAGTGATATTGACACCCAGGTATTTAATCGAGCAGGAGTTCCAGTTAAAGGGGAAGTTGAGTTGAAGCTGATTAAGGGTATTCTGCGGGATGTTTATAGGTAGGGCAGAGCATTTATTTAAATTGATCTTAAGTCCCGAAATATCGTGAAAATGGTTCAATTCTTTGAGAAGAACTGGGACAGAAGTGAGCGGATTTGTAAGAAAAAGTAGTGCATCATCAGCGTATAGGCTGATTTTATATTATGCTAGATCTTTGTGGTATCCCCTGATATCAGTATTAGTTCTTATGGCTTGGGCTAGTGGCTCAATGGCCAGAGCAAACAAGAGTGGGGACAGGGGACAACCTTGCCTAGTACCTCTACCCAGGGAGAAAAAGTCTGAATTGTATCCAGGGATTTTAATACGGGTTTGTGGGGCTTGGTATAAGGCATTAAAGCCTTGTAAGAATTTGCCTGAGATACCAAACCTGGGTAAAAGATGATTTAGGTATGACCAGCTGACACTGTCAAATGCCTTGTGTATATCTAGGCTAAGTAGGCATGTCTGACGTGAGTGAAGGTTGGCATCCTGTATGATGTTGGTTACTAATCTGATGTTGTCTGTAATCTGTCTGTTGGGGATGAAGCCTGATTGATCTATATGTATGAGAGGAGAAATGACCTTAGCAAGTCTGTCGGCGAGCATTCGACCGAAGATCTTGAGGTCATTATTTAATACTGAAATCGGGCGGAAATTCTGAGGGAGGGTATGATCCTTACCAGGTTTGGGAATAAGGGAGAGATTTGCTAATAACATTTCGTTAGGGAAGTTGTTGCCCTCTAGAATGTAGTTAAATAGTTCCATTAGATTGGGGGCTATTAGAGTGGCAAATTTTTTGTAATACGTTGATGTGTATCCATCAGGGCCGGGGGCCGTAGAAGTTTTGAGGGATTTTATGATTTGAGTAATTTCCTCAACTGTACAAGGAGAGCTGAGGGAATCCGTTTGTTGTTGGGTAAGAGAAGGAAGACTTATTGCATCAAGCCAAGATTTGGAGATATTGCTCGGAGCATTTTTAGGGCCTGACAAAAGGTCCTTGTAGAAAGAGGTGAAGATCTTCAGAACCTCTTGTGGGTGAGTAACTAGGTCCCCTTTGCTGTCTCTGAGTTTGTAGATATGTGTGGGCTTACAGTCCTGATTAAGTTTTCTAGCGAACATCGTTGAGGTAGTGATGCTGTGTAGTATAAACTTGGCCTTGGAAAATCTAAGGGATTTCTCTGTATTAGCTGACAATATCAAATCTAGAGCTTTGCGTTTTTCTTGAATCTGTTGGGTGATAATAGGGGTTGTGGTATGTTGTAGTTTATTATATAGATGATGCAAGTCATTGGTAAGGCGTTTAATGTCTGCTTGTCTTTCCTTGTTTTTTGTTGCAGCTAAATTGATAATATGACCTCTTAGGACCGCTTTATGGGCAACCCAAACCGAGGTGGGCAATGTGTCCTCATTTACATTTTCTGTGAAGTAGTTGTCTATATGTGTGGAGATAGTCGAGACATTAGTCGGGTCGGTGAGCATGGAGTCATTAAGACGCCAGTTATAGGGAGATGGGGCGAGACCAATATAAGATGTATCAAACGTTACAATGTTGTGATCAGACCAGGGACAAGGGTGAATTTGTGCCTTAGTGGAGTTAGCCATAAGAATTGGGGTGCAGTATAGGTAGTCCAACCTGGCATAGCAGTCGTGTGGGTGTGAATAGTGGGTATATGCTTTAATACCCGTATTATGGGCTCTCCATGAGTCTATCAGTTGTAGCTTGTTGATGAGGCGGTTGATGGTCTTGGAGAAGGATTTGGTATGAGGGGATGTATTACTTCTATCTAAAACTGGATGAGCTGCCAAATTAAAATCTCCTCCAATCACCAAGTGAGGGGAATGATATTTATCTATGGATTCAAAAAATTTAGTGAAGAAAGAGGTATGGGAGTCATTTGGGGCATAGACTGAGGCAATGGTGATGGCTCGATTATTAATGTACCCTTTGAGAATAATGTAACGGCTGTCTGGGTCTTTAAAAGTGTTGTGGATAACAAAGATTAGAGAGTTGCGGATAAAAATGGCAACCCCCCTAGTTTTATTAGTGAATGTGGTAAAATAAACTTGGTTGTATGATTTGTGAAAATACTTAGGGTGGTTAGATGTGGCAAAATGTGTTTCTTGGAGCATGATAATGTCCGCTCCCAGTCTCTTATATTGTTGGAATGCTTTCTTACGTTTATTGGGGGAGTTGAAACCATTTGTGTTATGAGAAATTATTTTAAGACCCATCATGAAGAATAAAACTTGATATCAGCTGAACAAACCATAATAAAACATCTGGTATAGCAGTAGTGCAAGGGGGTATTATTCTAGTGCAGTTCAGTGTGATGATCGTCATGGAGGGGGGAAGGGGAATCAGTAGGAGTCCACTACCATGAAGGGTATACCATTGTTTTTTACCATTACAAATAGCAAATGGACAAAGACTTGAGAAAAAAAAAATACCTTTAAAAGTAAAACTTATCAATATATGACAATTGGTAGTTGTTATGTACCGACAAGCCACTAGGGCTAAAAGTAAGTTGAAAGTGGTTGTGTTGGTGTGTAACAGCAACACTGGGACAGGAATAAACCTGTCAAACCAAAAATGCAAAGAGCAAAGAAAAAGAAAAAATAAAGGACCAAAAAAAAAGTCCTTATCCTGCTGCAGGATCATAGTGAACAACATAGGCCCAGTAGTACTACAGAGCCTGCAAGCAGGAGTGGGGTCAATCTAACAACGGCGGATGTTCCCAGTCATTAGTGCAATTAAATATATCATAACATATATAGCAGGAGAAAAAAAAATTACCATATCAAATGATTGATTCAAGTTTGGTGCGTGGTGTTCATATGAGACATTACACAGGGATGGCCTGTGAGAGGCACATATAAGAACAGCCTACATCAGTAACGTTAGTAAATAATCTTCTTAAAACTCTAATGCCTAAAGAGGGTGGTAAGGCAACAAAACAGTAAGGACCACATAACTGGCAAATAGTAGGGAGTTCCTCTGAGAAAAAAAAAGAAAATATCTTCTAGAATGTAATGAGAGGATATGATTTGAGTGTTGCTTGAAGGAGTGAAATCCTCATTACCCTGTCCAGGCGATGGAGTGATCTTTAAGTGACATGAAGAAACATGCAGGGCATGGAGAAAGTCAATTGCACAAGGATAGTCAGTAGATTCTGGAAGGAATTGAAAAGTCTCCTCTGTTCCCTCTGGTCACGTCTAGTGGAGGGGGTAGACCATATTGGTGAGGGTCTTGGGGTGGGAGGAGGGCGACCCTGAGGTTCCTGTGGAAGTAGGCCCAGTTTAGTCAGGAGCTCCTTGCCCTCAATTATATTGAAGACAGTGTAGGTAGAGCCATTATGTGGCATGGTGAGCTTGAAGGGGAAGCCCCAACGGTATCTTATCCTGGCAGCTTGTAATACAGAGGTGACCTTTTTCATCCTGCGTCTCCTGTCTAATGTGGCAGGTGAGATGTCAGGGTAAATCTGGATTCTTTTGCCTTCAAATGAGATGTTAGGAGTATTCCTGGATGCCCTCATTATCTCCTCCTTCACCAAAAAATCCTTCATACACATAATGATATCCCTGGGGGGGTTGTCTGGAGTGGGTTTTGGGTGAAGGGCTCTGTGGATCCTGTCGCAAGTATATGCTGTTATAGGTTTGTCTGGGAGGAGGTTATGGAAAATTTTTGACACTGCAGGCATTAATTCTGTGACTGACTCTGGGACGCCGCGTATCCTAATATTTTGACGGCGATTTCTGTTGTCTAAATCTTCGACTTGTGCCTGCATAAAGGCAAAATTGTCTGCGAGGTTCTCAAAGTCTTTCCTCAGATCATTATGAGCAAGTGAAAGCTCATCATGCTTGGTCTCAAGGAGATCTGTGCGGGTGCCTATATTAGCAATCTCCTGAGAGAGAGCAGCAGTGGAGTTGAGCACTTCCTTTTCAATCTTTTCAACTAATTTGTTAAAGATAGAAGTTAGGCTTTCATCAAGATCTGCCTTTGATAGGGGGGTTGTACTCACGGTTGTCCTGGGGGTTAGAAGACTGTGAGGCTGGGACTCCTTCTCCCCCTCCCCACACGAGGCCACCGGTGCCATTTTGGGACGCTTTACCGCTTCTCTGCTCCATGTCCAGGAGAAAGTTGGTAAGGCTGTGTTTCGGCTGTTTAATCCGTTTCTTTCTAGCGTATGGCATGCACGCTATGTTCCCGCAGGGGTGCTTGTAATTTTCGGCTTAGTCTGAGGTGTATAGCCCTGGGGATAGGCACTAAGAGGACCGGGTAGGACGGAGCTGCGCTCAGGCAAGTCCCATCAGCATCGCGCCAGGGCATGCGCCCCCATGTCTCGAATTTTTACCACAACGAAAACGAAAATAAAGCATTTTTTATGTCGGATCTTTCGGTTTTCCTTTCTTGCGCTTTCGTTATCGTTTGTTAAAACGATAACAAAAGAAACAGATTTTCGGACGAAAATGCATTCTAACTAAAACAAATGCACATGTCTAGCAACTAAACGCATTTGCTGTAATTGCGCGTTTGCTGTTTAATAGCAACTAAACACATTTGCTATTAGTGCACGTTTTCTGGTTAATAGCAACTAAACGCATTTGCTCTAACTACACGTTTGCTGTTTAATAGCACCTAAACGCATTAGCTGTTACTGCACGTGTGTTTAATAGCACCTAAGCGCAGTTGGTGTAACTGCACGTTTGCTGTTTGATAGCACCTAAACGCATTAGCTGTTACTGCACGTGTGTTGTTTAATAGCACCTAAACGTGTGGCTCTTTGTTGCGCTCCAATTACAGTATCTGTGCGGGTTGCAGTGTTGTCTTGTGACTAAGGCCAAATTTTTCTGCCCCTGTTTAACAGGGGTGTCTAATAACAATTTTTGAAGCAATGCTTTGCATGTGGCTCTTTGTTGCACTCCAATTACAGTATGAAATGGTTCAGATTCTACAGTCCTTGTCTTGTATACTGCTGTTCAAAGTATATAGGGCCAAAGGATCTTGTCAGGGCTGATCCTCACTAAAGGCTCACTATGCAAGCCACTTAGGGCCCTACAAAGCTGCAAAGGGCCCCCCAAATTACTAGAGGCCCGTCTAGTGAGAAGAAATTTTCGCCCCCCTCACCCCGCTTCTAAACTCGCTGGCTGAGTCATTTCCGACAGCAGAACACCCCCTCCCCCCGCTTCTCAACTTTCTTTAATGTGACATGTCACTATCGTCAGCGCCCCCCCGCTTCTCATTTTTACTGTGCCATGTCATTTTGCTTAGGGCCCCAGGGAGGTCAGGATTGGCACTGGGTCTTGTAATGACCTGGGGGGAGTGGTGGCTGGGAAACTCATGCTATTTTTTTTAAATGATGTGTATCCATATTGCAGGGACCAAACATTACATTAAAGCCGCAAGCAGTATTAAATTTCTTTTTTCTTATAGTAATATGTTGTGCAGGGACATTTCTAAACACGTGCCACTGCTATAGACACCCAGCAGGTACGATATTTAAAGGGATTATTTTTTTTTTTCACTTTAAGCATTATTAAAATCGCTGCTCCAGAAAAAAATACTGTTTTTAAAACTTTTTTTTCCATTGATACATGTTCCCTGGGGCAAGACCTGGGTTCTCAAAGATGTTTTCCAACATTAAATTGAATATTGGTCTTTAAAATGATCATTTTTGAATTCGAACGTTCGAGTCCCATAGACTTCAATGGGGTTCTAAATGTTCACGCGAACCCGCTGTCATTTTGAACGTTCTGGTGCGAACCGAACACGGGGGTGTTCGGCTCATTCCTAATTACAGCAAACTTTTTAAAATTTGACTGATAAAAGTTAAGGACTAAGCTAGAAAAAAGTTACTATTTTCTCTAATAATGATGATAAAATCCCCCCACCCCCATGCATATTTCTCTAATAATGATGATAAAATCCCCCCACCCCCCCATGCATATTTCCTCCAATGTCCCTGGTTCTGCTGTTTGTTTACATCTTGCAACGCAAGTGACCCGGCCCTGCTTTTGTATTACAGCACCATAGAGATCCATAGGTATTTCTCATTGAGCTTAAGATGCTTTAAACACAATAAATTAGCTAACAATAATTATTAACAATAATGTTATTTTTCTGTCCTGGGGACACAAATAGAAACTGAGAGGAAATCTCTATTCACTAAGGAAAATGTTTCTTATTGGAAGGTTTTCTCTGAAGCCCTGTACACACGGCTGGGAATCTCGTCAGGAAAAGAACATTTGTTTTCCTGACGAGATTCCTAGCAATCTTTCTTGCTCGCCAAGTGTAGACACGGGCCATTCAAAAGAACCGCTGTTCTTTTGAATGGCAAGAACGCGGTGACGTCATCGACTACGACGAGCATGCTCTCGTCACATTCTATGTCGTCGCCGCCATCTTGCTACACCCTACACTATGCCTTGTAAGCTACCGCGCATGTGTCGAAGTCTCATCGAGCATGCGCGGGCTTACTGGGGACAGGTAAGCATATACACACGCTCAGTTTTCTCTGCAAAAATCTCTCCTCTGTGTACGAGACTTAACCTCTTATTCTGTTGAGAACATCATGATGAAAGATTTTCTTTCACTCTCTGCCTCAGTGACAGTTGTAACGAGCATTGGCAAAGAGGGAAATTCTCCCTATAGGGGACACAGACAGCAATATAATCTTTACAGGTGTTCTAATTCTTCAATACTCTAAAAAAAAAAAGTGGCTACAGATACATCCTTACCCTTTCCAGCTGGTCATTTAAAAATTTGTAACACTGGAGGTGTTAAAGGACCTCCCAGTTATGTGATCGCTGTGATTGGTTGTCACAGTGATCTTATTATAGGGAGCCCATTCCACCACTTGTAAACAGTGACTGGTAGCTGTTGGTGACATCACTAAGTGAACATACTCTCTGCATAGAACAGTGAAACCAGCTTTATTCATACATATGCCCAGCATTAAAGCCCGCCACTGTGCCTCTAAATAGTTGCATACAGCTAGAGTTAATGGATTAAAATCATAAGAACAAGGAGATACACATAATATTGTGAAAAAAAATGTACTTGGCAAACCTAATATTGTAGGAAAACAGTTAGACAGTAATTGAACCTACATTCTTGTATATCAGCAAAGATGCAGTCTTAATCAGTGCCAGAGTAACTATGACATTTGACATAGGATGTGTCTGTTCGGTGGTACCTCAGAGGTCTGTCCATCCCCCTTGAATTATATCTTCTCCTAGAATGTGGTACTTGACATTAACAGGTCAAAGCAGTTGGCCACTTGAAATCCTCCAAAAGGTAGTTATTATATCTACTGTGTACAAGAGGCTGTTGCCCAGTGATTTTTTTATTTGTTTTAGGCTTATATTGCTACTGTCATAGGACACATGTACTTTAATCTGTTCTATGCTGTTTGAGTATCTGTCATTTGAGACTAATGCATCCTCACATCTAAATGTTCAACCTTTAATTCTTAACAAGGTCAGCTCTGGTCACCAAGAATAATTGGTGGGCTCTGAGAAGTCTTTGTGTTCCTACCACATTTGGTTTTTAGATGGCAGAAGGACAATCTGCCTGCTGCCCACACATGTGTGTTGAGATATGAAGAAAACATCTTCTTCATCCAACAGATGCTTTGGAGGCCTGGTCCCCCTCTTCACTCTGTGGTTCCTCCTGCCAAGCCCTAAGCCACTACAGGATAAAGCATATTACAAAAATATGTGTAATAATATATTGCGCTAACTAAATAAATAAGTGAAATAAAGGTCAGGCAGCCAGCACAACAAAATGGATATTTGTGAACTTCAATATATATACAGTGTAGCGCCAATATGAGGGCCCTATATAGGGGCTCCTCAGTGGAGTCAGTGATAGGTGTCAAAAACCCTGCTGTGTATTCCCAACGTAGGGCATTCGTAATTTGTGATCAACAAATAGTAGTGAAAAAAAAATGAATGCAACCATTCAAGAAGGGCAGGGAGATTAATCAAAATACTCCTACCTCAGTGATCATATCATCAATCAAAAACTAGATGGGTATTCAAATCCATCAAGAAAAACAGTATCAATATAAAATATATAAACATAAAAAATAATAATAAACCATGCACAATGAGAGTGTACAATATCACAATGTCCACTGTGAATTGATAAGGACAACCAATCACGAGAAACAATCAGTCCATACACGTGAAGATGTGACGAACATATCTTCTTTCTAGTTGGTTTGAATAAGATATAAATCTTATTCAAACCAACTAGAAAGAAGATATGTTCATCACATCTTCACGGTGTATGGACTGATTGTTTCTTGTGATTGGTTGTCCTTATTAATTCACAGTGGACATTGTGATATTGTACACTCTCATTGTGCATGAGATAAGTTTCAAGAAGCAATCCTCAAATATACAAGGACAGATGGGTACCCTTACCTGATAAGGTGGACCCTCAACTCACTCTACGGTGGGGGGTCTTTGGAGCTTGTATAGACCGATTGTCTAATCTGGTAATCGTTAGGATGATGATCCTCGGTGGAGGTGATCTCCAAGATATCCTGATTTCCAGATGGTAGCTCGGTGCTATTATAGCACTATGATGGTTCCCAATCACTCCCAAGCACAGGAAGGGAAAGAAAAAGAAAAAAAGCTCCTCATAGTGTAAAAATGGTTAATTTAATAATAAATTCCAAAACATCACACTGGTGACAGGAACCAAATAAAAAGAAAAATTAAAAACCACACGTGAAAAGAAAAAATTGTAGAAACAAACAGCAACTCTCCCCCTTGATGGGTGGACAGGAGCATATCAAAGAAAAATGCAGTAGAGACTTTAACAAGTCAGCAACCCGACCGGTTTCACCTGAGATAGACTTCAACTGGGGTATCTGGCTGAAACCTGCCTCTCACCTGCATTTATGTACCTGTTGGCTCCACCTCCATGAGATCCCCCAGATCATTCAATCATGCTTGGACTGGTGGGCGCGTCAGACTACAGCCGTTGTTTGCGTTCCAAGTCCCGGAAGTACGGGGGCGGGGATTTCCGTTGTGTGCCCCAATCACTACCATGGTAGTGTTGTCACTTTCCCTGTCCTGCCTTCGAAAGAGAGAGGTTGGGGCGCTCTGCAAATCCACGAGTAAACTCCACCACTGCATGCACGACTGACATGACGTAATGACGTCATCAGTACGCGCTATGGTGCGTTCCAACCACATCCACGGCGCATCGCGCTGCAACGGCGTGAACAAAACCTGGTGCGGAAATCTGCTGGCGTCATGCGTTCCACTCGTAGTAAGCATGCGCTCCACAGGGTCTGGCGGTCATCCTGGGACTCACACATCATGGAAAGCAAGCCAAAAATAGATGTCAATGGAGGACTGGTGCGATACTGTAGGCATCACCAGCCCATTCCCATAATGGCATCCACAGTGCAAAAACATTTACAATGGGAAAAGAAGTTGTCAAAAATTGATCTCATGGGGGTGGGTATTAGTCAAACTGAAAAACCTTCATAACCACTATATATAAATGGTAAAGAGGGGAACCAAAAGACTTATACAAAAATGATATAAATACATTGCAAAGAATATGTATATATAAATCAGTCCATTGTAATCCATCATTAAGACTGGTTTATAAAGGTATTAACATCCCATTCCACGTTTAAGCCATACGGCACATAGCTTTTGAGTAGATAAATCCAATAAACTTCCAACTTGGATACCCCTCTTGTACTGGGTTCTCCTCTCCAATGAGGAACAAACTTATCTATAATTTGGAAGCTAGTACCTTCAAGTTTTTTATTATGTTTTGTAAGGTAATGTCTGGGTATGGTGTGTTTGGTGCAGCCCTTCTTTATCTTAGGAATGTGTTCACCTACCCTTGTGGAAAAGCTCCGTATGGTATGACTAACGTACTGTTTTCCACAAGGGCAGGTGATGAGATAAACAATATTCGTTGTAGCGCATGTGAAAAAAAATTTCATCGGAAACTCCATCCCTGTGTGAGTGGATTTGAAACAAACTGTCTTTCTCCTCCCATTCACATTGTTAACACAGACCTTACACTTCCTACAAGGATGGAAACCTTTAGAAAGGGGAAAAAAGGAAGGTTTAACTGGAGGATCCAAAATATTGAGCGCAACCTGTTTTTTTAGGGATGTGGCCCCCCTGTAGATTACCGCCATGTTCGTGGGAAGTGATGGTCCCAACACGTGGTCCTCTTTCAAAATCCTCCAGTGTTTGAAAGTGGATGTTGGAAAAGCTTGCCTCATATGAGAGGCTGATTCCAACTTCATTAGAATTTAACGTGGACATAAATTCATCTAAAGACTGTCGGTCTCCCTTCCATAGGAGGAGGATGTCGTCTATGTATCGGCCCCAGAGAACGATCTCTGGCCGATTAGAAGCATAGATGACATCCTCCTCCCATTTGGCAATGTTCAATTCACAGTGGACATTGTACACTCTCATTGTGCATGGTTTATTATTATTATTTTTTTTTTGTTTATATATTTTGTATTGATACTGTTTTTCTTGATGGATTTGAATACCCATCTAGTTTTTGATTGATGATATGATCACTGAGGTAGGAGTATTTTGATTAATCTCCCTGCCCTTCTTGAATGGTTACGAATGCTCTACGTTTGGAATACACAGCAGGGTTTGTGACACCTATCACTGACTCCACTGGGGAGCCCCTATATAGGGCCCTCATATTGGCGCTACACTGTATATATATTGAAGTTCACAAATATCCATTTTGTTGTGCTGGCTGCCTGACCTTTATTTCACTTAATTATTTAGTTAGCGCAATATATTATTACACATATTTTTGCACACTTGGTTTTTGTCATATTGCAGCAACTAAAGAATCCATCTTGATGGATATATTTGACTACCGCAGTAGCCGGACATTTACCACCGAGGGAGTTTTCACAGTTTTAGACTCCGATTCAGAGATAGGAGGATTATTTATGAGACTCAAAAATGTGATGACCTCTGAATTATACCTGCAGTGGGACGTAGCATTCATGGAGCAATACACCAAAGAACGGATGGTCCCGAGAGGACTTAGATGGGATGTTCAACCCCAACAGGGGGACCCAGATCTAGCGTCTTGGTTTACATTTTTTAATAATCAAGGGATATCTTTACTTAATTTTTTAACTGAAAGGAAAAGATTGAGGATGGATTTACTAGATAAAGAAATAAAAGATATTAAAGAAAAATTGTTACCTTCCAAATCTACACCTGAATATAATACACTATCTTTAAATCTGAAAAACCATCTAGAAAAAGAAGAGCGTGAACAAAAAACGAAAAAACAAAAGAAATACACTAGAGACATTGCGGATTATAAAACCAGCTCTGTCTTTAGGTGGCAAAGTACAGATAACGCGAGAGAAAATAATGAGTCTCATAATACAGATATGGAGGTATCTCAATGTTCAACAAGTGATGTTAGGATTCTGGCTTTTTCCCAACCTGCCCCTTCAACACTACCCTCTGGTAGAAACGATGGACCCACCAACAGAGGGGGCGGACCTAGAACCCCCAATTTTCAACAAGGGGGACACCCCCCCAATAGAGGAAAATGCAAAGGGCCCCGGGGGAGGTCTAGAAATCAAAAAGATCATTCTCAAGATACACGTATTTATGATTCCTCTCCATATGTCCACAGAAGTTATTATGATTACCCTCCGAGAAATTTTCAATCTACCCCGGTACGGGGAGGGGGAAGACCCCCCCTCCTAGGGGAGATTATCCATACAGACCATCTAACCGACATTATGGCTATATGGAAAGAGAAGATAATTATTACGAGAGATCTCCATATCCTACCATCAGAATCAGTCTAGGTCTACCCACCAGGGGGATTTTCCCCGGGACCAGGAAGACTACCCCAGGGGAGGAGAACAAAACGGGGCTCGAGAGGGGGGCAATGTGCCCGGTCGAAAAAGAAGGGTATAGCAGGAGCAGACATTTTCAATCTGAGTACAGCCCAACTCACAGAAGCATAAAAGGTAGTCCTTGATAAGGGGTTAAAATTTGTTCCCCCTAAAACGTTGAACAAATTTAACACCTTCATTGACGTTCAAAAGTACGTACGAAAGCTTAATATTCAAAGATATTTCATCAGTAATCCCAGCAGACCCAATCTCCCAGAAATCTCTTCTCATATTGTACATACTGGACTTTCAAACCCATCCTTATTTAACCCTTCATGTCCTATGGCTCTAAATTTTAGAGTGTTCAGGGATCTAGTCTTAAAGGACTTAGATGAACTTCCCCTCAAAAGGACCTACTCTGACCCTAACATCAAGATTGGTCTAAAAAGCCTTTGTGAACGCAAGGACCTTGTTATCCACCCTGCGGATAAAGGGGGGGGGATTGTCATTTTAGACAAATCCGCGTATCATGGGGAAATGTCCCGTATTCTGGGGGATACGGATACATATGTCAAATTGCCCTCCAATCCTACATCAAAAAGCCTCTGTAACTAAACTTATTGAAGCTGGAGCTTGTAAGGGGATCTTGGATAAAAAGGAACATGGTTACCTTATTCCTAAGGTTCCACGTATCCCCGTAATGTATTATTTACCTAAGATCCATAAGGACAGTGTATGCCCTCCCGGACGGCCCATTATAAGTGGGATCAATTCTGTTACTTCCCGCTTAGGGAGGTACATTGATTTCCACTTGCAGCCGGTCATTGGAAACATACCATCCTACCTCAAACAATTATTTTTGGTATGGTGGAGAATTCTACCTACAACAAAAGGGTGTGGCGTCGGGGGCCAAGTTTGCCCCCAGTTTAGCCAACATTTTCATGGCCAAATGGGAGGAGGATGTCGTCTATGCTTCTAATCGGCCAGAGATCATTCTCCTGGCCCAATACATAGACGACATCTTCCTCCTTTGGAAGGGCGACTGACAGTCTTTAGATGAATTTATGTCCACCATAAATTCTGACGAAGTTGGAATCAGCCTCTCATATGAGGCAAGCTTTTCCAACATCCACTTCCTAGATCTAGAGATCAAGGTTCAGGATAACCAGTTGACTACTAAAACATACTTTAAAAGTACTGATCGGAACGGCTACATCCCGACAGATAGTTGCCACCACCCTGCCTGGCTAAAATCTGTGCCACGGAGCCAACTGTTGCGGATAAGACGCAATTGTTCAAATATCCAGGACTTCCATGTTCAAGCACAGGTCCTAAAGCAGAGGTTTCTGGACAAAGGCTATTCTAACCATGAAGTTGACAGAGAGATAGATAGGATTGGAAAGATTGACCGTACCACATTAACAATAGAGAAACAGAAGGCTGCTCAAGAATCAAAATTTAAGGATTTGTTTTTCACTACCTTTTCTGCACAACATAGACAGATTAAAGATCATCAACAAACACTGGAGGATTTTGAAAGAGGACCACGTGTTGGGACCATCACTTCCCACGAACGCGGCGGTAATCTACAGGGGGGCCACATCCCTAAAAAAACAGGTTGCGCCCAATATTTCGGATCCTCCAGTTAAACCTTCCTTTTTTCCCCTTTCTAAAGGTTTCCATCCTTGTAGGAAGTGTAAGGTCTGTGTTAACAATGTAAATGGGAGGTGAAAGACAGTTTGTTTCAAATCCACTCACACAGGGATGACATTTTTTTTCACATGCGCTACAACGCATATTGTTTATCTCATCACCTGCCCTTGTGGAAAACAGTACGTTGGTCGTACCATACAGAGCTTTTCCACAAGGGTAGGTGAACACATTGCTAAGATAAAGAAGGGCTGCACCAAACACACCGTACCCAGACATTACCTTACAAAACATAATAAAAAACTTGAAGGTACTAGCTTCCAAATTATAGATACGTTTGTTCCTCATTGGAGAGGAGAACCCAGTACAAGAGGGGTATCCAAGTTGGAAGTTTATTGGATTTATCTACTCAAAAGCTATGTGCCGTATGACTTAAACGTGGAATGGGACGTTAATGCCTTTATAAACCAGTCTTAATGATGGATTACAATGGACTGATTTATATATACATATTCTTTGCAATTTCTTTATACCATTTTTGTATAAGTCTTTTGGTTCCCCTCTTTACCATTTATATATAGTGGTTATGAAGGTTTTTCAGTTTGACTAATACCCACCCCCATGAGATCAATTTTTGACAACTTCTTTTCCCATTGTAAATGTTTTTGCACTGTGGATGCCATTATGGGAATGGGCTGGTGATGCCTACAGTATCGCACCAGTCCTCCATTGACATCTATTTTTGGCTTGCTTTCCGTGATGTGTGCGTCCCAGGATGACCGCCAGACCCTGTGGAGCGCATGCTTACTACGAGTGGAACGCATGACGCCAGCAGATTTCCGCACCAGGTGTTGTTCATGCCGTTGCAGCGCGATGCGCCGTGGATGTGGTTGGATGCACCATAGCGCGTACTGATGATGTCATTACGTCACTCCTGTCCACCCATCAAGGGGTAGAGTTGCTGTTTGTTTCTAAAAAAAAATCTTTTCACGTGTGAAACGATGTTTTGGATTTTTTTATTAAATTAACCATTTTTACACTATGAGGAGCTTTTTTTCTTTTTCTTTCCCTTCCTGTGCTTGGGAGTGATTGGGAAGCATCATAGTGCTATCATAGCACCGAGCTACCATCTGGAAATCAGGATATCTTGGAGATCACCTCCACCGAGGATCATCACCCTGACGATTACCAGATTAGACAATCGGTCTATACAAGCTCCAAAGACCCCCCACTATAGAGTGAGTTGAGTGTCCACCTTATCCGGTAAGGGTACCCATATGTCCTTGTATATTTGAGGATTGCTTCTTAAATCATAAATCTTATTCAAACCAACTAGAAAGAAGATATGTTCGTCACATCTTCACGGTGTATGGACTGATTGTTTCTCGTGATTGGTTGTCTTTTTCAATTCACAGTGGACATTGTGAAATTGTGCACTCTCATTGTGCATGGTTTTTTATTATTTTTTATGTTTATATATTTTATATTGATACTGTTTTTCTTGATGGATTTGAATACACATCTAGTTTTTGATTGATGATATGATCACTGAGTTAGGAGTATTTTGATCAATCTCCCTGCCCTTTTTGAATAGTTGCATTCATTTTTTTTTCACTACTATTTGTTGAACACAAATTACGAATGCCCTATGTTGGGAATACACAGCAGGGTTTGTGACACCTATCACTGACTCCACTGGGGAGCCCCTATATAGGGCCCTCATATTGGCGTTACACTGTATATATATTAAAGCATATTACACCAGCATACTGTATTTCAAAAGGGACAACGTTACAAAATTGTGCTTTATAGTACACAACCATAAATGGGATTACATTCTAGAGACAAATAGGAGTGCTTTAAGGACATATTTATTAATGGCAATATGCAGTGCATTCCAGTGGGCAACACATTTTAAAAAATAAAACCTTGGGGGCTAAATACTAAAGTAAAAGTCTTATTAATGAGAAAAAAAACAGCCCTTTAAAAATTATAATGCCAAAGAGTCACTGCCAGCATTACAACACTGCAGTAAATGCAATAAGAAATGTAAGATCTCAATCAGGGTGGCTAAAATAGACCACAAGAGACACATAGCAGAAGAGAGTAAAAAATATTTACATACATTAATAGTAAAAATACAAGGGCAGAGCACATTGGACTCATTAACCACTTCAATACCGGCCTATCGTCATATGACGTCCACAGATGGGATCTCCCATCCTGGGTGGACGTCATATAACGTCCTGGGCTTTGCCGGGGGATATCTGAATGATGCCTGCAGCTAGAGGCATCATTCAGATATCCATGTCTTCAGCCGCTGATCCTGCGCACCATAAGAACGATCATAGTGGCGGTTCCACCACTTGATCATTCTTATAGGTGGCAGGAGGGGACATCCCCCCTCCCACCGCCATCCGGTGCTTCTCTGGGCTATCCCGTGCCATCAGGGGCCTGGAGAAGGAATCGTCTGGCGCAGGCAGGAAGCATAGAGATGACTGGTGACCATATGGTCACCAGTCATCTCTATGACCGTCAGAGGACCTTGGCGCGATGTGATGACGTCACGCCAGGGTACCCGTAAGTAAACAGATCGGATGAGATCGGTGATTTTTTTTTCCAACCTCATGCTTTCCAGCCTGGAGGAGAGATGCAAGGTCTTATTGACCCCGCATCTCTCCATGAAGAGGACCTGTCACACACATTTCCTATAACAAGAGATGTTGACAAGGCATGAAACAAATCTTTTCCCAAAAAAAGGCGTTTGAAAAATTATTGCGCAAATACCGTGCAAGATAAAACATTGCAATGACCATTGTTTTATTCCCTAGGGCAGGCCCGGACTGGCCATAGGGCATACCGGGCAAATGCCTGGTGGGCCACGGCGGCCCGCGAACGGCCCGGGGCCGACTGCGGCCCGTGAACGGCCCTCGGCGGCCAGCGGGCCATAGGTTACGTCTCCCCAGGGGTGTACACCACCAACACAGCCCAGATAGAGAGAGATCAGCTGGGTTATCAAAGCCAGCTCTCCCCTTGCTGCCCCCACGACCAGTTAGAGGAGAGGAGCTGCTTCTACTCCTCCCCCTCCTCTCTTCTTCTCCTCCTGTGTCTGCCCCGCCCACTCTCCTGACAGACACTGTTCTGCTGCCTAAGGGATGTGGGCGGGAATATTCAAGCCCAGCAAACAGAAAGGAAAGATGGAGTCTGATATCCATTCAGTCCCTCCTGCCTCTGAGTGAGTACTGTAGACTGATGTAGGGGTGCCCTTCATCCCCTTCTCTCTCTCTTCACCTTTCTTTCTTTCTCTCTTTTTTTTTTCTTTTGCGCCCCCCCCAAAAAATTTTGAGTACCAGCCTCGGCGAAACGAAAAAAAAACAAAAAAGACAATTGCAGCCTCACTGTGCCCATCAAATGCAGCCACTGTGCCATCAATTGTCATCACTGTGCTATGTCATCAAACACAGCCACTGTGCCATCAATTGTCACCACTGTGCCATGCCATCAAATGCAGCCACTGTGCCATCAATCGTCACCACTGTGCCATGCCATCAAACGCAGCCACTGTGCCATCAATTGTCACCACTGTGCCATGCCGTCAAACGCAGTCACTGTGCCATCAATTGTCACCACTGTGCCATGCTGTCAAATGCAGTCACTGTGCCATGCCATCAAACACAGCCACTGTGCCACCAATTGTCACCACTGTGCCATGCCATCAAAACACAGCCACAGTGCCATCAATTGTCACCACTGTGCCATGCCATTAAACGCAGCCACTGTGCCATGCCATTAAACGCAGCCACTGTGCCATGCCCATAAACACAGCCACTGTGCTAATTGATGCCACTGTGCCCTTTAATTGTTGCCACTGTGCCCATTGTCGCCACTGTGCCCATTGATGCCAGTGTGTCCATTGATGCCACTGTGCCCATTGATGCCAGTGTGTCCATTGATGCCACTGTGCTCATTGATGCCACTGTGCCCATTGTCGCCACTGTGCCCATTGGCGTGGCTGAGCCAGAGGGAGCGGCGCTCCGGTGCCCTCTATAGATGCACCGCCAATGTCTATCTATCAATCTTCTTTCTTTCTATCTTTATCTATCTTCCTTCCTTCCTTTCTATCTATCTATATATCTCTATCTATCTATCTATCTATCTATCTATCTATCTATCTATCTATCTATCTATCTATCTATATCTATCTACCTATCTTCCTTCCTTCTCCTCTTTCTTTCTATCGTTATCTATCTTCCTTCCTTTTTAT
Organism: Rana kukunoris; assembly: GCA_029574335.1. Classification (NCBI taxonomy): domain Eukaryota; kingdom Metazoa; phylum Chordata; class Amphibia; order Anura; family Ranidae; genus Rana; species Rana kukunoris. Next base: position 155,653,452 of record CM056052.1, on the reverse strand, counting down.
CTATCTATCTATCTATCTATCTATCTATCTATCTATCTATCTATCTATCTATCTATCTATCTTCATTCCCTTCTTTCTATCTTTATATATCTTCCTTCCTTCCCTTCTTTGTATCTTTATCTATCTATCTATCTATCTATCTATCTATCTATCTATCTTCCTTCCTTCCCTTCTTTCTTTCTTTCTTTCTTTCTTTATCTATCTTCCTTTCTTTATCTATCTTCCTTCCTTCCTTCCTTTCTATCTATCTATATCTATCTTCCTTCCTCCCTTTCTTTTTTTTTATTTTCCTGTATCTTCCTTCCTTCCCTTCTTTCTATCTATCTGTATCTATCTTTTTTTTCCTTATCTATCTATCCATCTTCCTTTCTTTCTATCTTTATCTTTCAATCTATATCTATCTTTTTTTTGTATGTATCTGTCTTTCTTTCTCTCTCTGTCTATCTATATTTCTTTATCTCACCCCACATCCCATCATTAACCCCCGCCGCGCCCCCCCCCCCCCCCGGGCTGCTCAGTCTAAAATGCCCGGGCCTATTTTTTGTCCCAGTCCGGGCCTGCCCTAGGGTGTCTGCTAAAAAAAATATATATATAATGCTTGGGGGTTCTAGCAAAAGAATGATGATTTGTACATGTAGGAGAGAAGTTCCAGAATAGGCCCGGTATTAAGGTGTGTATAAAATCCCGGTATTGAAGTGGTTAAGGATAATCAAGGGAAGTTGGTTACAAGTAACAATGAGAAGGCAATTGTATTATATAATTCTTCTTCTCACTTTTTACAAAGGAAAATGAGCGGTATACTCAGGGGTGGACTGACAACCCATGGGGCCCCCGGGCAATAGAAGATTATGGGGCCCCTGGGCTTACAGACGGCCACCACGCCAGGAGACAGTACAGAGGCAGGGCAGCTAAAATCTCGGGATTTTCACATCAAAAGCATGCCGGGTTAAGACATATCAGGGACAGATGTAGAAAAAACACAGATTTTTACATACTGTCCCTGGTTTTATTGAGCCTGGCAACCCTAATGGGGCCCCCTAGTGGCATGGGGCCCTCAGGCAGTGCCCGAAAGTCCCAATGGTCAGTCCGCCTCTGGGTATACTAAACAGGACAGAATCATTAGTAATGCAAAATGGAATGTACCTTTGTGGCTAACATAAGCCAGTATTCAAAAAAGCTTGAAAAACATGAAGACCCGGATTCACATACCTCGGCGCATATATATGCCGGTGTAGCGTATCTTCTTTATGCTACGTCGGCGCAACGCAGAGAGGGAAGCATGGAATTCACAAAGCAAATGCTCCCAACGTTGCGCCGGCGTAGTGTATAGTCGTAGGCGTAAGGCAGCGTAAGTCAAAGTAGGTTAAAGTGGGCTGGAAGTGGGCGTGATACATTTAAATGAAGCATGACTTCATGCAAATGATGGCCTGAGCTTCAGACAAGTACTTAAAATTAACTGCGCATGTGTCGTACCTTGGACGCATCCCAGTGCGCATGCTCACAATCACATCGAAACAACTGGCTAAGATACATCGAATCACTGCCTACGACGTGAACGTAACCTCGTAGGCTCAGCCCTATTCACGTACAACGTAAACTACGTAAAACTCGACGACGTTCGATCCCTGGTCCATACATGACCCCATGATCCCTTTGCATAAGTTGCACCTCCAATATGGGGAATAACTTTACGCCGGACGTAACCCTTACGCGAATCGCTTAAAACATGCGCTGGGTGCAAGTACGTTCGTGAATCGGCGTATCTCCCTCATTTGCATATTTGCATCGAAAATCAATGGGAGTGCCAAATGCGTCCAGCGTAAATATGCGCCCACTATACGCCGGCGTAGGCAAGTTACGTCGGTCGGATGAAGTCAGTTTTTTGTCGTATCTTGGTTCTATGGGTATGGCGCATTGATACAACGGCGCATATTCACACTTACGCGGCGTATCTCGAGATACGTTGGCGTAAGTGCTTTGTGAATCCAGCTAAATGCGAATAAGTCACCAGGTCCAGATGACTTATACCCATGAGTCCTCAAAGAACTCAGCCATGTTATAACCAGACTGTTGTTCTTACTTTTTAAGGACTTACTGGAAAGGTACCAGCTGACTGGCAAAAAGCTAACATGGTACCAATATTCAAAACAGGACCGAGATACAGTAAATTCCTGGAAATGACAGACTACAGACCAGTCAGCCTAAAATCAATAGTATATAAACAATTGGAGGGGTGATAAGGGACAATATCAAAGAATTTTCTGATGAAAATAGTATTATTAGTATCACTTGAAATACGCATTGGTGAACACTTTAGGGAAAGAAACAACAAGGAGAAGATAACGGAAAAACCATTGCCATTTTGCCCAATACCATGGCAGGAGTTCGAGGGGACTAACTGTCAAAGGCATTTATGCACTGCAATTACCAAATAGAAGCAGAGATTACGATTGTATCCTCTTACAAAAAGAAAAATGGTGGGTCTATCGCCTAAAATCATTAGTGCCTATTGGCCTGAACACCGAATTGAATTTACAAGTCTTCCTGAACTCCTGACATGGCTAATTTCCATAAGCATACTGTACCTCCTTACCACTGTACCTGTATTTTCATAATCCTTTCACACAATTGATTACTATTTACTATTATTTACCCTTTTTTTTATGTTTGGTTTCTTATTGTAGTTATGATCATTACAATTCTTGGCGATATTTCTCTTATTTTACTCTTTTTGCGCCTGTATACACAGGCATAATTAATCCTGAAAACCAAATCCTCCTTTTTTGTTCAATTTACTCTTTAAGTGGTGTATATATACGTACAGGTACATACAAATGGAAAGATATTCATATTTTTTGTTTTCCCATATCTTTCTATATATATTTTTTTCTTCCCCCAAAATTGACCTTTATTGGTCTATTTATTTTACAACCATGGGGGTTGTGATATATGGGTGGATCAACTTGCATTTCTATGTTGTACCTTACTATGTATTTTTCCTTTTAAAATAGTTTTCTAGTTTAACACTGCAGGCACTGGTGGTAATACCTTGTGCCTTATCTGTTGTCTGTTACATGTATCCCTCCCTTTGTAAATCTCTATTTTCTCTCCGATACAAGTATGCCTGCTTAAACCTTGTTTTTGGGATTTATATTCTCAAAATAGACAGATCGAGGTTAATCCCGCCTTAATAGGGTGACTATGCTGCTTCGATTTACAGCAACAATCTACCTTCAAAATATCGGGCGGTAATGATAAAGAACTCAATAGACTTCTACTATTGGATCAATTGTCACACACCTTATAATGGGACTTGGCATGCTCTTTTGACACTTTTCAATTTTAATTTTCCCACAGTGATAATTTCCAGCTGGCCCCTGGTGATGGGTTAAACGTCCGAGCTGAAGCTACGCTACCTGCATAGCGAAACGCGTTGACATCATCACCACGCGCCAGTCATGTGACGTTCCCCACGAGCGAGACGAGCAGGGAGCCAGCGAGTGAGCGATGGAGCAGTGAGGCACATTACTCGATTCCGAGAGGAACCATATTTACCATTGCCTCAAAACCAGCACCTGTACCGCGCTTATGGCACAGTGTCGATTTATACATTCAGCGACACCAAGCAGCTGATCCAAAAACGGCTCATTACATGGATTAAAAAGCCTTTGACCGGTGGTGTATTGGTAAAATAATAACCATCTCCTGACAGCTCAATCTTATGGGACATCTGAATCAGGTATCTTGCATACTAATGAAGCAATTCCTTTACTGTCAGCATTACTATAACTCACAATTGTGACAGGACTTAATCAGTGCAGAAGAAGTCTATGTTGTCAAATGAATACTGGATATATCCATCCCTGAGTCTTCATCAAAAATACTCCAATGAATGTTTACACTCTGATTGATCTCATGATTACCGCAGCATTTTTTGAGACTAACAACTAACATCTGCATGCACATGATCCCAGAATTTATACTAATCAATAAGCATTAAAAAGGGTATCTTCTCAAGTGATAATAATACCACTTTACAAACCTCTGGATTCGGCCACATCTTGAGTATGCTCTTGAGTTCTGTTCACACAGGTAGGATTTGTGGAAATGGAGAGAGTTCAGAGAAGGCAAAGAATGCTAATAAGGAAGCTGCCTGATCTCGGTTATGCAAATCAAATACAAACATTAAATGTATTCTCACTAGAGAGGAGACATGTAAGAAGAGATATGATCACACTATACAAATATTTAGATGGTGATTCTGGCATAGGGTGAACATTAGTCAATCTTATATCTCTAAAGAAAAAATGCAGCCACTCGAGAAGTTCTTAACTGTTGGAATGGTAAGAATGTGGGACTTCCTTTCACAGCTGGTGAGGTGATGTCAGTGGGGAGTATCAATAATGAAAAGTGAAATGTTTCTTAGTGAACACAATATACAAGAATATGGGTAATGGTAGTGACATAAACACATACACAAACACACTATGGTCTGAGGAAGAGGCCTTTCCTTTAAAACACATCAGCATGTACATCAGCGTGGTGCCTAGGTCTCTGTGATACATCTGGACCTACATCTGGATCTATATCTACATACATCTACTGTACATCTGGACGTCCTTCTCACTTGGGTTTTGTTATTTTCCATGCCTTTAGCTTTCTGGCTTTTTGTGAGTATGTTTTTGGCATATTTAGTTCTAGTTAATTTTTAATCAGGTAATGCACTAGGCCTTTGCTCCCTATTGTGTTTATTTCTACACACACACACACACTGAACTGCTGTCTTTATTCAACCTTAACCACTTTAGCCCCGGACCATATTGCTGTCCAAAGACCAGAGCACTTTTTGTGATTCGGCATTGCGTCGTTTTAACTGACAATTATGCGATCGTGCGACGTGGCTCCTAAACAAAATCGGCGTCCTTTTTTTCCCACAAATAGAGCTTTCTTTTGGTGGTATTTGATCATCTCTGCGGTTTTTATTTTTTGCGCTATAAACAAAAATAGAGCGACTATTTTGAAAAAAATTCAATATTTTTTACATTTTGCTATAATAAATATCCCCAAAAAAGAAATAAAAAAACATTTTTTTTTCTCAGTTTAGGCCGATACGTATTCTTCTACATAAAAAAAAAATCCCAATTAGCGTTTATTGATTGGTAAGCGCAAAATTTATAGCGTTTACAAAAAAGTGGGTAGTTTTATGGCATTTTTATTAATATTTTTTTTTTACTAGTAATGGCGGCGATTATCGTTTTTTTTCGGTACTGCGATATTATGGCGGACACATCGGACACTTTTGACACATTTTTGGGACCATTGGCAATTTTATAGCGATCAATGCTATAAAAATGCATTGGATTACTATAAAAATGCCATTGGCAGTGAAGGGGTTAACACTAGGGGGCGGGGAAGGGGTTAAGTATGTTCCTGATGTGTTCTAACTGTATGGGGGGGGGTTGACTCACTAGGGGGAATCACTGATCTTCCGTTCATACATTGTATGAACGGGAGATCAGCGTTTCCCCCGCTGACAGGAACGAGAGGAATGTGTTTACACACATACCTCCCGTTCCCCGCTCTGTAACGAACGTGCGCGCGTGCCCGGCGGCGCGCGCCCCCTAGTGGCAGAAAAAGATAGGACGTAGAGCTACGTGATCTCGCCCAGCAGTGCCACCGTCCGGCAGTAATATGACGGCGGGCGGTCGGCAATCAGTTAATAACCATGTAACTATGTAACTATGCATAGCTTCAAAATAACATTCAAACGTTTATTTAAGCAATGGTGGCATGATAAAGGAGTCCTTTTTGGCCTATGAAACATCACAATTCTTTCCTGAAACATCACAATTCCTTCCTGAAACATCACAATTCTTTGCTGTGATGTAATTGTTTTAATAAATTATTTTTATATTTTTTTGTGCTGGAAACACTTCAACCTTGTGTTGATGCTGGTACCCAGCCAACAGTTGCTGCAGCACCCATCAGCCTTTCCTAGGAACATGATCAATGGGAATACTTTACTGGATCTACAGTACATCACTACAGGACACAATAGTAACATAGGGGCAAGGAGATGAAACCATGGTATTCAATTGCAACCAAGACAACTGAAGGTGTGTAAGATGGAGAACAATTTTTGGCAGCATTTGAAAGTAAAAATCGGCAACATGGGCAGTGGGACAAGGTAATATTACCTAAGTACATTTTACAGTTTTTACAAACTAATAGAGTTGCTTTATTTATTGTTTCCTGTTTTTCTTTTTTAACACTAATATCAGAGTTGGATTTTCATCACAGCATTTGTGGGTACAGTATTTTTGATATTTGATCAAATACTATATAACATGCAGCATGTACAATACAATCACACATTGCAAAGAGTCTGTTGAATAGGTACCAGATACGTATGCAGGTTCAGAGCTATTTAAATTCATTTTCTGCTCCAGATGTTTTTAAACCTGTTTATAAATGCAAATAATCAGATCACACAAGCTGCAAACCTGTATGTGTTATTAGGTTAATACCTAAAATAGATACCAGCAGTGCCAAAATGTGATTTAAATAATGTTTTTATATTTAAATTACTATCCTTTGTTTTCCTCTTCAGGATAGTAATTGGAGTCTGAATGGTGTTTTTTTTTTTTTTTTTTTTTTTTATTCATATCTTTTTTTTTTTTTTTTATCCATATCTAAATTGTTTCCCTGTAACATTAGTTGACAATGAATCTTATTGTGACCTCATAAGAACTGCAATAAGACAACTAGCAAACAGATATGCAAATTAGATATGTTGTTTTATTTTCAGCTGAAATAGAATTGTAATATATTTTACCTTGCTAATCTCACTGTCACAAAGAAAACACATAAAGTATGGGGATGCTATTTATTATTGCTATAAATATCCATCTGCACTCTTCCTTCCAAAATATACATATACAGTATAAGAGCATTTAGGAAATATAACTTTAAGCACTTAAGAACTAGCATGTTAAGCCCTCTTCCTGTCCAGGCCATTTTGAAGTTTTACCATTGAGATACTTTGACTGACAAACATTTAGACATTAAAAAGAGAAAAGAAAGGAGGGCGCACCGACCTTGTGCATTACCACTTACAAGTTTAATAAACAAGATAAAAAAGCAATGGTCCTACTCACAAACAATCTGAAGTAAGCGCTTTTCAAAACAGCTAGGACTGGACCTCACGGCACCTGCCAGTCAAACCCTTGATATCAATGTGGCTGACGCGTTTCTGGGGCATGCCCCCTTCCTCAAAGCCCAGGTGGTCCGTGATATAGCCCCAGAAATGCGTCAGCCACATTGATATCAAGGGTTTGACTGGCAGGTGTCGTGAGGTCCAGTCCTAGCTGTTTTGAAAAGCGCTTACTTCAGATTGTTTGTGAGTAGGACCATTGCTTTTTTATCTTGTTTATTAAACTTGTAAGTGGTACTGTAATGCACAAGGTCGGTGCGCCCTCCTTTCTTTTCTCTTTTTAATTTCAGCTTATGAACACCCTTTTGTTCTGTGGAGGGCTGCAAGACTTCAGACTTTTGCCACTAGACTACATTGGCATACCCAGATTTGCGATACACCAGAGCGCAGGAGATTTGTTTGCTTGTGTTATATTGTAAACATTTAGACATGCAACATTGTTCCTTAGTGATTTTTGTGTCTTTTTTTTTTGAGAAGATAATGATTTATTTTGGTACTTATTTAGCTTTTAACCTAAAATAAAAATTATTTAATTTGCATTAAATTAAGCAAATACTGTAAATCTATTTTCATAAATGCAAGCCAAAAATTTATTTTGCTACATTTCTTTGGTAAAAAAAAAAAGGGGGCTTTTAATTTATACTTTGATCATATTTTAGAGGCTCCAAAGTGCCAAGAAAGTAGGAACACCTGCAAAACTACCACATTTTAGAAAGTTGTCATCCCAAGGATTTTCTATGATGAGTCTTTTTTAAATATGTTTGTGCATGGTACATCAGCAATACAGTAAAGAGATCAATGGAAATGATATGACACAGTGTGCACACAAATTACATAATTTGACCACAATGGTGAGTACATGAATGGTGGGATTTCCTAGAGGAGATAATGAGGGGGGATTGGACCGCTCTTTGGAAGATAACGCTTAGTCATAGTGATATAGGGGCAGATTCACAAAACAATTACGCCTGTCTAACTGGGGTTAGACAGGAGTAATTTCAAATTTCGCGCGGCGTATCACTAGTTTGAATCCTCAAACCATGATACGCCGGCTTCGGGCTTCGATCCGAGAGGCTTACGTCTTCGTAAGCCTTCGGATCTACGCTGCCATCTATTTGCGGCCGCTGGGAGGAGTTCGCGTCGTTTTGGTGCGTCGGGATATGCAAATGTGTTTTTACGGGGATTCACGAACATACGAGTGGGCGTCGCAATCGTTTTCGTCTATTTTTTACTACGTAATGTTAGAGCAGCTTTTTGCTGCTCTAACTTTACGTAGCCCATGTTAAGTATGGCCGTCGTTCCCGCTTCGAATTTATTTAAATTTTTATTTTGTTTACGTAACTCGTCGGGACGTGGATCGGCCGTAAAGTACGTTACATAAACAACGAATGACGTCACGACGTGATTTCGCGCAATGCACGGCGGGAAATTTGCGAACGGAGCATGCGCAGATCGATCGCCGCGGGAACGCGCCTAATTTAAATGTTTCACACCCCCTACTCGCGCAGATGGATTGCGACGGGAGAAATACACTACGCCGCCGTCGTTTACCGTAGAAAATCTACCTGAATTCCACGTAGAGCAAGGTAAAAAACGGCGGCGTAGTGTATTTCTGATACGCTACGCTAAGCAAAATGTCTGTGAATCTGCCCCATAATGCCTTGTGTTTCTCCACAAGAAGGAGAAGACTGTTTTGTTCAGTTTCTGTATTTATGAATTCACAGAAAGAGTGGAATGGTCTGAAGTGGGTATAAAAGGTGAGTAAAACTGACCATTTTGAACAATTGGCATCTCCCAAACAGGGAAATGGGTAGGTCCATCCATCTTTCTAGCTCACCCAGGATTTTTGTAAAGTTTATATGGTAAAAGGAAGATGGTGATCTACCTATCATAATGCCCAGGTAGTTAATGCTGGCTCTCGCTACATCAAATGGAAAGGACTAAGTTTACTGAAAATATTTACAGAGGGAGCATCTCACTTTTACTATAAGTTATGCAGTGGCCCAAACATAAATGGAAGTCATCAAAAATCAGTTTTATAGCGAGCATTTCCAAAGAAGGATCTGTTTTAAAGATTAATATGCCAGAAAGGTAGAATCTGTGCAACCAAACAAGTTTAGAATTGTTACAACAAAAGCTAAACCATATACATGTATAATAAATTCATACGACTGATTAAAGCAATCATAATTGGATGACAATCACTACGCTAGCTGGAACCAGACGTCGACCATCTTGGATAGGTGTTTGAAGCCAAAGTCTAACCTTAAAGTGTAATTTCAGCCAAAATCTAACTCTAAATCTACTGGCGGACACATTTTAAGACTAATCTACCTTACCCTGTAAAGCAACACACGTTTTCTGAAGCTGATCCAGTCGGGTCTTTAACGGGGGAAGCTGTGTGCAGAAGACAGCCAAAAATGGCTGTGAAATACCTGGGAAGCGACATCACCATTAGACTTACAATGGGGCTTTCATTGTCAGCTGGCTCTCCTGCACACGCCTACACAGAGAAGCAGCCGCTGACAGCTCAGCTTGGACAGGACAACAGCAGCTACAGAAATGGTATGTATAGCGATTTTAGCTTTACATGGTAGATAGATCAGTTTTAGAATGTGTCTGTCAGTAGATTTAGAGTTAGTTCGTTCTTGGCTGAACTTTTACTTTAAGGGGGAAATGCTTGTTTAAAGCGCCAAAAATTCCTGTGTGCAGTGGATGAAATTAACTTATTTTTGTAACTGAGATGTTAACCCTTTGTTTTAATAAATATACTTGGTGAGATGATATATTGCACATTGGGGTTCTTTGTGTTCTTTTGAGCTACATAAGGACAAATAGCGTACACATATGGATAAAGACACCAATTTAAGTTGCATAGAGACAGAGCCCTTTTTTAAAGAGCAAGGTGCATATTGACCTAGTTTTAAGTAGGTCAAAATCTAAGGTAAGAGGCCTCATTGGAAGGTGGAGAAGGCATTTTTGGTGGTGGTGATCTGTTAGATTTTTCCCTTGTGCACATTTGTTTATAGACTTGTACTGGGGTAGAAGAAAAGTAGACTATTAATATATATATTATTATTTATATAGAAGTGGAAAATATTTTGGCACACGTTTTTGAAAAATTTAAAAAGAAAATTTAAAAATGTTTTTTTTTTCCAAAGTTATTATTTGAATAGGATATTTCTTAGGCCCCATACACACGAGCAGACAGATTTGTTCAAATCTGTCCGTCCGACAGATTTGAACAAATCTGTCTGCTGGGATTTTGGTTTGCTCGCGTGTACACACGAGCAAACCAAAATCCCCGCCAGCAGAGAGCGCGCTGACGTGTCGGTGACGTGGCGGTGACGTTGACGCCGCCACGTCACCGCACCAGGAAGTAAAACACTTCCGTGCATGCGCCGAATCCATTCGGCGGCGGTGCGGCGGCGGAGCGGGACGACATGTCTGCTGGTAAGTGTACTTACCAGCAGACATGTCGGGCGGACAGATTCCCACCGGATAGATTTCAAAGCATGCTTTGAAATCTGTCGGCTGGACAAATCTGTCCGCTAGCCCATACACACGATCGGAGATGTCTGCTGAAACGGTCCATCGGACCGTTTTCAGCGGACAAATTCGATCGTGTGTACGAGGCCTTACAAACAGCATGGGTGTACTTAGAATTACACCCAAAATGTTCTGCTACTCTTTATAAGTAGGGCAATAGCACCCATGTAAAGCCTTGTACACACGATCGATCCATCAGATGAGAACGGTCTGATGGACCGTTTTGATCGGTTCACCGATGAAGCTGACTGATGGACTGATGTGCCTACACACCATCGGTTCATGAACCGATCGTGTCAGAATGCGGTGACGTAAAACACAACAATGTGATGAAAAAAACGAAATTGAATGCTTCCAAGCATGCATCGACTTGATTCTGAGCATGCGTGGATTTTTAACCGATGCTCGTGCGTACTAACGATCGGTTTTGACCTATCGGTTAGCCATCTATTGGTTCAATTTTAAAGCAAGCCATCTGTTTTTGGACTGAAGGATAACAAACTTCAGTCCGTTTTTATCGGTTTAAACCGATCGTGTGTACGCGGCTTAAGACTTTTTTGCAACCTAGCCACAAAATCCAAGATGCACATTGGGTTTTTAAGAGCCTTTAAAAATAAAATCTGATTTCTTCACTACCTTTTAATTTTCAGAGACCCTGAAGTTCAAGGACAATAGCAACACCCACAAAATTATTATCTTTTTGCAAAGCAGACATTCCAAAGGCATAATGAATGTTTTTGAAGATTTCACTTTTTACGTTTTTGGAAAATGCAAAAATAAAGTGAAAATATTTTTTTTTTACACAAAAAATAAGGGGCCAGATTCACAGAGCCATTACGCCGGCTTTACTCGAGATGCGCGGCGTAAGTCTAAATTTGCTCATGCGTTTCGATGCGCCGCATCCCCAAAACGAGATACGCAAGAAATCTACTTTTTTTGGACCGACGTAATTTCGATAGACGGGCGTATCCGTCCACGCAAAACTGCGCTAGACACACCATTGATTTGCTATTCAAATATGCAAATGAGGGAGTTACGGGGATCCACAAAAGAACGTTGGTGCAGCGCAGGCTACGCGCTGTGTGCAACAGCTGCTTGTCCTGTCTAAAATTAGACCATATAAAAGGTGGAATAAAATTAGACAATCATGTCAGCTAAAGCAACACTGTTATTGAGGAGCTGAGCAGTCATACTTGCTGGACAACAAACTTTATGCCAACATGCCAGGGGCATCCTTGCTCATAGCTATACTAATGACTTTAGATGAGCAAAGAAGGAGGAGGGCACGGAGGAGGGCACGGAGGATGGCACGGGAGAGGATATACCGCACACGCATAGACCTCTTTGGCATGAGTGATTCTGAGGTGTATCGCATCTTCAGATTCACCCCTGCTGCCATCATGGAATTAACCATAACCCTGCAGGATGACATCACCAGCCCAACACACCGCTCACATACAGTGCAGCCACTGGTCAAGGTCCTGGCAACACTCCATTTCCTTGCCAGTCGCTCTTTTCAAAGAACAAGTGGAGTGGTGGCTGGGATGTCACAATCCTCCATGAGCAGATGTGTGCACCAGGTTATCCCTGCGATCCTCAGACGCATGGCCAACCAAATCATCAAACCAACCACTGAGGACCTGCAGCTGAAGGCAATGACAGATTTCTACAGAATTTCCAGATTCCCACGCACCGTGGGGGGCCATTGATTGCACACATGTGGCACTCCAGCCCCCCCATGAGACAGAGCACATATACCGCAATCGGAAGCATTGGCATTCCATCAACGTACAGGTGATAGTCGATGCCCAAGGCCTCATATGGCACGTCCGTTCCAAACACCCCGGATCCAGCCATGACAGCTACATATACAATCAGAGCCCCATCCCAATGGAATTCGAACAGAACGTGTATGGGGACACCTGGCTGGTTGGTGAGTGACATGGGTGGCAGGCATGACTGTCCCCCCCCATGATGCACACATCACAAGGGTCACATGCATGACTAACATCCTCCTGTCTTTTCCCTTACAGGTGACTCTGCATATGCACTTAGACCCCATCTCATGACTCCTATCCGGAACCCCCAAACCCCAGGAGAGGAAAGATACAATGAAGCCCACGCCAAAACACGTGCAGTGGTGGAGCGCACCTTTGGCCTCCTGAAGTCACGTTTCCGATGCCTGGATAAGTCTGGGGGTACCCTGTTGTATTCCCCAAACTTTGTTTGCCAGATCATCGGTGCATGTTGCCTGCTGCACAACTTCGCAGTAAGAAAGGGCCTGCAGATTGACATATACGTGATGACCTGACCCCTGAACCAGACAATCCCCCCTAACCGAGGATACCCCATCTTCTGAGGGAAGAGCAGCCAGGAGACAGCCCACATTAGGCATCTTTGCATGTTAAACACACACAATAATCATGGCACAATGAGAATGCATGAGAATGCATGCATGCACACCACTGTGGTCCCTAGCACAGACACATCACATCCTCATCAAATTGGATTAGCACAAGCCCACCATGCTGGACTTGTGAGCAGCAACGCCACGCCACGGCTCCAATTATGTCACTGTACATTCATACAACATTCACACGGACCTGGGGATCACTTCTTCCAAATGAGGGTGACACCCCTTTTCCGACAGGAATGTCACCCCCACATTCCGAAATCAAAAGTCCAAAAAAAGAAGGGGGAAACCAAATTAATGCCGCTGGCGTGACCCACGCCTGGGGCGCCCACGGCCATGGCCCCGGCTCCTCAGGGGAGACTCATGGGGAGGGGGGGTAATCCGGGGAAGGAGGAGCACCCCTGGTCTCTGCCCACCTGGCGGCCTGCCCTCCAAGGCCACGGCAATACTGGTCAGGCCAGCACTTAGTGTTGCCGTATTGGCCTGGATAGCCTGGGTGAGGGCCCTCACATCCTGCCCAACGTCTGCTGTAGTAGTCTGCAGTTCGTTTAGGCAGTTTGTAAGAGCCAGGGAGTGGCAGTCCAGGTCCCCAAGCGTATCCTTTATGGAGGACAGGCTCTCCTCCATCCTCACCAAAGTCTGGCTGACCTGTCCCAGATGGTGGGTCTGAAGGGCCTGGTCCCTTCTCAGATTGGCGGGCAGAACCTCGGTCACCCCCCTGGTCTTCTGGGACGACTTCCTGCCTCCAGCTGATGCTTGTGGCTGGGGAGAAGGGGAGGCCCTTGGGAGGGGAGCCCTGTTGGGGGAGGAGTGGAAGGGGCTACCCCTTATGGAGGGCTGGCTGCTGCCAGCCAGAGGGGAAGACTCCTCCAAAAACAACAATCCACTGGCTGACATGACATCCTCCTCAAACTCCTCCTCCTCCAACTCCTCCTCCTACAACTCCTCCGAGGACTCTGGCCTTGTCTGGGGGTCCTCATCAGGCTGGTATCCCGGGGATGGTGCGGTCAGGCCAGATGGCCCAGCACCCTCCTGCACATCTGTGGATGACACAAAACATTCACAGGTTGGAGGATCCACACACTTGCCACATATTCCTTTCCCCCCTCCCCCACACATGCTACACACCAGATAGGAAAAAAAAACAGGCAGGCCCTCCACTTGTTGTCTATTAAAGGTGTGGGCTACCACACGCTCCTCCACTGTCAGCCTAACAGGGCATGGTGGGCCCCCTCCAGTGCCCCTGGCATGGGCTGCCATTTTGGCCAGCTTCCCACGGACCAGACGCCGGAGATCATTGATTTTCTTTACGATCCCCTCGCGTGTCCGGGTCTCCCCCCCCAATGCATTTACCTGGTCGGTAATGTTCTGCAAAATCTCCTTCTTCCTGGCCGGGGTGGTGTTGGCACTCTCCGGGCTGTGAAGGAAACAGCCATATTGGGTAAGGGCCCGGGCAATAATTTGTTTCTCCCCCAAAGAAAAATTGCTCTTCCGCTTCCTCTCAGTCATACTCATACAACAACTCTCTCCCAAACAATCATCAAAAATCATACACAAAAACAAGCAGGAAAAATCAAGCAACAAAACAAACAAACAAAATCTATCAACCAAAAAGTCTCACAACCAGTCACCAAAAGACACTATCAAATATATTCTACAAAACACTAGATCAAACAGTCAACAAATATCACAAAGACAAGTCACAACGCAACAAACAACAGAACAAAAGCACCTTGCTGTATAGGAAGGGATACAAAGGGATGTACTTTTGCAAAGGAAGGGCGTTTGTGTCTGTCTATTTATGCTGTCTGCGTAGTTCACTAAGTTGCCCGGGTCCACTTCCAATTTCACTGATTGCGCCGTTCCCGAGTTGTGAGCATGCGCACAGAGGTGCTAACCATGGTCTGCTTCATGTGCGCATGCGTGATCTGGCCGGCCCCTCATTTGCATGGGGTCACGGCTCATTTCAATGAAACACGCTCACGTCCTTCACAATTTGAATTACTCCGTCTTACGCCTCGGAATTTACATTACACCGGCACTAATTTTTGCGCAAATACTACGATGATACGGTGATTGCGCCTCTACATTGCACCGGTCTAACGTAAAGGAGGTGCGCTACGCTGGTCAAAATATGCGCCAATGTACGTGAATCTGGCCCAAGGTACTTTGACAAGATGTAATATTCCTCCTAAATATGAGGTTACCCATGCGTGGGACTTTTTCACAGTCTAGCACAGAGGATCCCAAAATTAAATGCATTTATTTACATAGACATTGTCAGTTTTTTTAAGATATTTCAAACACACCCAGCATTGGTATACTCAGAAATACACCACAAAAACTATTCTGTTTCTCCTCTATATTTATTTATAAAAATTCTTTTTGGGAGCGCAGTCATTACCCGAAGGTCTCGATGCGCTCATAGAACCATAAATACATGTACAGACACATCTCACATTACAGTATAATAACAGTATAAACCACATAATAACATTAAAAACTAAAACTGCTAATATCTTACCCTAATTAGGGCCATACACCTGAGAAAATAAAAAAGTTTTTAAAAGCTTCCTGAACTTTAACAAATCCTTCTCCCGTCTTAAGTATAGAGGTAGAGAGTTCCAGAATCTTGAACCTTGTACATCCAGAGTCCTCCCTCCACATTTAGTTCTTCTAAATTTAGGGACCCTCAAATTAACCTGATCAGCAGATCATAACAATCTGCTGGAAACGTAACAGGTAAAAAATGTTTGCACATACCCTGGGCCTATCTTATGGATAGCTTTGTGGACGATGCAACCCACTTTGAACGAGACCCGTTCAGCAACCGGTAACAAGTGCAAGGCTTTCAGAGATGGTGTAATATGGTCCCGACGGCCCACCCCCGTTAATAACCTTCCTGCCGCATTTTGGATCAACTGACGCCTATGCAAAAGGGTTTTTGAGCACCCCATATATAGTGCATTACAGTAGTCCAACCGACTACCAATGAAAGCATTGATCACGTGGACTTTGTCCACCTCGTCAATTAAATCCAATGTAGAACGCAGGAGTTTCAGATGGTAATAGCACTGGCTTACCACCTGGTTTACCTGCGCCTTCAAAGACAATTCCGAATCCAAAATAATTCCCAAGTCCCGGACCTTAGTGGCCGGGGTCGGGTAGGGCATAAACGAAACCGGCCAAGAAGGAAAATTTGTCAAACTGGTTTTACTCTGATTACTGATGATGATATATTCCGTTTTTGAGCCATTACGTTTTAAGTAATTGGCTCCCATCCAGGACTGTATTTCCTCCATTGAGGCTGCAAAATCCACCTGGACTTCCTTATTTTTATTTTTAGGCAATTTAAAATAAATTTGCGTATCATCTGCATAGACGTGAAAGCTAAGGTTATGGCGCCGAATAATATACAGCAATGGCCTTATGTAAATATTAAATAATATCGGCGATAACGCCGAACCCAGAGGAACCCCGCAGGACAAGGAACTATTAGATGAATAATATGTTCCTAGTCTTACCCTCTGGGCCCTATTCTGTAGTAATGAGGTCATCAATGTCAATGCATGTCCTCAAGCCCGGCCACAGACACCAGCCTTTCCAGAAGTCTGGCATGATCTATAGTATCGAATGCAGCCGACAAATCCAGCAGTATTAACGCTGGCGCCTCGTTGCTGTCCATGGCCCATAGGCAATCATCCTTAACTTTAATCAGAGCAGTCTCTGAGCCTTCGACCAGGACGGAATCCCGACTGATATTCATCAAAAATATTATTGGATTCCAAGTGCGGCTGAAGTTGCCACACAGCAGCCCTCTCCATTATTTTAGCTAAAAAAGGCAACGTCGAAATTGGTCGATTATTACTTTAAATCAGACTGTAACACGTTAGCCTTCTTCAATAGGGGAATTATAACTGCCTGCTTCAAAATACTTGGCACTGTTCCAGTAGCAAAAGACATATTAATAATGTCCGCTATAAGCGGTGCCAAGGTAAGCGCAGAGTCCTTCACCAGCTGCGCAATGCATGGATCAAGTGCTGAAGACGAAGCTCTAAGCGACTTAAGAATCTTCAGTATCTCTGTGCTAGTTACCGCCGAAAAACTGGTAAAACGTACCCCTTTGTATACAGGAGAGCTTTCTGTATAACAAGAATCTGGTATATTGTTTCTTATGTCAATAATTTTTTGCTTAAAATATTCTGCTAAATTCTCACTTAATTCAGGAGACAATTCTTCCTTGATGTCTAAAGCCTTATTTATTTTAATCTATTATATTATTTTTTACACTGAAAAAAAAAAAAAAAAATGTGATCACTTGTAATAGAAAAAAGCATGACCGGTCCTCTTAAATATGAGATCTGGGGTCAAAAAGACCTCAGATCTCATATTTAGACTTAAATGCAAAAAAGAAAAAAAATTAAATGTTTTCATTTAAAAATAAAATAAAAATGTTTCTTTAAGACACGTGGGCGGGATTGACGTTTTGACATCACTTCCACCCTGCAGTGCTATGGGGACGGGTGGGGCCATCTTGCCCTCACTCGCATCCCCACACAGCAGGCAGCAGGACCCGATCGCCTCCGCCACTACCGACGGCTCCGGTAAGCTTCGAAGGACACGGGAGAGCGGCTGGAGGGGGGCCCCACTCCCGCCGCCGATAATGGAGATCTCGCGGCGAATCCACCGCGGAGACTGCAGTTATCGTTTACAGGACCGCTCATGCTAAAGATGGATACCTCGGTTGTGGCAGTAGCTGCTGCCGTTACCGAGATATCCATCTTTAAAAAAAGGATGTATATATACATGAGCAGGTCCTTAAGTGGTTAAGTAACAGTGATCACAGAGTCATTACATTTGCCTTCAAAAATTATAGGAAAGGGAGACAAGAGGGAAGAAAAAGAACACTACATTTCAAAAGAGCCAACTCTACTAAGCCACGCTCCATACTGCATGATACCCAATAGTAGGGATAAGCCGAACACCCCCGCGCTCGGTTCAAATCAGAACCGTCAAACGGTCCGATCGTTCGCACGAACATTTAGAACCCCCATTGAAGTCTATGGGACTCAAACGTTCGAATTCAAAAACAGTCGTTTTAAAGACCAATTTTCGTCGTTCGACGAACGATCGAACGGACGATATTCGAGTCGAACATACGTTCGTTTCGAACGCGAAGCTCATCCCTACCCAATAGAATCAAATTATTGCAACAAAGAACAGTCAGGTCAAGGTTTTTTGGGTATTTGCCTTCGGCAGCCAATCAGTGGGGGTTGGTCATCCCGCTGTGCATGCTGGGGAGGAGTACTTAAGGGACAGACGGCATTGGACTGGGGTCGTCCATCGCTGGTCTGTTGTCCCACCACCCCCCCCCCCCCCCTGTGTGTGGCCCTCCTGGCCTGGGGTGTGTGTCCATGTGTTCCTGGCTCCGGGACCACGTTGGTTCGGGGTTGTGATCTACTAAGTAGGCCTGGTTGTCAGACTGGGTCTATGTTTGCAGAGTGGTCCTGTGCTGTCCGTCCTGGAGGGAGGAAGCCACTCAGTGAAGAACCTATCTTGGAGAGCACCGAGCACGAGCCTGGTATCTCAGGAGAGGCCTTGAACTTCATCGAAGGACACACCATTACTGAAAGGCTGAATGATGTTCGTCTGTCAGTTCTAAGTTTGCAAGAAGTTAATCGGGAGAGATCCGGGTGCTGAATCCTGTGTTGAGAGGATTTTAGACCAAACATATGTACATCTGTGGGAAGGTCTGTGGCAGAGACTTTACCATTTTCCGTGCGCCAACCCGGCTGCTAGGTTAGTGAGAGATGCCTAACCGGGTGCGCAATACCCACTCTGGCTAGAGTGGTGATGAAAGCTGTGTCGCTGGAAGCAGGAGTGTTTCCGGACCAAAGTTGTGCACCTGAACCTATTACCTGTTACCCTTCCACCTCTTCAACTACTTATTTTATTCCTTTTCCAAGTTCAGGAAATAAATAAAAGAAAATTAAGTCTAAAGTGTGAACATTTAACTTGTTCTCAACTCTCATCTGATACACGGCAGCTCCTTCGGGGGTAGTGCTACATCTGTATACACCCTTCCCACTCTGCTACTTAACTGACCAGATCAATATCCCAGGAGTTCTGATTCAAAAGTGCTCCTTTTTTTTTTTTTTTTTTGAGCAGTGGAATAGTGATAATGCCCATACATGCAACCCTTTCACAATAAAGGCAAGGGCTGACTACTAAAATATATTACACTTATATTGCAATTAGTATGTTTGATACACAAAACAATGCATTAGTCACTAACACTCTACAAAAAAAGTCAATTTGGTTGTGTGTCTTTTTATGAATCCTTTAATAAGATCTGACAGTTTAATTTTAATAGGAAAGCCTATACTTATGATAAATGAAAGCTAAAAAGATTCTTTAAGATTTGATATGAAAAATCATATATATGCTGGGTGCCCAGTGTGCTCCTGTACCTTTAAGAAGGTGTTGGCTTCCCTTCAGTCCACCTGCCCTCACCTATCCATCGGAATACATGTGCTTCCACCAGGGATGGACTGGCCATTGGGACTACAGGGAGTTTCCCGGTGGGCCGATGGCTCAGTGGGCCGGCTTCAGTGACAGCGGACTGCCGCTCCCTCCGCTCCTCTGTCTCTCCCTTCCCGCAGCGCTTACCTCCTCTCCCTCCCTGCAGTGCTCACCTGGGGGAAACAGAGAAGCAGGGGGAGGACAGAGGAGCACGGGGAGGGGACAGACAGCTGACTCAACAGCTGTGGCCTGGGAGTTTCTCCCTTCTGCCTAATCTTGTCCAATAAGGGGGGCACCAAACTGATTCTTTGCCCCGGGTGAAATAATGTCTAGCTTTCCCACTGGCACTGCCTATAGGAGTACCAGTACTGGCTGTTCTACTCTAATAAAGTAGTAAAGTAGAATGGCCAGTGGCTAGTAAAGGGGGAGCGGAGGCTTGGGTGGCCGGGGGGGGTGCGGGAATATGTCCGGCCGCCATGAGAGAGACCTGTCAAAGTGGGCCAGTCTGAATGAAGTCCAGGGCCAAATTTGTGTCCCAGTCCAGCCCTGGCTTCCACTGCGGAGACACTTATAAGTCAGTGTTAGATACCAGGGTGCCATGGCGAGGTTCTGTGGCTTATGTATGCATTTGAATATGCATGCAGACTAAACCCCTGCTTTTAACATATATGGATACTGTTAGACAGGTTTATTTGGATGTCCAACCATTTGTATGCTCCATCGGACAAATGTTGTCGGATTTTCCGTGGACAAATGTTGGACAAATGTTGGATAGCAGGCTTTACAATTTTCTGTGAACAATTGTCTGTTGTCGGATTTTACAAACGCGCTCAGAAGCGATGCTCACCAAACACAACATTAGCAGAAGGAGCCCAAAGGGTGTCGCTAAAGAACTAAAAAAAAAAACACATTGTTTTGTGTTTGTTGGTTGACAATTGTGTGCCGTTTGTATGCAGGACAAATTCCTGGCCAACGTCCTTCAGACAAAAGTCCTTTGATTTGTCTGAGGAAAATCTATTCACGTGTACCAGGCTTTTTAGTAGCCACAGCCAAACCTCCACTCTATCTATGGAGGAGCAATGTAGCCACTTTTGGACAGAAACATTTTCAACCTGTGGAGAGGACAGTGTTAGATAAACAAGAAGATCTAGATGGATGTTACATAAGTAACTAATTGAAGTCTAACTCCAGCTAACACTTTTTAAGCAACATCTTAAGAAACCTCTTTTCCTTTTGGGATAAAGGTTTCAATTAAATTAAAACTGACTATTGTAAGCACCATGTTGACAGGTTGACTCAAATTTCTAACTGCCACTTTCACTGGTCGGCTTGGTCTGGAAGTTGAAACTAACAGACTAACTGGCCAGATCTATAAGTGAAATTAACCACTTGCTTACACGGCACATATACCCCCTTCCAGCCCAGGCGAAATTTCAGCTTGCGGCACTGTGTCGCTTTAACTGACAATTGCGCAGTCGTGTGACATGGCTCCCAAACAAAATTGACGTCCTTTTTTCCCCACAAATAGAGCTTTCTTTTAGTGGTATTTGATCATTTCTGCATTTTTTTTTTTTTTTGCGCTATAAACAAAAAATTGGGACAATTTTGAAAAAAAATACAATGGGGCTGATTTACCAAGCCTGTGCGCCATGACTCACGGTGCACAAGCAGGAGTAAATGTGTTTTTGACATTTACAAAAGAGATACACTGCCAGTGCAGTGTATTTCCTCATTTACTAAACTGCCTAATGCGCCCAGGAGAGGGCGCACAGCACGCCAGTACAGAGCTGGCGTACGGCATTTAGTAATGTAAACATCTGGGATTTGGGCAGGAGTTTATGAGGGTCTAACTGGTAACCTAAAAAAAAATGTGGCGTGTTCGCTTCTGACTGCGAGCTACTAGGGACAGGGGCGTTTTAATTATTATTATTTATGTTTGTTACGTAAAAATTCAATAAGACCTCCCCTTCAGGTTGTAAAGCATCAGTTCAGGGGGAAAAAATAAAAAAAAAACAGCTCTCATGCTTTCATCCGCCATTGCAGATTTGATTCTGGTAATGCATCTCGAGTGAACTGGGCATGCTCGAACACTTAGAAAATTAAGCAGGGTGTTTGTGCCTGAAAATGACATGCATCTTTCTGAGCATGCTCAGAAAGCTTGTTTTTTGGCTTAGTAATTTAAGGACATCCTTAACAGGTGTAAGCAGTTACAAGTGCACACAAACTAGAGGCTGACATTTCTTCATGTGTTTCTAATTGGTTCATTAGCACACATGTTATAAAAAGCGTGGATAGAGCACATGTCAGCTGCCCTGAGAGGGGGCAGACTTGCTGGCTGGAAGGAAGGAATGGCGGAGCGAAACAGAGATGTTTTGGAGCAAGTTTTTTTTTTTGGGGGGGGGCAATTGTTTGATATAATGATTTTCACTTTGATGTTTTGTCTGCTGCATAATTTTGCAAAAATGATTCTCAAGATGTTAATGACTAATGTTTTAATCCTGTGAGTCTATCCTGTTATTTCAAAAGCATGATTCATATTCCAATTACTGTGTGAAATAAACCTTGGTCTATTTTTTGTTTTTATGTTTTTTTTTTGTTTTTTTTTTTATATTTTGTTTTGCTTTCCTTGTTTTGTGGACCAATAAAATTACTTTCAAATTTTGAAGTTTGTTTTGTGATATTTTTTTTCATGCTATGGATTTTAACAGCTGCAGCTGAAATAGTTTGGGCCTAAACCATCAAGTGTGATTTGTCTCTAAGCTCTTTCCTGGTGTGTATGCATGAAATGTTTGTCATGTTTAGTCACCAGAAAAGGAAGGACAAAGCGTTAAGTATTGTTTCCTAGAATTGATGTCCAGACTGACTTTTTAAAGCACATGTGCAAGATGAAGGAAAACCTGCAAACAAGGCCTGTTTGGGGGGGTGGTGTATTGGTGGACAGCCTTGAAGTGCTGATTTACAGCGCTGTGCTTGAAACTAGCACAAGACAATCCTATTCTAATTGTGATAATTTATTTTATCTTGCTTCAGGGATGGAGGCCAATGGACAGGGTTGGCAGTGTCCCCCTGCCACCCACGTGGGAGGTATTGATGACCTTAAGGACAATATTACATGTCCTGGGTCCTTTGCACCTTGGACGCAATCACTTTGTGTCCTATGATGCTCAGCAGCACATTTGCTTTGTGTCACGATATGGGTTTGGTTTGTTGTTCTTGTATATCCAGGTCCGGTCCTTGCCTGCTATCCGGGAGCTGCAATGCTTACCGTGTGCTCCCTCGCCTCCTTTTCCCCTCTGTTTCCTTTCAGGGGCGGTGAGGAATCACCTCAGGAATGGGCTGGGTGGGCGCCCCCTACGCATCGGCGCCACACCTCCTGACTCACATGTGACGACACTCGTGGCGTCATGACGTGGGTCACGTGTTCCTCTATCTCAGCTGGTCCAGTTGGGGAATATGGGTGCTCCCCACACGTGGATATCCCGTGTGTTAGAGTCCCTCCCCACCGTGGCCACGCCTGTGTGACGCTGGTACATATCAGCGTGCACACGTGCAGGTCAGCTGTACCCTACCTTCTCCCACGCAGTCCGAGTGCTACAACTTCCAGGACAGGTTTACCCTGCCTTAACAGTCCAGCCTTTACCAGTTTGGGATGCAGGTAAGCCACATCAGGCCCCCTAATTTTCCCCTCTACTATCTAGTCTCTACTCTAACTCATTGTCTTTGAGCAATTGAGGATTGTCCCTGCTATTTGTTTACTTTTTCATTAGCTATACCCCCTGGCCATTTGGATATTACACATATGGTCATCTCCTTTACTCTATTACTCAGATACCCCTATAGATATATTATCTCTATATTTGCTCATCCAATATTCATCTGTATCCTTCATACTCTGTTAGGATACTATTATACACTTATTATGTACTCTTCATTTTTAGACTCCCTTCAGGCATCCATGACTGGCGAAACACTGTATCCAACCTTGAATATTGGCTCTCTGGGCTTGCGTCTTGTAGGGGGTGAGGCTACGCGCCCTGCCAGCACGCTGCTCTTTTGTACCTCAGCTCCCGGGACAGGTAATCTTATGGTCCAGGCTCTTTACCTGTCACATCCCACTGCAGTTGTTCCATGTAAGTAATTTAGGTGGGGCTTATCCGCCCTTTCCTATTATGATTTGTTACCATCATACTTATTCTATTCTACTTTTATCTTAGACATCTCTGATTATCTGCCCCTGATGAGTGGTTTACACGAAACGCGTCGGGCAATTTAAGATACAGACATGTGACAATATCACACCAACAACTCAGAACTATCGTACCTACCAATCATGGTTTCACTGTTCCATATTTCTTCCCTCTGCAAGTGCTGTTTTATTTTGTTATTTTTTACAATCTATGTACATATAATAATCTTTAGAAATGTATATATGTATCCACTGTGACCACTACGTGGCGCTAGGTTACCATATACTTGATGTACCCTTGTTGCCGATTTTTACTTATGCACAGAACTATGTGATTGTAAATCTTATGAAATTATATTTATTACAATGTTTTTTCTACCAGTAGTTCTAGTCATTGATATGTGCTGTATACTTTACTATAATTAATAAATATGTAATTTTTTTACCCTATACCCCCACCTTGCTCATGGCCTCATTCAAAGTCCCAAACTCCCTTTATTTTTTGCTATTCTAATTGTGGGTTGTTTGAGGGAAGCCAAGTGAGTGTTAGAACCCCTGCTAGTGTTTTTAGGTTGGGCTTTGTGTCCCTTTTCTTAAAATTGGCTTCACTTCCTGTCACACAGCTGAACAGGAAGTGAGGTTAAAACCCTACCAATGGTCTTTTCTTCGGGACACAGGTCAATCTAACTAGTGTCCCCATTAAGCAAATTGCACTGCTGTGTACACCCCAAATGATTAGTTACTTTGGGGTTTAGTAAAGGCAAAGCCGCTCTGCAGTAGAAGCGTAGGCAATGAAAATCAGAAGGGAAGCACTGATGGTTTTAATTTCCAATCCCGCCAAGTTTTTTTTTTCTTCCTTGCTTGTCCACTTGTAGTGCAAAGTGGATTTGCCTCTAGTAAATGGACCCCAAAGTCCAAGATCCCTACTAATTTGGGGTGTACACAGCAAAATGCAATTTCCAAAATGGGAAACTATTTAGATTGATCTGTGTGTCCCCAACAAAACATTACTCTGGTTTTTCCCTCACTTCCTGTTTGGCTATGTGGCAGGAAGTTAATGAATTAAGTAGAAAGTGACAACATTTGTGAGGGGTCTTTACCCTATCAGGGGCGCAGGCATCCCCAAAACAAACAAGAAAATTGTTGATTTAACATTGGGTGGTGTTTGTGGGGGTTCCTAACACACATTCATACATATTGGCAACGCTGGATCCTGGCCTATTGGCATGGTTATATTTTCTTAAGCCTCTCAATAAAATTATGTGAAAATTGGGGTTAAACTGGAACTATAATCAACACTTCTTTTTTTTGTTTTCTTTCATTTTGGATAGAGTTGGGGGGAGGGTTAGAAGCCCTGTCAGTTTATTTTGTATTATCCCTGTCCGTTTGGGGAGATTGGCCTTCACTTCCTGCCCCATAGCCAAACAGAAAGTGATAGAAAAACTAGGCAAATTAAGGGACTCCTGTGCCCCCCCCCACAGAACTTGTGTGTGTCCCCTGAAAATTCCTGGGTGGGTCATAAAAAAACAGGGTGTGGCCTTGACAGGAAGGGTGTGTCATTTTTCTATTAGGGGGTGCCGAAATTTGGTCAGGCCTAGGGCAGCACAAAACCTAAATATCCTACTGCATATTAGGGCTTATTTAGACAGGATCCAATTTACAGCATGGTTTTAGATTGTGGGAGGAAACCCACGCAGGCACAGGGAGAACATGCAAACTCCAGGCAGATGGTGTCACAGGCGGGATTCGAACCAGCAACCCTTTTGCTGCTAGGTGAACATGCTATACACTACACCACTGTGCTGAACGAACATGATCGCAGCTATAAGCATGAGATCAGTGTTTTTTTTTCCAACCTGGAGGACAGATGTGGGGTATTATTGACCCCGCCTCTCTCCATAAAGAGGACCTGTCACACACTAGTCCTATTACAAGGGATGTTTACATTCCTTGTAATAGGAAGAAAAGTGAAAAATAATACAAAAAAAGGGACAAACAAGTGCAAAAAGAAAAATATTAAGTTAAAAAAAAAAAAACTAAATTTAAATGCCCCTGTCCCTAGTAGCTCGCACTCAGAAGAGACCACGCATGCAAGTTCCACCCACATATGTAAACACCCTTCAAACCTCACATGTGAGGTATCATAGCATCATAAAATATATATAATGTTTGGGGGTCCTGAGTAATTTTCAAGGAAGAAAATATAATTGTTACATGAAGGAGAGAAGTGCCAGAATAAGCGCGGTATGGAAGTGGTTAAAGTGCAACAACAAAAGTGAAAAATTCCTTTAAATTTGTACCATGGGGGGGGGGGGTTAATCAGGGTGAATTGAGTTTGGTGGTCTCAGCCCGGCTCCCGGTGGCTGTGCTATGTAAGGTACGCCTGTGCTTAGTATGCCCACCCCCCCAAAAAAAAACACCACACTTGCACGCACACAAAATTGGTTTAACACACACGCACTTTGGCCGTGAGGTCTCCTAAAATAAAGAGAGGCGAAGGACCTACAGGGCTGGCTGGGTGGGCTAGACCCCCTCACTCCCTCATAGGGGGAGTCCCTCTGTCCCGTCGGGCTGGAGCAGGTAGGGTGGGGTGAGTGGGAGGCCCCCCTCACACCCGCCATTGCCACCGGGGGCATGGAGAAGGATGGTGATTGCCTCCGGGGGGAGGGTCTGCCTACTCCCAACTCCTGCAGTCCGGCTCCTCTCTCTCTCTCGACTTCACCCACAAAATACACTTTAACCACTTACCTACTGTGCACCTAGACCCCCTTCCTGCCCAGACAAAATATAAGCTTCCCGCACTGCGTCGCTTTAACTGACAATTGCGCGGTCGTGCGACGTGGCTCCCAAACAAAATTGGCGTCCTTTTTTTCCCACAAATAGAGCTTTCTTTTGGTGGTATTTGATCACCTCTGCGGTTTTTATTTTTTGCGCTATAAACAAAAATAGAGCGTCTCAATTTTTAAAAAAATGCAATATTTTTTTCCTTTTTGCTATAATAAATAACCCAAAAAAAAAAATATATAAAAAAATATTTTTTTCCTCAGTTTAGGCCGATACGTATTCTTCTACATATTTTTGGTAAAAAAAAATGCAATAAGCGTTTATCGATTGGTTTTTGCGCAAAATTTATAGCGTTTACAAAATAGGGGATAGTTTATGGCATTTTTTTTTTTTTTTTTTTTTACTATTAATGGCGGCGATCTGCGATTTTTTTATTGGGACTGCGACGACGTTATGGCGGACATTTCGGACACTTTTCTGACATTTTTGGGACCATTTACATTTATACAGTGAAAAAATGCTATAAATATGCATTGATTACTGTATAAATGTGACTGGCAGTGAAGGGGTTAACCACTAGGGGGCGGGGAAGGGGTTAAATGTGTGTCCTATGAGTGTTCTAACTGTAGGGGGAGGGGGGGGTGACTGGGGGAGGTGACCGATTGTGTCCCTAGGTACAAGGAACACAATCTGTCACCTCTCTCCCTGACAGGGACGTGCAGCTCTGTGTTTACATACAGAGCTGCACGTCCCAGCTCACTTACAGAGCAATCGCATGTGCCCGGCGGCGATCGTTGCCGCCGGGCACTCGCACGGGATCCCCGCGGAGCGGCGGGTTGTCAGCGCGCCTGATGGCGCGCGCTCGCGCCGCCGGCGACGCGCGCGCGCGCCCGCCGCCCGCGGCTTTAAAGGGACATCACGTCATATGACGTGATGTCAGAACAATGGAGTCCTCCGCCCGCCGTCATATGACGGTGGGCGGTGGACAAGTGGTTAAAGAAAAGAAAAAAAAAAAAAAACAACCTGGGGACCTCTGAGCCTTTTACTAAAAATATATCTATATCTACAAAAAAATAAAGAAAATATAAAATGTTTAAAACATTTTTAGAAGCAAAAAGGTTGTAATCTGGGGCCGCTATGTTAAAAAAATAACTAAAAAAAATATAAAAATATATAATTTTTTGTATTTTTTTAAAAAAAAGGGGGGTTGTCATCTGGAGCCCTAGGGATCTCCGGGCTACTGGGGACCTCCAGACCCCTAAAAAAATAATAATTGGCCCTTTAATAAAAAAAAATATGGGGGGTTGCCACCCGGGGCCCTGGGGCCTCTGGGCCCCTGGGGACCTCCGGACTGCTAAAAAAATAAATACAAAAAAATTGGCCCATTAATAAAAAATAATAAAAAAAAAATATTAAAAAAATATATATAAAAAAAAAAGAGGGGGGTTACCATCTGGGGCCCTGGGGGCCTCCAGGCATCTGGGCACCTCCGGACCCCCGGGCCCCTTACAGGTGTACTGCCTGTACCCCCCTGATGGTGGCCCTGGGTGTAATGTCAGCATGTGATGTGAAAGTGACATTCTGAAGGAAAAAAGCTGTTTAAAAACAGACTCGCGGCAATAATGAATTGTCAGCTCCTTGCAATTGCAGGAGAATTCATTCATAAAAAACACCAAAAAAAAGCGTGGGGGTCCCCCCAAATTCAATAACCAGACCCTTTAGGTCTGGTATGGATATTAAGGGGAACCCCGCCGTCAATTTAAAAAAAAAATTACGTGAGGTTCCCCCCAAATATCCATAACCAGACCCTTCAGGTCTGGTGTGGAATTTAAGGGGAACTCCACCCCAAATTAAAAAAAATGGCGTGGAGTCCCCCCTAAAATCAACACCAGACCCCTTATCCGAGCACGTTGACCTGGCCGGCCGCAGAAAAGAGGGGGGGACAGAGCGCGGCCCCCCTCTCCTGAACCGCACCAGGCCACATGCCCTCAACATTGGGAGGGTGTTTTGGGGTGCCCCCCAAAACACCTTGTCCCCATGTTGATGATGACAAGGGTCTCTTCCCCACAACCCTTGCCCGGTGGTTGTGGGGGTCTGCGGGCAGGAGGCTTATCGAAATCTGGAAGACCCCTTTAACAAAGGGGCCCCCCAGATCCCTCCCGCCTCCCCCTGTGTGAAATGGTAATGGGGTACATTGTACCCCTACCATTTCACCCCAAAAAAATGTAAGGGGTTAAAAAAGACAAGAGCCGGTTTTTGACAAGTCCTTTATTAGCTTCTTTCTTCTTCTTTTCTTCTTCCTCCTTCGGGTTTCTTCCTCCATCTTCTTCTTCTTCCTCTGCTTCTGTCTTGGGTCTTTTATTCCCGCATCTTGACCGGCGTCTTGTTCCATCTTCTTCTCCTTCCGCTGTCCTTCTCGTCCGCATCTTCTTCTGGTTCTTCTTCGCCGGAGCCGCCGCTTCCAATTGAAATCCCCGCTGTCTGCCGGACCATGCCCCCCTCTGACGCCACGGGCAAGCTCTTAGGAGTGTGCTGCAAGTGCGTCAGAGGGGGGCGTGGTCACATGTCAGAGGGCGGGCAATTCAATTGGAAGCTTGTGCGCGGCTTCTTCTTTGCCGGAGTCGCCGCTTCCAATTGAGTTGCCCGCTTTCTGACATGTGACCACGCCCCCCTCTGACGCACAGACACCACACGGGGACTTTCCTAAGAGCTTGCCCGTGGCGTCAGAGGGGGGGCGTGGTCTGGCAGACAGCGGGGATTTCAATTGGAAGCGGCGGCTCCGGCTCCGGCTCCGGCGAAGAAGATGCGGACGAGAAGGACAGCGGAAGGAGAAGAAGATGGAAGAACATTCTGGGCAAGATGCGGGAATAGAAGACCCAAGACAGAAGCAGAGGAAGAAGAAGAAGGAAGAAGAAACCCAAAGGAAAGAAGAAAAGAAGAAGAAAGAAGCTAATAAAGGACTTGTCAAAAACCGGCTCTTGTCGTTTTTTACACTTGACACTTTTTTTTTCCGTGAAATGGTAGAGGTACAATGTACCCCATTACCATTTCACACAGGGGGGGGGGCCGGGATCTGGGGGGCCCCTTTGTTAAAGGGGTCTTCCAGATTTCGATAAGCCTCCTGCCCGCAGACCCCCACAACCACCGGGCAAGGGTTGTGGGGAAGAGACCCCTGTCCTCATCATGTGTGTGTCCCCTGAAAATTCCTGGGTGGGTCATAAAAAAACAGGGTGTGGCCTTGACAGGAAGGGTGTGTCATTTTTCTATTAGGGGGTGCCGAAATTTGGTCAGGCCTAGGGCAGCACAAAACCTAAATATCCCCTACTGCATATTAGGGCTTATTTAGACAGGATCCATTATTTACAGCATGGTTTTAGATTGTGGGAGGAAACCCACGCATGCACAGGGAGAACATGCAAACTCCAGGCAGATGGTGTCACAGGCGGGATTCGAACCAGCAACCCTTTTGCTGCTAGGTGAACATGCTATACACTACACCACTGTGCTGAACGAACATGATCGCAGCTATAAGCATGAGATCAGTGTTTTTTTTTCCAACCTGGAGGACAGATGTGGGGTATTATTGACCCCGCCTCTCTCCATAAAGAGGACCTGTCACACACTAGTCCTATTACAAGGGATGTTTACATTCCTTGTAATAGGAAGAAAAGTGAAAAATAATACAAAAAAAGGGACAAACAAGTGCAAAAAGAAAAATATTAAGTTAAAAAAAAAAAACTAAATTTAAATGCCCCTGTCCCTAGTAGCTCGCACTCAGAAGAGACCACGCATGCAAGTTCCACCCACATATGTAAACACCCTTCAAACCTCACATGTGAGGTATCATAGCATCATAAAATATATATAATGTTTGGGGGTCCTGAGTAATTTTCAAGGAAGAAAATATAATTGTTACATGAAGGAGAGAAGTGCCAGAATAAGCGCGGTATGGAAGTGGTTAAAGTGCAACAACAAAAGTGAAAAATTCCTTTAAATTTGTACCATGGGGGGGGGGGGTTAATCAGGGTGAATTGAGTTTGGTGGTCTCAGCCCGGCTCCCGGTGGCTGTGTGCTATGCAAGGTACGCCTGTGCTTAGTATGCCCACCCCCCCAAAAAAAAAAACACCACACTACAGCACAAGACGCACACACACAAAATTGGTTTAACAACACGTCACACGCACTTTGGCCGTGAGGTCTCTCTCCTAAAATAAAGAGAGGCGAAGGACCTACACAGGGCTGGCTGGGTGGGCTAGACCCCCTCACTCCCTCATAGGGGGAGTCCCTCTGTCCCGTCGGGCTGGAGCAGGTAGGGGTGGGGTGAGTGGGAGGCCCCCCTCACACCCGCCATTGCCACGGGGGGCATGGAGAAGGATGGTGATTGCCTCCGGGGGGGAGGGTCTGCCTACTCCCAACTCCTGCAGTCCGGCTCCTCTCTCTCGACTTCACCCACAAAATACACTTTAACCACTTACCTACTGTGCACCTAGACCCCCTTCCTGCCCAGACAAAATATAAGCTTCCCGCACTGCGTCGCTTTAACTGACAATTGCGCGGTCGTGCGACGTGGCTCCCAAACAAAATTGGCGTAGTTTTTTTCCCACAAATAGAGCTTTCATTTGGTGGTATTTGATCACCTCTGCGGTTTTTATTTTTTTGCGCTATAAACAAAAATAGAGCGTCAATTTTTAAAAAAAAATGCAATATTTTTTCCTTTTTGCTATAATAAATAATCCCCAAAAAATATATAAAAAAACGATTTTTTTCCTCAGTTTAGGCCGATACGTATTCTTCTACATATTTTTGGTTAAAAAAAAAACGCAATAAGCGTTTATTGAGTGGTTTGCGCAAAATTGATAGCGTCTACAAAATAGGGGATAGTTTTATGTCATTTTTATTTTTTTTTACTAGTCATGGCGGCGATCAGCGATTTTTTTTTTCGTGACTGCGACGTTATGGCGGACATTTCGGACACTTTTCTGACATTTTTGGGACCATTTACATTTATACAGTGAAAAATGCTATAAATATGCATTGATTACTGTATAAATGTGACTGGCAGTGAAGGGGGTTAACCACTAGGGGGCGGGGGGGAAGGGGTTAAATGTGTGTCCTATGAGTGTTCTAACTGTAGGGGGAGGGGGGGGTGACTGGGGGAGGTGACCGATTGTGTCCCTAGGTACAAGGAACACAATCTGTCACCTCTCTCCCTGACAGGGACGTGCAGCTCTGTGTTTACATACAGAGCTGCACGTCCCAGCTCACTTACAGAGCAATCGCGTGTGCCCGGCGGCGATCGTTGCCGCCGGGCACTCGCACGGGATCCCCGCGGAGCGGCGGGGCTGTGCGCGTGCGCGCCGCCGGCGACGCGCGCGCGCGCCCGCCCGCGGCTTTAAAGGGACATCACGTCATATGACGTGATGTCAGAACAATGGAGTCCTCCGCCCGCCGTCATATGACGGTGGGCGGTGGACAAGTGGTTAAAGAAAAAAAAAAAAAAAACAACCTGGGGACCTCTGAGCCTTTTACTAAAAATATATCTATATCTACAAAAAAATAAAGAAAATATAAAATGTTTAAAACATTTTTAGAAGCAAAAAGGTTGTAATCTGGGGCCGCTATGTTAAAAAAATAACTAAAAAAAATATAAAAATATATAATTTTTTGTATTTTTTTTTAAAAAAGGGGGGTTGTCATCTGGAGCCCTAGGGATCTCCGGGCTACTGGGGACCTCCAGACCCCTAAAAAATAATAATTGGCCCTTTAATAAAAAAAAATATGGGGGGTTGCCACCCGGGGCCCTGGGGCCTCTGGGCCCCTGGGGACCTCCGGACTGCTAAAAAAATAAATACAAAAAAATTGGCCCATTAATAAAAAATAATAAAAAAAAATATTAAAAAAATATATATAAAAAAAAAGAGGGGGTTACCATCTGGGGCCCTGGGGGCCTCCAGGCATCTGGGCACCTCCGGACCCCCGGGCCCCTTACAGGTGTACTGCCTGTACCCCCCTGATGGTGGCCCTGGGTGTAATGTCAGCATGTGAAAAGTGACATTCTGAAGGAAAAAAGCTGTTTAAAACAGACTCGCGGCAATAATGAATTGTCAGCTCCTTGCAATTGCAGGAGAATTCATTCATAAAAAACACCAAAAAAAAGCGTGGGGGTCCCCCCAAATTCAATAACCAGACCCTTTAGGTCTGGTATGGATATTAAGGGGAACCCCGCCGTCAATTTAAAAAAAAAATTACGTGAGGTTCCCCCCAAATATCCATAACCAGACCCTTCAGGTCTGGTGTGGAATTTAAGGGGAACTCCACCCCAAATTAAAAAAAAAAATGGCGTGGAGTCCCCCCTAAAATCAACACCAGACCCCTTATCCGAGCACGTTGACCTGGCCGGCCGCAGAGAAAAGAGGGGGGGACAGAGCGCGGCCCCCCTCTCCTGAACCGCACCAGGCCACATGCCCTCAACATTGGGAGGGTGTTTTGGGGTGCCCCCCAAAACACCTTGTCCCCATGTTGATGATGACAAGGGTCTCTTCCCCACAACCCTTGCCCGGTGGTTGTGGGGTCCGTCTGCGGGCAGGAGGCTTATCGAAATCTGGAAGACCCCTTTAACAAAGGGGCCCCCCCCAGATCCCGCCTCCCCCTGTGTGAAATGGTAATGGGGTACATTGTACCCCTACCATTTCACCCCAAAAAAATGTAAGGGGTTAAAAAAGACAAGAGCCGGTTTTTGACAAGTCCTTTATTAGCTTCTTTCTTCTTCTTTTCTTCTTTCCTTCGGGTTTCTTCCTCCATCTTCTTCTTCTTCCTCTGCTTCTGTCTTGGGTCTTTTATTCCCGCATCTTGACCGGCGTCTTGTTCCATCTTCTTCTCCTTCCGCTGTCCTTCTCGTCCGCATCTTCTTCTGGTTCTTCTTCGCCGGAGCCGCGCTTCCAATTGAAATCCCGCTGTCTGCCGGACCATGCCCCCCTCTGACGCCACGGGCAAGCTCTTAGGAGTGTGCTGCAAGTGCGTCAGAGGGGGGCGTGGTCACATGTCAGAGGGCGGGCAATTCAATTGGAAGCTTGTGCGCGGCTTCTTCTTTGCCGGAGTCGCCGCTTCCAATTGAGTTGCCCGCTTTCTGACATGTGACCACGCCCCCCTCTGACGCACAGACACCACACGGGGACTTTCCTAAGAGCTTGCCCGTGGCGTCAGAGGGGGGCGTGGTCTGGCAGACAGCGGGGGATTTCAATTGGAAGCGGCGGCTCCGGCTCCGGCGAAGAAGATGCGGACGAGAAGGACAGCGGAAGGAGAAGAAGATGGAAGAACATTCCGGGCAAGATGCGGGAATAGAAGACCCAAGACAGAAGCAGAGGAAGAAGAAGAAGGAAGAAGAAACCCAAAGGAAAGAAGAAAAGAAGAAGAAAGAAGCTAATAAAGGACTTGTCAAAAACCGGCTCTTGTCGTTTTTTTACACTTGACACTTTTTTTTTTCCGTGAAATGGTAGAGGTACAATGTACCCCATTACCATTTCACACAGGGGGGGGGGCCGGGATCTGGGGGGCCCCTTTGTTAAAGGGGTCTTCCAGATTTCGATAAGCCTCCTGCCCGCAGACCCCCACAACCACCGGGCAAGGGTTGTGGGGAAGAGACCCCTGTCCTCATCATGTGTGTGTCCCCTGAAAATTCCTGGGTGGGTCATAAAAAAACAGGGTGTGGCCTTGACAGGAAGGGTGTGTCATTTTTCTATTAGGGGGTGCCGAAATTTGGTCAGGCCTAGGGCAGCACAAAACCTAAATATCCTACTGCATATTAGGGCTTATTTAGACAGGATCCAATTTACAGCATGGTTTTAGATTGTGGGAGGAAACCCACGCATGCACAGGGAGAACATGCAAACTCCAGGCAGATGGTGTCACAGGCGGGATTCGAACCAGCAACCCTTTTGCTGCTAGGTGAACATGCTATACACTACACCACTGTGCTGAACGAACATGATCGCAGCTATAAGCATGAGATCAGTGTTTTTTTTTCCAACCTGGAGGACAGATGTGGGGTATTATTGACCCCGCCTCTCTCCATAAAGAGGACCTGTCACACACTAGTCCTATTACAAGGGATGTTTACATTCCTTGTAATAGGAAGAAAAGTGAAAAATAATACAAAAAAAGGGACAAACAAGTGCAAAAAGAAAAATATTAAGTTAAAAAAAAAAAACTAAATTTAAATGCCCCTGTCCCTAGTAGCTCGCACTCAGAAGAGACCACGCATGCAAGTTCCACCCACATATGTAAACACCCTTCAAACCTCACATGTGAGGTATCATAGCATCATAAAATATATATAATGTTTGGGGGTCCTGAGTAATTTTCAAGGAAGAAAATATAATTGTTACATGAAGGAGAGAAGTGCCAGAATAAGTGCGGTATGGAAGTGGTTAAAGTGCAACAACAAAAGTGAAAAATTCCTTTAAATTTGTACCATGGGGGGGGGTTAATCAGGGTGAATTGAGTTTGGTGGTCTCAGCCCGGCTCCCGGTGGCTGTGCTATGCAAGGTACGCCTGTGCTTAGTATGCCCACCCCCCCCAAAAAAAACACCACACTTGCACGCACACAAAATTGGTTTAACACACACGCACTTTGGCCGTGAGGTCTCCTAAAATAAAGAGAGGCGAAGGACCTACAGGGCTGGCTGGGTGGGCTAGACCCCCTCACTCCCTCATAGGGGGAGTCCCTCTGTCCCGTCGGGCTGGAGCAGGTAGGGTGGGGTGAGTGGGAGGCCCCCCTCACACCCGCCATTGCCACCGGGGGCATGGAGAAGGATGGTGATTGCCTCCGGGGGAGGTCTGCCTACTCCCAACTCCTGCAGTCCGGCTCCTCTCTCTCGACTTCACCCACAAAATACACTTTAACCACTTACCTACTGTGCACCTAGACCCCCTTCCTGCCCAGACAAAATATAAGCTTCCCGCACTGCGTCGCTTTAACTGACAATTGCGCGGTCGTGCGACGTGGCTCCCAAACAAAATTGGCGTCCTTTTTTTCCCACAAATAGAGCTTTCTTTTGGTGGTATTTGATCACCTCTGCGGTTTTTATTTTTTGCGCTATAAACAAAAATAGAGCGTCAATTTTTAAAAAAATGCAATATTTTTTCCTTTTTGCTATAATAAATAACCCCAAAAAATATATAAAAAAATATTTTTTTCCTCAGTTTAGGCCGATACGTATTCTTCTACATATTTTTGGTAAAAAAAAAATGCAATAAGCGTTTATCGATTGGTTTGCGCAAAATTTATAGCGTTTACAAAATAGGGGATAGTTTATGGCATTTTTTTTTTTTTTTTTTTACTATTAATGGCGGCGATCTGCGATTTTTTTATTGGGACTGCGACGTTATGGCGGACATTTCGGACACTTTTCTGACATTTTTGGGACCATTTACATTTATACAGTGAAAAATGCTATAAATATGCATTGATTACTGTATAAATGTGACTGGCAGTGAAGGGGTTAACCACTAGGGGGCGGGGAAGGGGTTAAATGTGTGTCCTATGAGTGTTCTAACTGTAGGGGGAGGGGGGGGTGACTGGGGGAGGTGACCGATTGTGTCCCTAGGTACAAGGAACACAATCTGTCACCTCTCTCCCTGACAGGGACGTGCAGCTCTGTGTTTACATACAGAGCTGCACGTCCCAGCTCACTTACAGAGCAATCGCGTGTGCCCGGCGGCGATCGTTGCCGCCGGGCACTCGCACGGGATCCCCGCGGAGCGGCGGGTGCGCGCCGCGCGCGCCGGGCCGCTGCGACGCGCGCGCGCCCGCCCGCGGCTTTAAAGGGACATCACGTCATATGACGTGATGTCAGAACAATGGAGTCCTCCGCCCGCCGTCATATGACGGTGGGCGGTGGACAAGTGGTTAAAGAAAAAAAAAAAAAAAACAACCTGGGGACCTCTGAGCCTTTTACTAAAAATATATCTATATCTACAAAAAAATAAAGAAAATATAAAATGTTTTTAAAACATTTTTAGAAGCAAAAAGGTTGTCATCTGGGGCCGCTATGTTAAAAAAATAACTAAAAAAAATATAAAAATATATAATTTTTTTGTATTTTTTTTTAAAAAAAGGGGGGTTGTCATCTGGAGCCCTAGGGATCTCCGGGCTACTGGGGACCTCCAGACCCCTAAAAAATAATAATTGGCCCTTTAATAAAAAAAAATATGGGGGGTTGCCACCCGGGGCCCTGGGGCCTCTGGGCCCCTGGGGACCTCCGGACTGCTAAAAAAATAAATACAAAAAAATTGGCCCATTAAATAAAAAATAATAAAAAAAAAATATTAAAAAAATATATATAAAAAAAAAAAGAGGGGGTTACCATCTGGGGCCCTGGGGGCCTCCAGGCATCTGGGCACCTCCGGACCCCCGGGCCCCTTACAGGTGTACTGCCTGTACCCCCCTGATGGTGGCCCTGGGTGTAATGTCAGCATGTGAAAAGTGACATTCTGAAGGAAAAAAGCTGTTTAAAACAGACTCGCGGCAATAATGAATTGTCAGCTCCTTGCAATTGCAGGAGAATTCATTCATAAAAAACACCAAAAAAAAGCGTGGGGGTCCCCCCAAATTCAATAACCAGACCCTTTAGGTCTGGTATGGATATTAAGGGGAACCCCGCCGTCAATTTAAAAAAAAAATTACGTGAGGTTCCCCCCCAAATATCCATAACCAGACCCTTCAGGTCTGGTGTGGAATTTAAGGGGAACTCCACCCCCAAATTAAAAAAAAATGGCGTGGAGTCCCCCCTAAAATCAACACCAGACCCCTTATCCGAGCACGTTGACCTGGCCGGCCGCAGAAAAGAGGGGGGGACAGAGCGCGGCCCCCCTCTCCTGAACCGCACCAGGCCACATGCCCTCAACATTGGGAGGGTGTTTTGGGGTGCCCCCCAAAACACCTTGTCCCCATGTTGATGATGACAAGGGTCTCTTCCCCACAACCCTTGCCCGGTGGTTGTGGGGGTCTGCGGGCAGGAGGCTTATCGAAATCTGGAAGACCCCTTTAACAAAGGGGCCCCCCAGATCCCGCCTCCCCCTGTGTGAAATGGTAATGGGGTACATTGTACCCCTACCATTTCACCCCAAAAAAATGTAAGGGGTTAAAAAAGACAAGAGCCGGTTTTTGACAAGTCCTTTATTAGCTTCTTTCTTCTTCTTTTCTTCTTTCCTTCGGGTTTCTTCCTCCATCTTCTTCTTCTTCCTCTGCTTCTGTCTTGGGTCTTTTATTCCCGCATCTTGACCGGCGTCTTGTTCCATCTTCTTCTCCTTCCGCTGTCCTTCTCGTCCGCATCTTCTTCTGGTTCTTCTTCGCCGGAGCCGCCGCTTCCAATTGAAATCCCCGCTGTCTGCCGGACCATGCCCCCCTCTGACGCCACGGGCAAGCTCTTAGGAGTGTGCTGCAAGTGCGTCAGAGGGGGGCGTGGTCACATGTCAGAGGGCGGGCAATTCAATTGGAAGCTTGTGCGCGGCTTCTTCTTTGCCGGAGTCGCCGCTTCCAATTGAGTTGCCCGCTTTCTGACATGTGACCACGCCCCCCTCTGACGCACAGACACCACACGGGGACTTTCCTAGGAGCTTGCCCGTGGCGTCAGAGGGGGGCGTGGTCTGGCAGACAGCGGGGATTTCAATTGGAAGCGGCGGCTCCGGCTCCGGCGAAGAAGATGCGGACGAGAAGGACAGCGGGAAGGAGAAGAAGATGGAAGAACATTCCGGGCAAGATGCGGGAATAGAAGACCCAAGACAGAAGCAGAGGAAGAAGAAGAAGGAAGAAGAAACCCAAAGGAAAGAAGAAAAGAAGAAGAAAGAAGCTAATAAAGGACTTGTCAAAAACCGGCTCTTGTCGTTTTTTACACTTGACACTTTTTTTTTCCGTGAAATGGTAGAGGTACAATGTACCCCATTACCATTTCACACAGGGGGGGGGCCGGGATCTGGGGGGCCCCTTTGTTAAAGGGGTCTTCCAGATTTCGATAAGCCTCCTGCCCGCAGACCCCCACAACCACCGGGCAAGGGTTGTGGGGAAGAGACCCCTGTCCTCATCATGTGTGTGTCCCCTGAAAATTCCTGGGTGGGTCATAAAAAAACAGGGTGTGGCCTTGACAGGAAGGGTGTGTCATTTTTCTATTAGGGGGTGCCGAAATTTGGTCAGGCCTAGGGCAGCACAAAACCTAAATATCCTACTGCATATTAGGGCTTATTTAGACAGGATCCAATTTACAGCATGGTTTTAGATTGTGGGAGGAAACCCACGCATGCACAGGAGAGAACATGCAAACTCCAGGCAGATGGTGTCACAGGCGGGATTCGAACCAGCAACCCTTTTGCTGCTAGGTGAACATGCTATACACTACACCACTGTGCTGAACGAACATGATCGCAGCTATAAGCATGAGATCAGTGTTTTTTTTTCC
This sequence comes from Rana kukunoris, assembly GCA_029574335.1. Lineage (NCBI taxonomy): Eukaryota > Metazoa > Chordata > Amphibia > Anura > Ranidae > Rana > Rana kukunoris. The sequence goes on along the minus strand of CM056052.1, from coordinate 155,614,333 downwards.
AACCTGGAGGACAGATGTGGGGTATTATTGACCCCGCCTCTCTCCATAAAGAGGACCTGTCACACACTAGTCCTATTACAAGGGATGTTTACATTCCTTGTAATAGGAAGAAAAGTGAAAAATAATACAAAAAAGGGACAAACAAGTGCAAAAAGAAAAATATTAAGTTAAAAAAAAAAAACTAAATTTAAATGCCCCTGTCCCTAGTAGCTCGCACTCAGAAGAGACCACGCATGCAAGTTCCACCCACATATGTAAACACCCTTCAAACCTCACATGTGAGGTATCATAGCATCATAAAATATATATAATGTTTGGGGGTCCTGAGTAATTTTCAAGGAAGAAAATATAATTGTTACATGAAGGAGAGAAGTGCCAGAATAAGCGTGGTATGGAAGTGGTTAAAGTGCAACAACAAAAGTGAAAAATTCCTTTAAATTTGTACCATGGGGGGGGGGGGTTAATCAGGGTGAATTGAGTTTGGTGGTCTCAGCCCGGCTCCCGGTGGCTGTGCTATGCAAGGTACGCCTGTGCTTAGTATGCCCACCCCCCCCAAAAAAAACACCACACTTGCACGCACACAAAATTGGTTTAACACACACGCACTTTGGCCGTGAGGTCTCCTAAAATAAAGAGAGGCGAAGGACCTACGGGGCTGGCTGGGTGGGCTAGACCCCCTCACTCCCTCATAGGGGGAGTCCCTCTGTCCCGTCGGGCTGGAGCAGGTAGGGTGGGGTGAGTGGGAGGCCCCCCTCACACCCGCCATTGCCACCGGGGGCATGGAGAAGGATGGTGATTGCCTCCGGGGGGAGGGTCTGCCTACTCCCAACTCCTGCAGTCCGGCTCCTCTCTCTCGACTTCACCCACAAAATACACTTTAACCACTTACCTACTGTGCACCTAGACCCCCTTCCTGCCCAGACAAAATATAAGCTTCCCGCACTGCGTCGCTTTAACTGACAATTGCGCGGTCGTGCGACGTGGCTCCCAAACAAAATTGGCGTCCTTTTTTTCCCACAAATAGAGCTTTCTTTTGGTGGTATTTGATCACCTCTGCGGTTTTTATTTTTTGCGCTATAAACAAAAATAGAGCGTCAATTTTTAAAAAAATGCAATATTTTTTCCTTTTTGCTATAATAAATAACCCCAAAAAATATATAAAAAAATATTTTTTTCCTCAGTTTAGGCCGATACGTATTCTTCTACATATTTTTGGTAAAAAAAAAATGCAATAAGCGTTTATCGATTGGTTTGCGCAAAATTTATAGCGTTTACAAAATAGGGGATAGTTTATGGCATTTTTTTTTTTTTTTTTTACTATTAATGGCGGCGATCTGCGATTTTTTTATTGGGACTGCGACGTTATGGCGGACATTTCGGACACTTTTCTGACATTTTTGGGACCATTTACATTTATACAGTGAAAAATGCTATAAATATGCATTGATTACTGTATAAATGTGACTGGCAGTGAAGGGGTTAACCACTAGGGGGCGGGGAAGGGGTTAAATGTGTGTCCTATGAGTGTTCTAACTGTAGGGGGAGGGGGGGGGTGACTGGGGGAGGTGACCGATTGTGTCCCTAGGTACAAGGAACACAATCTGTCACCTCTCTCCCTGACAGGGACGTGCAGCTCTGTGTTTACATACAGAGCTGCACGTCCCAGCTCACTTACAGAGCAATCGCGTGTGCCCGGCGGCGATCGTTGCCGCCGGGCACTCGCACGGGATCCCCGCGGAGCGGCGGGTGCGCGCGCGCCCGCCCGCGGCTTTAAAGGGACATCACGTCATATGACGTGATGTCAGAACAATGGAGTCCTCCGCCCGCCGTCATATGACGGTGGGCGGTGGACAAGTGGTTAAAGAAAAAAAAAAAAAAACAACCTGGGGACCTCTGAGCCTTTTACTAAAAATATATCTATATCTACAAAAAAATAAAGAAAATATAAAATGTTTAAAACATTTTTAGAAGCAAAAAGGTTGTCATCTGGGGCCGCTATGTTAAAAAAATAACTAAAAAAAATATAAAAATATATAATTTTTTGTATTTTTTTTAAAAAAAGGGGGGTTGTCATCTGGAGCCCTAGGGATCTCCGGGCTACTGGGGACCTCCAGACCCCTAAAAAATAATAATTGGCCCTTTAATAAAAAAAAATATGGGGGGTTGCCACCCGGGGCCCTGGGGCCTCTGGGCCCCTGGGGACCTCCGGACTGCTAAAAAAATAAATACAAAAAAATTGGCCCATTAATAAAAAATAATAAAAAAAAAATATTAAAAAAATATATATAAAAAAAAAAGAGGGGGTTACCATCTGGGGCCCTGGGGGCCTCCAGGCATCTGGGCACCTCCGGACCCCCGGGCCCCTTACAGGTGTACTGCCTGTACCCCCCTGATGGTGGCCCTGGGTGTAATGTCAGCATGTGAAAAGTGACATTCTGAAGGAAAAAAGCTGTTTAAAACAGACTCGCGGCAATAATGAATTGTCAGCTCCTTGCAATTGCAGGAGAATTCATTCATAAAAAACACCAAAAAAAAGCGTGGGGGTCCCCCCAAATTCAATAACCAGACCCTTTAGGTCTGGTATGGATATTAAGGGGAACCCCGCCGTCAATTTAAAAAAAAAATTACGTGAGGTTCCCCCCAAATATCCATAACCAGACCCTTCAGGTCTGGTGTGGAATTTAAGGGGAACTCCACCCCAAATTAAAAAAAAATGGCGTGGAGTCCCCCCTAAAATCAACACCAGACCCCTTATCCGAGCACGTTGACCTGGCCGGCCGCAGAAAAGAGGGGGGGACAGAGCGCGGCCCCCCTCTCCTGAACCGCACCAGGCCACATGCCCTCAACATTGGGAGGGTGTTTTGGGGTGCCCCCCAAAACACCTTGTCCCCATGTTGATGATGACAAGGGTCTCTTCCCCACAACCCTTGCCCGGTGGTTGTGGGGGTCTGCGGGCAGGAGGCTTATCGAAATCTGGAAGACCCCTTTAACAAAGGGGCCCCCCAGATCCCGCCTCCCCCTGTGTGAAATGGTAATGGGGTACATTGTACCCCTACCATTTCACCCCAAAAAAATGTAAGGGGTTAAAAAAGACAAGAGCCGGTTTTTGACAAGTCCTTTATTAGCTTCTTTCTTCTTCTTTTCTTCTTTCCTTCGGGTTTCTTCCTCCATCTTCTTCTTCTTCCTCTGCTTCTGTCTTGGGTCTTTTATTCCCGCATCTTGACCGGCGTCTTGTTCCATCTTCTTCTCCTTCCGCTGTCCTTCTCGTCCGCATCTTCTTCTGGTTCTTCTTCGCCGGAGCCGCCGCTTCCAATTGAAATCCCCGCTGTCTGCCGGACCATGCCCCCCTCTGACGCCACGGGCAAGCTCTTAGGAGTGTGCTGCAAGTGCGTCAGAGGGGGGCGTGGTCACATGTCAGAGGGCGGGCAATTCAATTGGAAGCTTGTGCGCGGCTTCTTCTTTGCCGGAGTCGCCGCATCCAATTGAGTTGCCCGCTTTCTGACATGTGACCACGCCCCCCTCTGACGCACAGACACCACACGGGGACTTTCCTAAGAGCTTGCCCGTGGCGTCAGAGGGGGGCGTGGTCTGGCAGACAGCGGGGATTTCAATTGGAAGCGGCGGCTCCGGCTCCGGCGAAGAAGATGCGGACGAGAAGGACAGCGGAAGGAGAAGAAGATGGAAGAACATTCCGGGCAAGATGCGGGAATAGAAGACCCAAGACAGAAGCAGAGGAAGAAGAAGAAGGAAGAAGAAACCCAAAGGAAAGAAGAAAAGAAGAAGAAAGAAGCTAATAAAGGACTTGTCAAAAACCGGCTCTTGTCGTTTTTTACACTTGACACTTTTTTTTTCCGTGAAATGGTAGAGGTACAATGTACCCCATTACCATTTCACACAGGGGGGGGGGCGGGATCTGGGGGGCCCCTTTGTTAAAGGGGTCTTCCAGATTTCGATAAGCCTCCTGCCCGCAGACCCCCACAACCACCGGGCAAGGGTTGTGGGGAAGAGACCCCTGTCCTCATCAACATGGGGACAAGGTGTTTCGGGGGGTACCCCAAAACACCCTCCCAATGTTGAGGGCATGTGGCCTGGTGTGGTTCAGGAGAGGGGGGCCGCGCTCTGTCCCCCCCTCTTTTCTGCGGCCGGCCAGGTCAACGTGCTCGGATAAGGGGTCTGGTGTGGATTTTTTGGGGGACTCCACGCCATTTTTTTTTAAATTTGTGGTGGAGTTCCCCTTAAATTCCACACCAGACCTGAAGGGTCTGGTTATGGATATTTGGGGGGAACCCCACGTCATTTTTTTTTTAAATTGACGGCGGGGTTCCCCTTAATATCCATACCAGACCTAAAGGGTCTGGTTATTGAATTTGGGGGGACCCCACGCTTTTTTTGTTCGTGTTTATTATGAATGAATTCTCCTGCAATTGCCGGGGGAATTCAATTTATTATTGCCGCGAGTCAGTTTTAAACAGCTTTTTTTCTTTTCAGAATATCATTTTGTGCAGAGACATTTCTAACCACGGGAAACATGCGCTTTTTCACATGCTGACATTACAGCCCCCCATAGTACGAAATTTAAAGAAAAATTACACTTTTATTGTTGCACTTTTAGCATTATTAAAATCACTGCTCCCGAAAAAACGGCCGTTTAAAAAAAAAAAAAACATTGGTACATGTCCCCTGGGGCAGGACTGAGGTCCCCAAACACTTTTTAGGACAAAACTTGCAGATTAGCCTTTAAAATTAACAATTAAGATTTCCCCCATACACTTTAACAGGGAGTTCGGCGGCGGCTTTACTTATCAATTGCATTGCGCTGCTGCTGCGGCCGGTTCATGCGCCTAATTAAGGCTTCATCCAGCGCACTAATTAAGGCATGAACCGGCGCAGCACAGCTTCAATAGTAAATCAGCCCCAATATTTTTAACTTTTTGCTATAATAAATATCCCATTTTTTTTTTTACTTTTTTTTTTCAGTTTAGACTGATACGTATTCTTCCACATATTTTTGGTAAAAAAAAAATCGCAATAAGCATATAGTGATTGGTTTGCGCAAAATGTATAGCGCCCACAAAATAGGGGACATAATTATGATTTTTTTTTATTATTATTTTCTTATACTAGTAATGGCGGCGATCTGCGATTTTTATTGGGACTGCGACATTATGGCGGACACATCGGACACTTTTTTTGGGACCATTTACATTTATACAGCGATCAGTGCTATAAATATGCAGTGATTACTGTATAAATGTGACTGGCAGGGAAGGCGTTAACACTAGGGGATGAGGAAGGGGTTAAATGTGTTCCCTACTAGCGATTCTAACTGTGGGGGGAGGGGACTGACTGGGGGAGGTGACTGATCTGTGTCCCTATGTACAAGGGACACAGCATCAGTCTCCTCTCTCTGACAGGACGTGGATCTCTGTGTTTACACACAGAGATCCACGTCCTTGTCTGTGTAACGGGCGATTGCCGGTGCCTGGCGGACATCGCGGCCGCCAGGCACACGCATCGGCACCTCAGTGACATGGCAGGTGCATGCGCACCCCCCAGTGGCCCGAGGAGTCGAGGACGTCAATAGACGTCCTCCCGGCATTGTAGAGCCACCTTGTGGCCATCATTTTACAATGGCCGGGGTCCAAGTGGTTAAAGAAAAGTACAACATAGAAAAAAAAATGCAGCCATCACATCTACATAAGTATTTGTAAGGTGCAATATATATGTTACAATTTTGTACTATGTAAATGTTAGCACGTTCATTATTTTTTTACGGTGTTATGTTGTAAGAGCCAAATTTTATTTCATATTTTGTTTATTCTGTTTAGATAAGAATGGGAATATAGGGCATAGAAAAAATGACTTTAGGGGTTTTCTGATATATTCCTATATGTTATGTCAGTAACTTAAACAGATCACAAAATATGAATCTTATCAACTTTGATTACTAGCGCACCTATTTTCCATGATCAACGACCTGTAATACAGATAGGTTTTCATAAATATGACATCCCTTGGTAGTTACATTATGAACTTAAATTGATATCACTTAATTTATATGTGAACCTGAATTCCAGCAGAGCTTCCTTTAATTTATCATACCACCGACAGCAAGTGTGAGACATTGTACTGACTTATGGACACTGTATACCGCTAAATGCAATGGACATTTTGGCCTAGATTAAAAGTTAAATTATGATCTTTGGTTGATTGAAACAGGAAATAGAGAATCATAGCAGCAAAATTCTTATTTCTCAGAAGGATTTGAGGGAAAACTTTTTAAAAGTAGGCGAGGCATATATCTTAGTGGAGATGAAACATAGTGCTCTGGGTATCAATCACTGAATGAATCAGCCTGTAGGCAAGAAACATAGAGAATGACTTCTCTAACCTTCAGGGAATTATTCCATCATTAGATTAAGCACCATAAAGGGGAGGCTATACATCATTAAAATAGACAACCAGGCATGGGCTGTATCAGGATAAAAGTTTAAATGTCTTCCACTGTCAGTTTGCATAGGCGCTGTAATGCTGAATAAAACAATGTTCACAGATTCCTTGATCCAATCCTTGTTTATCCAGTTCATCAGTTTCAGCAAAATTACATCATTACATAGCGGGAACTTGGAAGATTAAAAAGTATAATGCAAAGAACAAATTTTACAGCTGGTGTATTATATATTTCTTACCCAGTCAGAGTATTGCTGATTTGTTCATTTTTTATGACAGCATGCAATTGATAAAACAGATTACTTTCAGCCACAATCCCAACCTCCTTCAAAGACTGTTTGTAGTGATTATATTGTTATTTAAAAAGACATCACGGAGTTACTGCTGACTTGGTTCTATCCTGCCTAGCATGCATATTACAAAGTTCTGTGTTCAGCTAAACTGCTTGAAAAGCTAGCTCAACTTATTAAGACTTTTGACAAAAGCAACTTAACATATCTCTGTGATCTGCAGTCATGAAGACTACTGCTTTTTTTTTTTTAGGATATTCCTCGTGTGATTTATCAGACTTATTGCTAAGTGCAATATCTATGCAGTAACCTAGGGAAATTAATTAGGTTTGGGGGGGTTACTATAGACCGAAATATAGCAATTATCCACATAAATGGCATTTCTGCCAAAAGCTTACACAAGCCTCAAACAGCAAGTCTACAAATATGGTAAATATTGGTATTTAAATATAAATAAATAAGGGGGGATATCAGACATTCTTGAGCTTTATAATAAAACAGCCCTGAGGACGAGCATTGGCTGGAAAATGGGTTGGGCGTTGCTACTCTTGTGGCGTCACGTCGCCGCAATTGTTGATTGTAGCGCTCTAAAACATCAGTGTGTGTATAAGAGACTATCTAAAAAACAAATAACAGTTAGATGTACAATAGTGTAATTAAAAGAGTACTTAACAGTGCTTTAAACCTATATCATTAAATGATTGTGTTGGCGTTTGCATGTGAGTGGAGTTATTACGATTTGCATCTTTGTATCATGCTTTTATCACCTATTTTGATAAACGGTATTGCACTATGATGCCCTGTTCTATATATAAGGTATCATGTGGTGGTTGGAGCAATTGAATGTCCCCCAACATCTGCTGCTGAAATCCTGAGTACTGCCAACGCTGTGACAGATTTGGATATCATTGATTGGACACATTGAATGATCTTTTGATATATTATTACTTGTGGTCTGGTGAGTTTGCATTGCATGTGGGATAGTTGGAGTGTGGCACGGTTTGTCATCCCAACTCACTCTCTAATTGATGCAGTTTCATAAACTACTATAGTATTTAGTAGTAGAGTATTATTTCTGTTATATTTTACTTTATGGGGGAAATAAGGACTAATACTTCATCAACAACAGTTGGTTCCTTCAGAAGAGCCACCTCAGCACCTTGAATGTGATTTACATGCGAGTTGTTTATTATGTCTGGTGAGTAGAGGGGATTTGAATGTCAGAGGAATCATGTCTTGATCAACATTGTGGAACTTGGATTGAGTTGGGGGGGGGGGGGGTGATCCAATCCTGATTAAGTAGGACAACCCCACAGCAATGGCATACATCAACAATCACTTCCAAGGTTATGTGTAACCATCACCAATGCAAGGCATATGTTTCAGCTTGCAGCCTTGTCCTGTTAAGAACCCTATGGTCCTGAACAAAGACAAGGTAGTATTGAGATATAAAATATTTGTCCTTTCTAAAGTGGTTTTGGTCTTTCACCTCAATCAGGACACTGTTCTTTTGTTTCTCTGTCTGGCTCCATTACATCAAAAGTAAGTTTCCCTTCACTGTCTACATGGAGTCTATGTTGTGCAGGTTTACCTCTTGGTCACTGTTTACATTAGAAAGACTGACTCAATTTTTGTCATTCCTTATTGTCCTCATAGAAGTAAACCAGCTTCTCAGTCCATCATCTCTCAGTGGCTTGGATATCATTGTTCAAGCTCATGGTTATAAGGGTAAGGTGCCACTGTTTCCCGCCAAAGCACACTTTATTAGATCTGTGATTTCTTCTTGGGATTTTCAGCATCAGGCAACTGTTTCCTAGATTACAAGCTTGCCACATCTTCTGTTCACAGGTATTGTAAGTTTTACCAGGCTGATGTTCAGGCCATATCTGATGCCAGCTTTAAAGGGGTTGTAAAGGTAAAAGTTTTTTTACCTTAATGCATCCTATGCATTAAGGTAAAAAAACTTCTCACAGCACCGGCCCCCCCGAGTCCCCGTTTTACTTACCTGACCGTTCGAAACTCCCAGGCGCGTCCACGTCATCCTCTTCGGTTCCCAGTCTGGCTGTTGATTGGGTAGGCTGGGCGGATTGATAGCAGCGCAGCCATTGGCTAGCGCTGCTGTCAATCACAGCAGATGACGCGGCACGCTGGGGGGGCGGGGCCGAGTGATACAATCGGCGGCTATGGCCGCCGCTGTATCACGGGAGCGCGCTCGCAAAAGCTTTCCACCGTGCGAGCGCCCTCGCATGAAGATGGAAAGCTTTTGCGAGGAGGAGCCCAGACAGCCGCCGAGGGACCCCAGAAGACAGCTTTCCGGGCCACTCTGTGCAAAACGAACTGCACAGTGGAGGTAAGTATCACATGTTTGTTATTTAAAAAAAAAAAAAAACTGACTTTAGTGTCCCTTTTAAGGTATAAGGTCCTTCAAGTAGCTTTTTGAGCTCCATTCTGTCCCCAGTTTTACTGTTTTGTTATGTAGACCTGTAAATGTGTTGTTACTGTTGTCCACCCTTCAGCTGGATTGCTTTTGGTTATTCCAATAGACTTGAATAACTAAATCCTGAATGGAACAGAACATAGGATTGTTGTACTATATACTATAAAACCACTGTAAAGAAAAAGTAATTGCGCAAAGTGCATAAGACCAACATATGTTGGATATAGGTTTGCAGAGTGATGCAAGTGACATATAGATCAATAGTGCACAATACTATAAAGTGCAAACAGAGTCCATGATGGTAAGAGGTGTTCCAGGATACCCGCTAGTTATGTGAAAGATATGCACTTCACCACACACACACTCTGGTCTCCCAGAACTCTCACCTCTAAACGGCTAAAAAGAGACCTCAAAGTGCAGATCCACTGCTAGTTATCTCCCTGGTGTTCCTGGTGTCCACAACATGGATCTGGGTCTCAGAGGTGGGATAAAAACCGGAAAGAGGACCTCCAATAGTGCATTATCATTGATACAGAGGAGTTTAATAAATAAAATATGCACTTACAAACATAGAAGTAAAACAAGCATATAACACAGCGGCACCGCTGTGGTATCACAGCAATCCCAGTGTACGTCTCCGTTCACCCTACGCGTTACGACATACGTGTCTTCAACTGGGGTTTGTGTGTGGACAGCTCGGGATTCCCTTTCTAGCTACGCAGACTGGAAGTTCGGCTCCGCCATTTTCTCGTAGTCCGCCAGGTTAGCCTGTTACCTATGCAGACCGGAAGTTACGGCTCCACCATTTTCTCGTAGTCCGTCAACAGACGGCAGATCTGCGATGATTAGCTTCATAATGTGAGCTCATAATAAATTTATACAAAACATTAAAATAAATTGAATTCAATATCCAGGTAATCTATGTATTACTAAGGCCAAAAATCTATCCTAAGGTATAGCTTACAACAATATGGAAAAAAGAGAAATGACACATAATCAAGGAGATGAAATAAGCTGCTAGCCCTGAAATTGCATGAAAAAAAGGGATTCCCCAGTGGGCCTATGGGCAGCAATGATAGATTGAATAAATGTTGAATATATAAAACAGTGTTTATTGCCGAGAGTCTCGGATTCCCAGTTGAGTCAAAGTTGGTTGTTAATACAATTGTAAAAGAATAACATTTCTGAATACAGTATAATAGATCATAGTACATAACATAATTCCGTAATCTGTACAAAGGTGAGCCCCGACGCGTTTCGACCAATTCGGTCTCTTCAGGGGGCATGATTTCTAAAAAGTAATAACAAAAGTTTCAAAAAAGGATATAAGGACACAAATCAACATACATAGATGGATAGTCCGGAGGGGCACGGGCTGCATCCGCCCACCAACCGGTGTAGGGCCAGACCAGGATAGCTGACAAGGAGCCACATTAACGACGTCCCCCAGGGGCAATGGAGGAGCAGACGCCTGCAGAAAACAACCCCCATGATCCCATGGTCTGGCCCTACACCGGTTGGTGGGCGGATGCAGCCCGTGCCCCTCCGGACTATCCAGCGGTTCCACACAATGTTGACTCCCTGGTTCAGTGGTAATTACAATACCTCAGTTATCCATGTGATGTATGTTGATTTGTGTCCTTATATCCTTTTTTGAAACTTTTGTTATTACTTTTTAGAAATCATGCCCCTGAAGAGACCGAATTGGTCGAAAAACGCGTCGGGGCTCACCTTTGTACAGATTACGGAATTATGTTATGTACTATGATCTATTATACTGTATTCAGAAATGTTATTCTTTTACAATTGTATTAACAACCAACTTTGACTCAACTGGGAATCCGAGACTCTCGGCAATAAACACTGTTTTATATATTCAACATTTATTCAATCTATCATTGCTGCCCATAGGCCCACTGGGGAATCCCTTTTTTTCATGCAATTTCAGGGCTAGCAGCTTATTTCATCTCCTTGATTATGTGTCATTTCTCTTTTTTCCATATTTTTGTATATATTGGGTGGATAACACACCCCCTCCCCCTTGACACATAGAGATAAGACATCTACTGTGTGCTTTTCCATGTTCCATCAACTCCTGTCCTTCCAACTTATGACCCACACCTAGGTGTACTATGGGTCAGCCTAAATCCATAGGCACTTAGAAGGCGTTTCCACCTTCTTCAAGGGGGGATTGGACCCCAAAAATCCCCCTTTTTTGCTCACATCAGGAGTAACTGTTACAGACTTCTGTAGTGCAGCATGTTCAAATAATCTACTTTATTATTTGTCCTATCAATCTACTTCTCAACATGTAAGGAGTTTTCAGCCATGGCATCTATGCACACAGTCTATTTGTAAATACCTCCTATATTTTATATGTTTGTATATTGTCCCATTTGAGTTTTGTCATGCTGTTGGTGATTGTTACACATGATTTAGTCTTACTCATTGTGGCCGCTTTTTACTTCCGGAGGGGCGTGGTTGAGCCCGTCCGGCCCTCTGGTAGGTGGAGCCATGCCTTTGATTGCTGCCCGGCTGGGTGGAAAATATTTGGGGTGAGTGGGGTATCCTACCCCCCTTTCCCCCTCATGTTGCTCTCCGGGCGCTGGAGGAGCATCTCCCCCCTAGCGCCTGTGCGAGTGTCACCCAGCCGGCGGCGTCCCAGGAATCCTCCCCGGACCGGCATTGGCGCGGCGAGCGTGCGCGATTTCCGCGCATGCGCGCGGCGTCATTACGTCACGCGGCCGCGCCGGAAAGGACGACAGTTGTCGGGGCTGTCTAGCCCCTCTGGGACGCCGAGGGAGCCACACGTGGGCCGCCATCTGGCGGCTGGTACGCCTCCTAATTGGCCAATTGGACGGAGGCACTAGCCTGCACGTGACCACTCGATCACCACACCCATAGGGCTCATAAATGAACAGCCATCAGGGAAACAGTGCAGATTCCAATTAGGTCAGGTTGGATGCCTTCTCATCCCTGCTCCTAACTGTGGCACCTTGTCCTTCCTCAGAGTGCACAATTGCAGTCAGGTCTTTACACTTATACTTCATCCTACTTCTACCCTTCACTGTATCAGGTAATTATCCCACCATTTATGTATGTATTTATCTCAATACCACCTTATTAGTTACCATGTTCACTCATTCACTCACCCTTATTAGTTACCATGTTCACTCATTCACTCACCCCAAAACTCCCCCCTATCTGGGGACACTTCATGCACCCGTCCTATTTTATCTTATCGTTTTTACACCTGCCTGTTGTTTGATTCATTTTATCATCACACGCCACGCACCTTATCGAGTGCCCTAATTTGGCAATCACTCTTTTTCACATGCTCACTCATCACTATTTATTCACTTAGCAGCATTATACCCCCAACATACCCCCAACTACATTCCCCATTTAATTACCCAATCCCATTGGACCTTAAGGATGCCCTGACTGTCATCATTTATGTTGGCAAATAGTATTTGCCTCAGCCCTCCCATTAATTTAGCACTCTACTACACCTACCTACATACATACTCAGCTGTCTTTTCAGCAGCTATTTTTTTGAGCCAATCTACCCCAATAATCTTCCCCGCTAACCATGGGATCATGGGGGTTGTTTTCTGCAGGCGTCTGCTCCTCCATTGCCCCTGGGGGACGTCGTTAATGTGGCTCCTTGTCAGCTATCCTGGTCTGGCCCTACACCGGTTGGTGGGCGGATGCAGCCCGTGCCCCTCCGGACTATCCAGCGGTTCCACACAATGTTGACTCCCTGGTTCAGTGGTAATTACAATACCTCAGTTATCCATGTGATGTATGTTGATTTGTGTCCTTATATCCTTTTTTGAAACTTTTGTTATTACTTTTTAGAAATCATGCCCCCTGAAGAGACCGAATTGGTCGAAACGCGTCGGGGCTCACCTTTGTACAGATTACGGAATTATGTTATGTACTATGATCTATTATACTGTATTCAGAAATGTTATTCTTTTACAATTGTATTAACAACCAACTTTGACTCAACTGGGAATCCGAGACTCTCGGCAATAAACACTGTTTTATATATTCAACATTTATTCAATCTATCATTGCTGCCCATAGGCCCACTGGGGAATCCCTTTTTTTCAAGGTATAGCTTACTTCCTACACCTCTATATATAGTGTGACGGTGAGAACAACAGTCAAGTCTTTTCATCGCCATCTAGTGGTTAAAAATAGGTATTAATAGTTTTAAAATTAGAATTAAAAAAGCTGTTGTCTATATAGAGCCAATAGACACACTAGCTTGTTATACCTCAAAATTTCATCGAATATAAGGTACTGACATAATTCCCTAACCTCCATGTACATGATTAGCGAGATAATCGTACATCCGTCTTGTCGTGTCACATACCACATTGCAAATGTAATAAATTCATGGTACATTACTAAGATGAAAAGAAAAAGAAAAAAATATAAAATAAAATAAAAGGAGGGAGGGGAAGAAAATCTGTGGGACCAGCCCACATCTATCACCCTATATATTAGAATATTTTAGAAATTGCTTAAAAAGCTATTTAGATCGAACTCAATATTCATACCTCCAGGTGTTAGAGTCCTCATTTTGTGAATCCATTGATTTTATGACTGCCTCTCCAGCTTTTTACATACTTATCCATTCCCCAAAATTGCATATGAGAGGGATCTTTGTTGTGCACCAGATCAAAATGTCTGGAAACATTATGCTTCGTGGATCCCTTGATAATATTTTTTACATGTTCCTTGATGCGAACTTTCAAGGCTCTTTTTGTCCTACCAACGTACTGTAAATTACAGCTACACTGGATGACGTAAATCACTCCTTCGGTATGACATCCTATGAACTACTTAATTTCAAATGATTCTCCTGTATTGGTTGCCATAAATTGGGTTCTTTTCTTAAGTGGTTTTTGGGACCTCATACAAGAAAAACAACTTTTACAAAAAAGCCTTTACTCGTAAAGAAGGAAAAATGGGTTTTGGGTGGGGGTTCTACCACAGATTTAACGATGAGATCCTTGAATGTAGGTGCTCTTTTGTATATAATTTGTGGTTTGTCCGGCAATATAGTACACAGATCTTTATCGTTTTGCAAGATATGCCAATGTTTATTTAGAATCTTGGCAACATCTTTATGTTGTGTGTTATAGTTCAGGATAAGTGAGGGAGCCTGTTGTTCTCTCTGTACATTGCTCTTTGTCTGTAACATACTGGATCTTTCCAATAGTGCAACCTCTCTAATTTGCTTATGGATGGAGCTTTCTTCATATCCCTTGCTAATGAATCGTGATCCAATCAATTGGTCCTGTCTATTATAATCCTCATCCTTCGTGCAATTCGGTTTCATTCTGACCAATTGGCCCCTAGGAATGTTGTACAGCCAAGGTGCAAAGTGACAGCTGTCCCTAGAAATATAGCTGTTAGTGTCTACGTTCTTAAAGAAAGTCTTCATGATTATCTTGTTACCTTCTAACCTCACGTTCAGGTCTAAGAAGTCAATAGATTGATGGTCAATCTTCCATACTAGATTGATGTTTCTATCATTATCGTTTAGTTTCTTTATGAAGTTCTCTAAAGTTTCCCTGCTTCCATTCCAAATGATAATCAGGTCATCAATGTACCTCTTATATAAGGAAAGTTCTGCTGGCATATCTTCGTATACAGCTGATTCCTCCCATTGGGCCATAAATGCGTTAGCCACGCTTGGGGCAAATTTGGCTCCCATTGCTATCCCAATGGTTTGCTTATAGTATGACTGGTCATACCAAAAATAATTATACTTGAGGCATGTGTCAAGACTTTTTATGAGATACTTTCTTTGGGCACATATCAAGTTGCTATAATTTCTCAGTAGCCATTTGGTCGCATGGCATGCATCATGGTGTTTCACTATCGTATACAATGATGAAACATCTGCAGTAGCAAGCAACGTTCTGCCCTCTAGTACAGGAACAGAGTGTAGCAATTGTAGAACGTGTTTTGTATCTTTAAGAAAGGCTTTTGTTTTCTGGACAGCTGGTTGCATAAAGTGGTCTATATATTGTCCAAGTCTTGAAGTTAGAGAGTCAATCCCGTTGACAATCGGTCTACCCGGGGGATTCTCTTTTGACTTATGGATCTTCGGAATGGTATATATCACCGGTACTCTACACGATTCAGGGATCAGATACTTAGCTTCCCTCTTATTTAAAATATCTTTTTTCACACCCAAATTGATACGCAATTTAAGTCATTTCTTGTACTTCACTATTGGATTACCCAAGAGCTTGAAATAGGTGGCTCCATCTTGCAATTGCCTGTTTAGTTCATCTTTGTATTGCTGTTTCGATTGGACCACTACCGCCCCCCCTTTATCCGCAGGGCGGATAACTATATCTTTCCGTTGAGTAAGGAGTTTGATACCCTTCTTGATGTGTCCTGGATCGAATTTTGGTTTTATTTCCAAAGATTCCAGATCTTTTAAGACTAGTTTTTTGAAAACATCAATGTGCTGATTGCTCGTGACCCGAGGATTGAACACAGAATGATTTCTCAAATTACTGTGTATGGGCATTGCATCCTTATTGGTTATAGGGTATCTTACTTTCAAGGGATTATTCAGGAAGTACTTCTTAATGTTTAACTTCCTTACATATTTTTGTATACCGATATAGGTTTCAAGTTTATTGAGGTTTTTCATGGGTGCATATTTGAGTCCTTTATCCAACACTGCTAGTTCTTCAGCAGAAATCGGTAGTCCGCTGATATTGACTACATTCTCTCCAACTCCTCTCTTTTTCTTTTGACATCTCTTTCCAACTCTAATGCCTCTCTTAGTTCTGCGCTGGGTTTGTTCTCTTGTGGTCGAGCTCTTGGGGACCGGTAGGGTTCCTGTACCCTTTGAGGGGAATGGTCCCTCGGTTCCCTGTCTAAAAAAGGGCGTTGGGAGTTATAGTCATAGTGTTGTTGATATTGGCGGTATTCGGAAGGATAGGGTTCCGACTGGTATCTAATTGGATCAAACCTATTATAAGTAGGAATTGGTGATCTCATCTGTCTTCCATACTGGTCATAATGAGGAGACCCTTTATATTCTCTCTGGTTTCGATCGTTATTATGTCCATTATTTTGAGGTTTTTTAAAACATTTTTTAAAAGGTTTCTTCCCAGGATTTTTGGGAGTGCGTGGCCCATAATGGCTAGTAGGCGGTGGCTCATAGTAAGGTCTAGTAGGCCCAGGGTATTGGTCTCGCCCATCATACCTTGGTTCTTGCCTAGACATTTCTGGACAAAGGTCCCTTCCCTCAAATCTTGGTTCCTGTCTTACAGGTTCCTGTATTCCTACTTCCCTTTCAGGGGTTGAATAAGTAGAGATAGGCGGGACCTGTTCGGTTTTTTGTTGCCATTTAAAAACCTGTTGTGTTTTGTAATCAACCGTGTCTCGCTGATACTTCTTCATTTTTCGCAACTGAACTTCTAGATCTTTGGCAATCAGCTCTTTGTTCAGTTGAGTGCTATATTTAATAAAATCTCCAGTTTCCTTGTGCGGTTCAATTTTTTTCTTAAGATCATCTATCTGGTTTTCTATAGTCCTAACTTTTCGCTGTTTACGTTTTAATAAAAACTTTAATCCTTCTACACTCCTATTGTTATAGAATTCATACCATTCATCAATAGATTCTTTGTCAGTGAGACCATCATTGGGGGGCACGTCCCACCGTAGTCTCCTAAGTACTATCTTTTCCCTAATGTACCTATCGAATGTATTGATGTCCCACCATAGGCATACTTTTTTCTCCATAAGGTGACCTAGCTTGCGGATCAGGCTCGGTATATCCAAATGGTGTGTCTTATTCTGCGGGTTAAACACCTCATCTAGATTGACCTGTCTGCTCTCAACAAAAGTGAAAACATCCATAATAGCAGCAAAAGAAATGTGTAACTCAGTAATGAAAAAAAGGGGAGGGGACTTCTGCGCTAAAATTACAAGGTTGCCCTAAACATACAGAAAAAACAAAGCAGCAAAAACAAAAGTGTAAACACAACACCTGAAAAAGAACAACTGTAAAGAAAAAGTAATTGCACAAAGTGCATAAGACCAACATATGTTGGATATAGGTTTGCAGAGTGATGCAAGTGACATATAGATCAATAGTGCACAATACTATAAAGTGCAAACAGAGTCCATGATGTTAAGAGGTGTTCCAGGATACCCGCTAGTTCCGTGAAAGATGTGCACTTCACCACACACACACTCTGGTCTCCCAGAACTCTCACCTCTAAACGGCTAAAAAGAGACCTCAATGTGCAGATCCACTGCTGGTTATCTCCCTGGTGTTCCTGGTGTCCACAACATGGATAGTAGGATCTGGGTCTCAGAGGTGGGATAAAAACAGGAAAGAGGACCTCCAATAGTGCATTATAATTGATACAGAGGAGTTTAATAAATATCACAGCATCACATGGTATCACAGCAATCCCGGTGTACGTCTCCCTTCACCCTACGCGTTACGACATACGTGTCTTCAACTGGGGTTTGTGTGTGGACAGCTCGGGATTCCCTTTCTAGCTACGCAGACCGGAAGTTCGGCTCCGCCATTTTCTCGTAGTCCGCCAGGTTAGCTTGTTACCTATGCAAACCGGAAGTTGCGGCTCCGCCATTTTCTCGTAGTCCGTCAACAGACGGCAGATCTGCGATGATTAGCTTCATAATGTGAGCTCATAATAAATTTATACAAAACATTAAAAGAAATTGAATTCAATATCCAGGTAATCTATGTATTACTAAGGCCAAAAATCTATCCTAAGGTATAGCTTACTTCCTACACCTCTATATATAGTGTGACGGTGAGAACAACAGTCAAGTCTTTTCATCGCCATCTAGTGGTTAAAAATAGGTATTAATAGTTTTAAAATTAGAATTAAAAAAGCTGTTGTCTATATAGAGCCAATAGACACACTAGCTTGTTATACCTCAAAATGTCATCGAATATAAGGTACTGACATAATTCCCTAACCTCCATGTACATGATTAGCGAGATAATCGTACATCGGGCTTGTCGTGTCACATACCACATTGCAAATGTAATAAATTCATGGTACATTACTAAGATGAAAAGAAAAAGAAAAAAAATATAAAATAAAATAAAAGGAGGGAGGGGAAGAAAATCCGTGGGACCAGCCCACATCTATCACCCTATATATTAGAATATTTTAGAAATTGCTTAAAAATCAATTTAGATCGAACTCAATATTCATACCTCCAGGTGTTAGAGTCCTCATTTTGTGAATCCATTGAGATTCTTTTTGGCTTATAGTTCTTATTTTATGACTGCCTCTCCAGCTTTTTACATACTTATCTATTCCCCAAAATTGCATATGAGAGGGATCTTTGTTGTGCACCAGATCAAAATGTCTGGAAACATTATGCTTCGTGGATCCCTTGATAATATTTTTTACATGTTCCTTGATGCGAACTTTCAAGGCTCTTTTTGTCCTACCAACGTACTGTAAATTACAGCTACACTGGATGACATAAATCACTCCTTCGGTATGACATCCTATGAACTCCTTAATTTCAAATATAAATATAAAACCAGTTTGTTGGAGTTTTCTACAAAACTAAAGCATGATGGATGTGGGAGGGTTTATATCTGGCTGGCCAACAGCTTTCGTGTTTCTCAGTTTGTTAAACAACACCTCCCCAAAAAAAACTGATCCTGTTTCCTTAAAGCATGTTATACAGCACAGCACTTGTGTTGTGTTATTTGGCCCTAAAAAAACTGTCTGATCCTGTCTGGCTATACCCTCCTCTTGCAAACAGATCATAATAATCATGGCTGCTTAGCCCCTGATACTGTGGTCCATTTGCATAATTCCGTCAGCTGCAGCTCTCCTGTGTTTGTGTCCTCTGTTTTCCTCCCCCCCTCCCCTCCCCTCCCTGCTCGTAGCTGCATCCACCCCCCCTCCGCTCCTGCTCCTCTTATATCTGATGATAAGTCTTCTTATCTCCTCTGTAGCATTAGAACATCTGTGCCTGTGTAATTTAAAAACTCAGCCAATCTGTAGCTGTATAAATGGCTCCCGGCACCCACCTGTCAGCTTTCTCTCTCACCCCCTCCTCCACCATTTGATGTCAGTAGGACAGCTTGGCCCCACCCACTGAAGCTCTGAGCTGGAGAAACAAGGGAGCTGACCGCAGAGCGCCCGGAAAACAGCTTACAGATCGGCATTTTTTTTTATATTGCACAGACACAGGGACAAATGTTATTATGATACAGAGGGGATAACACTATGTTAGCACAGTGGATTAACCACTTAAGGACCGCCTCCTGCACATATACATCGGCAGAATGGCATGGCTGGGCACATCCACGTACAGGTACGTCCTGTGCTAGTGAACAGCCGTGGGTTGCGGGCGCGTGCCCGCGACGCGCTCCCGTGACCCAGTCCAAAACTTCGGGACCGCGGGATTCGCGGACCCGATCACTGCTGGAGTGCAGCAATTGGTCCCTGGAGCTGAAGAACGTAGAAAGCCGCGTGTAAACACGGCTTCCCCGTTCTTCACTGTGGGGTGTCATCGATCGCGTGATCCCTTTTATAGGGATACACAATCTATGTCACACCTACAGCCACACCCCCTACAGTTGTAAACACACATTAGGGAACACATAACCCCTACAGCGCCCCCTTGTGGTTAACTCCAAAACTGCAAAGGCATTTTCACAATAAACAATGCATTTTAAATGCATTTTTTGCTGTGAAAATGACAATTGTCCCAAAAATGTGTCAAAATTGTCCAAAGTGTCCGCCATAATGTCGCAGTCGCAAAAAAAAAAAAAAACACTGATCGCCGCCATTAGTAGTAAAAAAAAAATAATAATAAAAATGCAATACAACTATCCCCTATTTTGTAAACGCTATAAATTTTGCGCAAACCAACCGATAAACGCTTATTGCAAATTTTTTTTTTTAGCAAAAATAGGTAGAAGAATACGTATCGGCCTAAACTGAGGAAAAAATATATTCTTTTTATATATTTTTGGGGGATATTTATTATAGCAAAAAGTAAAAAGTATTGCATTTTTTTCAAAATTGTCGCACTATTTTTGTTTATAGCGCAAAAAATTAAAACCGCAGAGGTGATCAAATACCACCAAAAGAAAGCTCCATTTGTGGGAAAAAAAGAACGCCAATTTTGTTTGGAAGACACGTCGCACGACCGCGCAATTGTCTGTTAAAGCGACGCAGTGCCGAATCGCAAAACCTGGCCGGGTCCTTTAGCTGACTAAAGGTCTGGGTCTTAAGTGGTTAACAACCACTTTAAAGGACAGCTTTCCAGCCATCAAGAAGGCTGCCCTATTACTTTAGTTTTACTCAGTAATACCGGAGTCATTGAATTCTTCATATTGATTTGGGAATTTTGGGAACAGATGATGAATGAGAAAAAAAAACCTGGCAGAAATGTTACCTTATTCCAATTCTATCCCAAAAATGTAGGTTTTAATTATTTTTACTCTTATCTTAATCCATAACGTCCCTACCTTTAAATGAATCCTCACAGCAAAATACATACTTTATCTTGCATCTAAAGCATCAGCTACTTTAAAAACTGAAACTATTGTCCTTTTTGCTATGTCACAATCGTGTATACTATACTCACCTTGTTTATAGATCAACCAATACAATTCAACTGGAAAAGTACTTACAGTGGAGGTAAAACTCTGTAATTAAAAATTAACAAAGCATATCTTTTTATAGTGTGTGCTTACCTCCATCAAAAGCAAAAATATGCATGAATCAATTCTGACTCCAAGGTTCAAGGGAAGCAAGGAATGAGGGCTCATGCCCGCAGCCTGTGATTGCCAGCCTCAGCTATACATGTTTTGCTATGAGATTATGCAGAAGGGGCGTGTGTCCCTTTTCTTCATTGTTGTGTCAGATCACACTCAACCTTCTTTCTGAACTGTGCAGTGTGAACTCACATCCCCACCCCTTGCCTCTGGAAGCTCTGAAAATCTGTGTAAATTATGGAAAATGGATGTAGAAAATGGATACATAGGTACAACTTATGTAGGAGGATTTGTTTAATCTTGGTGTATCGCCTGAGGCCAGCCAGTTGACTGGGTAATTTTGTGTGTGGTTTTTGTGTGATTTTAGCAGGTTCTGAATATTATTAAACACAAACAGAAAACATTAAAAAAACACAACATATGTTATTATTCACCTACCTCTCCTATGTTGAATAATACCCTTTATGAATGTATTGTATTTTCCCTCTTTGAAAGATTGTAAAATGTTCCCTTCTGCCTGAATATGGCAGTCATAGGAATTCTCTGTACTCCCTGGTGTAGTAAATATTCAGCCTCAGGGTACATATGTAGTGAACTATTTCCTATCCTATTACATCCTGCAAGAATCAGCATTACCACACTTGTTATTAACTGCCTTGTCTCTGATCCCTTTGTCCACAGGGAGGAGGATATTGCTGAATAACATGATTGCACTGTTTTATCGGTCTTAAGATTACATGAACATTCTAAAGCTTTCCAAATGAGGATTCATCTCAAACCAGATTATACTATACTGTTATGGATAATGAGGTGAAATACAGGATATACATGTAAAATAGACCACTTACCTCTTCTTATTATCAGTAGATAGATACAGTGCCTTGAAAAAGTATTCATACCCCTTAAAATGTTCAAAATGTTGTCATGTTACAACCAAAAACTTAAATGTATTTTATTTGGAATTTGTTTGATAGACCAACACAAAGTGGCACATAATTGTAAAGTGGAAGGAAAATGATAAATTATTTTTCATTTTTTTTTTTTACAAATAAATATCTGAAACCTGTGGCCCCCTTTAATCTGATACCCATAACTGAAATCTATTGGAACCAATTGCCTTCAGAAGTCACCAAATTAGTAAATAGAATCCACCTCTGTGTATTTTAATCTCTGTATGAATATAGCTGTTCTTTGAACTCCTCAGAAAACCCTAGTGAACAAATAGCATCATGAAGGCCAAGGAACAAACCAGACAGGTTAGGTATAAAGTTGTGGAGAAGTTTAAAGTGGGGTTAGGTTATAAAAAAAATATCCCAAGCTTTGAAGATCTCACAGAGCACTGTTCAATCCATCATCTGAAAATGGTATGAGTATGGCACAACTGCAAACCTATTAAGACATGGGCGTCCACCTAAACTGACATGCTGGGCAAGGAGAGCATTAATCGGAGAAGCAGCCAAGATGGCTACCCATGGTAACTATTAGTTGTGTATGCTACAAATATGGCCTTTATGGAAGAGTCGTAAGAAGAAAGCCATTGTTGAAAGAAAGCCATAAGACATCTCATCTGCTGTTTGCGAGAAGTCATGTAGGGGACACAGCAAACATGGAAGAAGGTGCTCTGGTCTGTTGAGATCAAAATTGAACTTTATGGCCTAAAAGCAAAACCCTATGTTTGGTGGAAAACTAACACTGCACATCACCCTGAACACACCATCCCCACTGTGAAACATGGTGGTGGCAGCATCATGTTGTGGGGATGATTTTCGTCAGCAGGGATGAGAAAGCTGGTCAGAGTTAATGTGAATATGGATGGAGCCACATACAGGAAAATCTTAGAAGAAAACCTGTTGGAGTTCTGCAAAAGACTTGAGCCGCCGTACACACGGCCGAGGTTCTCGCTGAAAACCAGCGAGAACCTCGCTGGAATGCACATTCCAGCGAGGACCTCGGCCGTGTGTACGGTGTCGGCGAGCTTCCCGTCGGGAAGCCCGTCGAGCCGAAATAGAGAGCACGCTCTCTATTTCCTCGACGGCCCGCCCGGAAGAATGGCTGGTTGCCATTCCCGACGGGCGGGTCGCCGATTTCGACGGCCGGCAGGAAACCTCGACGGGCGGAACGATGTGTTCTGCCCGTCGAGATTCCCTGCTGTGTGTACGCCGCCTGAGACTGGGGCAGAGGTTCACCTTCCAGCAGGACAAGGACCCTAAACATACAGCCAGAGCTGCAATGGAATGGTTTAGATCAAAGCATATTCATGTATTAGAATGGCCCAGTCCAGATCCAAATCCAACTGAGAATCTGTGGCAAGACTTAAAAATTGCTGTTCACAGACGCTCTCCATCCAATCTGACACAAATTGAGCTATTTTGCAAAGAAGAATGGGCAAAAATGTCACTCTATAAATGTGCAAAGCTGGTAGAGACATCCCCAAAAATACTTGAAGCAGTAATTGCAGAAAAAGGTGGTTCTACAAAGTATAAACTCAGGGGGGCTGAATACACACCACACTTTTAACATATTTATTTTCCTTCCACTTCATAATTATGTGCCTATTTGTGTTGGTTTATCAAATAAAATCCCAATAAAATCTTGTATTTTGGTTGTAACATGACAAAATGTGGAAAATTTCAAAGGGTGTGAATACTTTTTCAAGGTACTGTAGATAGATATGTAAAACAGGGGGGGTGCAATCAGCGCAAAAATATAAAGATCAGAAAAAAAATAAGAATAATAAGTGTAAAAATGAAAAATACTCAAAGAGTGAATTTCATATGGATGCAAGCTGAACACCAAAAGAACAATCACAAAATCCCTGAGGTAAATATATCAAACAGAGCAGTGCAGCGCAAACCTAAATAGCATAATATTAATATTAAAACGAATATGCTCATACCAGTGAAGACATAATTAAATTAATAACAGTGAAAAAATAAAATAAAATAAAAAGAAAGTCCACATTTGCAAAGTGCAAACAAATCCTGTGATCAAAACAGTCAGAGTATCTCCACCATGTGACTTGGAAAATCAATATTTCAAATATTTCAAACGTGATCCCTTCACCAGTAAAGATGGGTACTCTCACCTCACACCAAGACCCTTGTTTTACCAAAGGTCTAAAACGCTTAGAACAAATGGCAGGAAATCCAGATGGCTCAAAGATGTGCAATTGTCAGCTGAAGGACCCGGAGATATGCAAGTATCCTCAGTGGCACCAACGAATCAATATGCAAAGAAAAAAGGCCAGATCTAAGAGCTTCCATATAAACCAGGTCTCTTTAATAAGTAAAAAATGTGCAGGGTACTCACATTCAAGTAGAAAATACAGGCATAAAACACCATATCAGGCAGCTCAAATGAAGATGTGGGACATCAAGGAGTGACATGGGATGGTTCCTGACCCCGACGCGTATCGTAATACTACTTCCTCAGCAGGGCGGAACCTTCTAAATGTCCTCCTCGATATATATAGCCTGCTGTGCAGACAGCTCCAATCCCAGGACACAGCTGGCGAAAAACTTTATTATTCGCTATTACAGCGACAAACAAAAAACTCTCTACATCGCCATCTTGTGGACAAAGAACGTCGTAAGCTGGGCTGGCGAAAAACTTTATTATTCGCTATTGCAGCGACAGACATAAAAAATACTCTTCATCGCCATCTTGTGGACAAAAAAGAGAATCGGAAAATAAACTAACATCACTCTATGAAGTCCCACAAGTTCTTACAAAAAAATAATGACACAATGATAATTACATAATATTACATATAATATACCACTGCTTGATTAAAATTACTAATTAGTCCTCAAACTAAACATATGCTATAAAAAATAAAAAATTGTTGGTTAATAATCGAAATATTAAAAATATAAAATAAAATATAAAAAACATTAATATTAAAATAATCTGAAAATTAATATTTCTTATATGATCCCGTGAGTGATGCCGAAGTCCCATCACAGAAACAACACATATAGGACCCCCTCTAATATACCATTAGAATAATCACAAAATCAATCTAAGGTAATACCAATCTAAAAAAACACCTATAGTAAGAAAAAAGAGGGGGGGGGGCTGAATTATATGTAACTAATTATTTGCAATAAAACAATTCAAATCAAAATCAACATTGAGGCCCTCCGGAGAAAGTACACGAGCCTCGTATATCCAGAAGGATTCCCTCTGGCTGATTCGTCTAAAATAATTCCCTCCTCTCCAGTGCTTATCCACTCTTTCTAAACCCCAGAATTTGAGACATTTAGGATCCTTGTTATGGTATTTCCTAAAATGTCTAGATACACTGTGAGTACGTAGCCCACGTTTGATATTATTGACATGTTCTCCTATCCTGACAGCCATAGTGCGAGAGGTGCGGCCTATATACTGTAATCCACAGTCGCATTCGAGCATGTAGACCACACCCTCAGTGTTACAGGTGATTAAATTCTTGATGTTATACGATTTCTTGGTAGACAATGAGGTAAAATCTTTCCGTTTTTTAGTGTTATATTTGCACTGTTTACAGGGCTGACAGCGGCCACATGCGTAGAAGATAGTTATAATTTTTTGAATGATATATCTATCTATCTGAATGAACACAGCTTTACCTTTTTTTTTACTACACTCAGTGAGCATTCAATTTTCTAACAGAATAGTCTCTACACCTTTATGTCACATTAAATTTCCAACAACAAATGTTCGATGGGAGCTTGTTGGAAATTCCGACCATGTGTAGGCTATATTGGACATTTGCTGTCGGAAATTCTGATTGTGTGTACGCAAATCCGACTTACAAAATTCCACGCACGCTCGGAATCAAGCAGAAGAGCTGCACTGACTATTGAACTTCATTTTTCTTGGCTCATCGTACGTCTTGTATGTCACCACGTTCTTGACGTTTGGAATTTCCGACAACATTTGTGTCACCGTGTGTATGCAAGACAAGTTTTTTTTTTTTTGCTCGTGACTGCGACATTATGGTGGACACATCGGACAATTTTGATACATTTTTGGGACCATTGTCATTTTCACTGCAAAAAGTGCTATAAAAATGCACTGATTAATGTGAAAATGACAATTGCAGTTTAGGAGTTAACCACTAGTGGGCACTGTAGGGGTTAAGTGTGACCTCATATGTGTTTCTAACTGTAGGGGGGCGGGGCTGGATGTGTGAAGTCATTGATCATCTTTCCCTATATCAAGAAACAGACGATCACCGACACTGCCACAATGAAGACGGGTGACCGTTTGCGGGACACCGGCGGCGATCGGGTCCGCGGGTCCCATGGGCATGGTCATGGAGCTTCGGATCGGGTCGCGAGTGGCCCGCCGCCGGTGCGCTCACAACCCCACGGCTGGGCTTAAGGAATCACGTACGGGTACGTGATTGTGCCCAGCCGTGCCATTCAACCGTTGTGAAGGGGTCTTTAAATGGTTACTTTTTTTTGTTAACTTGCCAGATTGCCAGTCCAGACCTGGTACAGTTTTTATCTTACTTCATACCCTGAACTGTCCTTTGAAGTACCTCTGATTAGTACTTTGTAGCATTCTTTATTAATTATTCTAAAATAATTACTTTCAAAATGTTTCAATACTCAGTCAAAACTGAGCTGAGCTCTAAATTCATAGACATATACTCTCCTGCTTTGTCTCAAAGGTCATATCATTCTTAAGTTTTATGTCATATAATAAATCCAGATATTTTAGTGTTGGAATATATATATGTTTTAACTGAGAATGCAGAAAACAAAAGCTTGCTTGTTGGTTGACATCTACAAATCTATCAGTTATATTTTGTTTTCATTGGGGATGGAAACTTAATATATTACCAAAGTGCTTCCCATTAAAGTTTAGGAAAGTTTTTCAAAGTTTGTAATGCTGACGCTGTAATATTTTAATATTTAATATTTTACTAGCCTAAAGTCTAAAGCCCTGTACACACGATCGGATATCTGATGGAATCTAATCCGATGGATTTTTTCAACGGATATCTGATGAAGCTGACTTTCATCAGTCTTGCCTACACACCATCAGTCAAAATTCCGTCTGTGTCCGAACGCAGTGACATAAAACACTACATCATGCTGAGAAAAATTAAGTTCAGTGTTTCCGAGCATGCGTCGACTTGATTCTGAGCATGCATGGATTTTTAACCGATGGACTTCCACACAGACGATAGTTTTTTTTTCTATCGTTTTTTTATCCATAGGAACATTTTAAAACATCTATTCTATATTTTGTCACCGATGGAAAACAAACCAATGGGGCCCACAGACGATCGGTTTATCCGATGAAAGCGGTCCATCGGTCCGTTTTAATCATACAAAACGATCGTGTGTACAAGGCTTTACAGTACCATTGCAATTACAATTTCTTTGTAGTCCCCCCCTGTCCCAAGCCCCCCCCCCCCGCTTGTCTTTGAAAAAAATAGGCAAATGAATGTGTGTAAACTAGTGCAAAGTTAGAAGCAATAACGTTTAGGACTGTCTACTGTCTGAATTTGAAAATGTCTGTAAATATATTATGTATGCCCTTCCTGCCTTTTATACCCTGGAAGGAGGAAGTGGAAAGTGTAAAACCCTGTAAACACGGCTCAGAATCTCGTCAGGAAAAAAACTTTGTTTTTCCTGACGAGATTCTTGGCAAGAATCTCTTGCCGGCAGAGTGTACAGACACTACATTCAAAAGAACCGCCGTTCGTGCGCTCGTCACATTCGATGCCATCGCCGCCATCTTGCTACACCCTACCTATGCCTAGGAAGCTACCGCGCATGCGTCAAAGTCATTTCGAGCATGCGCGGGTTTCCACAGCAACAGGCACACTCTTGGATTTCTCGGCAGGAAAACACTGCCGAGAATCACAATGAAAAAATAAAGAGCAGGTTCTCTATTTTTCTCGTCGAGATTTTGGGCAGTTTAATTGACGAGAAACCTGAAAGCCTCATACACACACACACGGTTTACTCAGCAAGAAAGCTCTGCCAGCAGTTTTCTTGCTGGTTCTTGCCGAGAAAACCATGCATGTGTACGAGTCTTAAGTCTCAGCCACATGTTCTGTCCATAATCCAAGCCAGAAGGGACAATTATACATGATTACAGAGGGACTAAAGCAGTAGATGCAGTGCCACACCACAGTTCATGCCAGTGAAAAGCTCCGTTCCAGACAGTTGCAGGATCCTACTGTGAGGCAGGTCTTCCACACAAAAATAGATGACACATCATCCTCAGGGCCCCTGCAACTGGACTTTGCTGCAACATTCATCTGGAGGTATCTCTAAAAAATAACTATATATAACCAAGTATATGTGCACAGTTCCACCACTACTCCTGCTGGACCCTTTGCTGCTAATACCTGTTTGTACATTGGATGTATGTACAATTAATAATCTCTTTTTATATAAAGCTTGTATATTTTCTATACTGCTGTGCATCTATAGTATATGCTTATAGTTAATGTGATATGCTGGTTGCATTGGTTCTTCTGCTCCTGATTACTGATTCATTTCCCTCTTCTGGGTGGATACACTACCAACTTTATTATAAAACCTACTCTTCCACTTAGCAAAGGTTCTGGTTCTCTATCTAACCTACAGGTTTAGTGCAATATCCTGTTTGGGGAGGGCTATTTTCTGATACCCTGCCCCCCAAGAGAGCTACAAATGCAAACCAGGTTCGGGATGACAAAGAGCATGCATCCATTGCAGAATAATACAAAATATATTATGTGACTGATTTTAAAAATGCACAAACAACTCTGTTCACAGCATGTCTCTGTGGCACAATCAGGGTAATGTGGCTGCATAGTATAGTCGCTAGGACTCAATAAAAACTGAGAGCCTAGCTGATAATCCCTTCATTAGTAAAACAGTTCAGAACACAGATACTTGTGATTATCCTCATAAACAATGTCCCTCTTCGTGAAATCCAAGGTAGCTCTGGAGAGATTCAAAGGACAATAAAACTGCATGCTGTTATGCTCTGAGTAAGGAAAGCCTAAAGGGGTTGTAAAGCTTCATGTTTTTTTACCTTATTGCATCCTATGCATTAAGGTGAAAAATCACCTTGCAGTCACCGCCCCCCCAGTACCCGTTTTACTTAGCCAAGACCCGAATCTGTCGGAGCGCGATCCCGCATTGCTTTCACTGAGCTCTAGTCGGCTCCTCATTGGATGATTGATAGCAGCGCAGCCATTGGCAGCCTAGTGAGTGCGGAAATTAAAGCGTTCAGCTGAACTCAGTTCTTTTTTATTCCTGCATGTTAGTCCCGATTTCTGTCAGGTTTCTGCACAGATGTCAATGGAAATCACACCCTAAAATCACAAAAAGTAGTACAGAAACTACTTTTGGAAATCGGTGTGGCGCAGCAAATGCAACGTCGCACCGATTAGGATGGTGCCGTTGCTAGCAATTGCCGCCAATTTGACATGCCTTTTTTACATATCAAATCACATGTCAAATCGCACAAATGTGAACCAGGGCTGAAGGGAAATCTCCCCAGTGGGAAACAGATGTTGGAAAACAATAAAAAAAATCTGAGGTTTAACCACACTCTAAAAAAAAAACTATAGGCACTCACCTAAATTCACAGCTCTCCTTAGCCAGATATGTAATACTCGCAGTCATGCCAAGCAGAATAGCTGATTTTCTTCATTGTAGTTAAGCAAGACCACTTAATAAAGGATCTGTGACCTCTATGCTAAATACACAATGAAGGTGCATCACCATATTGATGAGGTCATCAATATGCACTGCTCTCTTCTCATGATAGCAAGCTCCTAGTGTTACATTAACAAGACTTTGCAGAATATGTAACTGGTTTACATAAAATGACTTTCTAGCTGTCAGTTGCTCTGCTTTAACCTTGCAAATCTTAAAAACACTAAAGTGAGTATCACTGGCCATAGCGGGGTAGTTTATGAGTAAGTAATAGAGAAGGGCTTGATGTTCGAATTGAACATAAGTTTGGCTTGAACATCAGCTGTTTGTTTGTTCATAGAACAAACAAACATATGGGGCAGTCGCGGGACGTTTACCCACTGCAGAGCACCCCATAATGCACTACGAGATAGCATTGCATTGAAAGCTGCTGATTGGCCAAAGCAAGCACCTGACCTGTATACTTTGGGCAATCACAGCACAATGTGCTGTGAGAGCAACAATTGGCCAAAGGCAGGGTGAATTTGGCCAATTATGGCTCAGGGTCCACACCCCACACTATACAGTATAAGGTTGCTTATGTGATGGCTGAGTATAGTGTGAATTAAGAGAGATTAGGCAGGGTAGTTAGCGGATTGAGCGTGCAGTCAGTATAGTATATATACTGCAATGCAGAGTATTTAGTGCTGTCAGTGTAGTATATATAATACAGTGCAGAGTATATAGTGCAGTCAGTATAGTATATATACTACAGTGCAGAGTATTTAGTGCAGTCAGTATAGTATATATACTACAATGCAGAGTATTTAGTGCTGTCAGTGTAGTATATATAATACAGTTCAGAGTATATAGTGTATTTAGTGTAGTGTATATAACACCGTGCAGAGTATATATCGCAGTGCAGAGTATATAATACAGTGTATTAAAGTGGTTAAGAGGAATCCCATGACAGAATTAAGAAAGAAAACTGTGTAATGTACTGGGCGTAACATTATCTATCACAATATAAAAAAAAAAAAATGGGCTAACTTTATTGTTGTCTTATTTTTTTATTTAAAGTGGATGTAAACCCTCCATACACCTATTGAAGTGAACAGGCTTAGATGATATACGGGGATTAACCAAATCTCCCTACATATGTTTATATGTATATCTGCTGTGTTAACATTTATATACTGTTTAGAAAGTTCAGATCTTGTTAGATTTTCTCTTCCTGGTTAACACAGAGTGTGATGTCTGGGCATACAGCCAAGATAGCTAACATTGCTGATTGGAAGAAAGGCACACACCCCCTCTCCTCATAGGAATAGGCTCTCAGAGCTGTTTTGTAATATGAGCTGCTCTCTGCTATTCTATTTTAGCAACCTCTTTTGACAAAAGATTCAGGCTGCTTTTGTCTAAAAAGTAAAAAAATATGTCAGGAGTTCTGAGGTTGATAACAGAGGAACCGTTCAGAAGAAAGCTATAAGACTTAGCCCATTGAAAAGAGATAACAAAATACTGCAGATATATGTGCACTGCTCAGATTTCATGATTTAGGTTTACATCCACTTTAAAATTGTTCTCAAATAAAAGTACGCTTGTAAGACTGCTGCGCAAATACGGTGTGACAAAAAGTATTGCGATGACCGCCATTTTATCCTCTTGGGTGTTATATAGGCATGGGCGGGCCACCCAGGGACGCAACTGGGTGACCCTGCCCCCTTCCTGACGTCATGTATCCTGGGGACATGTCCCCCAAGGCAGTTCCCAGGCCCCCAATTTTTATGGCAATAACTTTTTGCAATTTTTTTTTGCCTTTTCAAGGTTTTCCGGTGCAAAGCAAACCGGGGGGTATTCAGCCAATCCTAGTAAGTAAATGAGAGGTAATGAAAACTCAGAATCAATGACAATATGCGTATCACCTCTATATGTAAAACACAAAATCATCTGTCCAAGTGAGGGAGATTTTTTTTTGTGTTTCAACCTTTTTTATTTGTTATTAAAAAGGTACCTTATTCATTCATATATTGCTAGCTTTGAAAGCATTTTCTGTAGCCAGTGAAAGCATCCAGTGAGCTACTAATGCAGTGTGGTAAACACAGCAACCGTGATTAGAGTCAGAAAGTTCAATCAATTTCTGTCTTTATATTCTGAGGTCTACAGAATAACAACATACATCTGTACAGATCAGCAGGTGGGCATTAGGGATGCACTTACAGGATCTTCTGAAATACAACTTCCTATTTCTTCCTACCTATATAAACTTTTCAAGACAGACATGAATCTAATTAGTGGCTGTGTAAAACATCTCATTACATGCATTTTTTCATTAGAATTTTTTTGTAAGCATGGCAAAAACTGGGTGTTTCAGCATCACACAAAAGGAGGCTTATGCAATTTAATATTCTTTAATTAAAAAACTGAAATTGTTAGCAGGTAGGGCACGCTCCACAGACATATCCTAAACGTTAATTTTACAGTATGACTGAATTTTGCCTTTAATGGACTTATTCCCCAAATATTGCTGTAAACCTGAGACATGGGATTTTAGCAAAGTACATATATCTGTAATCTTTACTTATCTCTCTCCAAAACTCGAAGTGTCATTTTTATCTGGTGCTTTGTTCCTCTTATCAGCATGAGTAACTTCTAAGAAGTTTTTCCAACACATGATAAATATGGATGAGCCGGACCCTCCCCCCCCCTGGTTCGGTTTGCACCAGAACTTGCACTCAGGCAAACAATGTGTTTGAACACGTGAACACCGTTAAAGTCTATGGCGGCGTACACACGACAGAGGTTCTCGCTGGAAACCAGTGAGAACCTCGCTGGGAGCTGCATTCCAGCGAGAACCTCGGCCGTGTGTACGCTCCTGGCTCGCCCCGCCCATCGGGAATCCTGTCGAGCGAATAGAGAGCACGCTCTCTTTTTGCTCGACGGCCTCGCCTGGATGAATGGCTGGTTGCCATTCCCGACGGGCGGGTCACCGATTTCGACGGCCGGCAGAGAACCTCGACGGGCGGAACGATGTGTTCTACCCGTCGAGGTTCTCTGCCGTGTGTACGCGGCTTATGGGACACAAACATGAAAAATCAAAAGTGCTAATTTTAAAGGCTAATATGCATGGTATTATCATAGAAAAGTGTTGGGGACCTGGGTCCTGTCCCAGGGGACATGTATCAATGCAAACAAAAAGTTTTAAAAGGAAGTTTTTTCGGTAGCAGTGATTTTAATAATACTTAAAGTGAAACAATGAAAGTGATATATTCCTTTAAATTTCAAATTTGGGGGTTGTCTATAGTATGCCTATAAAGTGTCACATTTTTCCTGTGTTTAGAACAGTCCCACAGCAAAATTACATTTCTAAAGGAAAAAAGTAATTTAACCACTTAACCCCCGGACCATATTGCTGCCCAATGACCAGAGCACTTTTTGTGATTCGGCACTGCGTCGCTTTAACTGACAATTGCGTGGTCGTGCGACGTGGCTCCCAAAGAAAATTGGCGTCCTTTTTTCCCACAAATAGAGCTTTCTTTTGGTGGTATTTGATCATCTCTGCGGTTTTTATTTTTTGCGCTATAAACAAAAATAGAGCGAAATTTTTTAAAAAAAATCAATATTTTTTACCTTTTGCTATAATAAATATCCCCCAAAAATATATAAAAAAAACATTTTTTTCCTCAGTTTAGGCCGATATTTTTTACAAGTAATGGCGGCGATCAGCATTTTTAGTACTGCGACATTATGGCGGGCACTTCGGACACTTTTGAGACATTTTTGGGACCATTGGCATTTTTTTAGCGATCAATGCTATAAAAATGCATTGGATTACTATAAAAATGCCATTGGCAGTGAAGGGGTTAACACTAGGGGGCAGGGAAGGGGTTAAGTGTGTTCTTGGGTTTGTTCTAACTGTATGGGGGGGGTGGCCTCACTAGGGGAAATCACTGATCTTCTGTCCATACATTGTATGAACAAAAGATCAGCGTTTCCCCCGCTGACAGGACCGGGAGCTTTGTGTTTACACACATAGCTCCCGGTCCTCGCTCTGTAACAAGCAATCGCGTGTGCCCGGCAGCGATCGTGCCTGTAGAGGAGAGATGATTGGGGGCTCTGCGCTGATTGATTATCAGTGCATCCCATCAGGGATGCCCATCAGGGATGCCATCCAGTGCCCATTAGCAATGCCTGCCAGTGCATACTCATCAGTGCTGCCTATCAGAGCCATCTATAAGTGCCCATCATTGCGGCCTTTCAGTGGCCATCAGTGTTGCCAATTTGTGCCTATCTGTGCCAGCTATGAGTGCCTATCAATGCCACCTATCAATACTTATCAGTGCTGGATATCAGTGCCCATCAGTGCTGTATATTAGTGCCTCACCATTGCCACCTCATTAGTGCCACCTCATCAGTGCCCATCAGTGCCGTCTTATCAGTGCCCATCAGTGCAGCCTCATCAGTTGCCATCAGTGAAGGAGAAATCATTCTTATTTTCAGAAGCAAAGAAAACATTTTTATTTATTTTTAAAAATTGGCAACAAATAAAAAGCCCAAGTGGCGATCAAATACCACCAAAAGAAAGCTATATGTGTTGTAACAAAATCAAAATAAAATTTGATTGTGTACCATTTTTGTTTAAAATGCGACAGTGCTGAAAGCTGAAAATTGGCCTGGGCAGGAAGGGGGGAAGTGCCCTGTATTGAAGTAGTTAAACTGGTGTCGGTTCAAAGGGCACTTAAAAATGTGAATACAATGTATACATTTATTTAATGGAATCCTTTTTAAACAATATATACTGCACTAAGATTTAATTTACTCTGGCATCTTTCCTATTACTGGTCACTGGTTTTGAGCCAAATGGATTCCACATAGAGAGGGGGGAAGGACATCCTGATGTACAGAGATATAGGAGATTAAAGCACTTTATGACCTTCCTAGAAACAGGGGTCAAAATCCTGTGGTGAGTGTGCATTTTTAGTGTCGTGTGATAATTCACAAGGTTGATGGTGTGAGAATAAGAAGAGGACACAACTTACGTTTAAAATCCTTTCATCTAGTGTTGGGTCATGATATTTGGATTTGGGACAATGTATTGATTCATGAAAGATTGTTTTAAAGGTTTTGCAATGATGTCAAACTAATTTCTTAGTTACCGTATTTATCGGTGTATAACATGCACAGGAGTATAAAACGCACCCTAACTTTAATGCCGCGTACACATGGTCGTTTTTTGCGATGAAAAAAAACGACGTTTTTTGTGAAGTAAAAAACGACGTTTTTGAAACGTCACTTTCAAAGACGATGTTGCATACACACCATTGTTTTTTTCACAAAAAACGAGGTTACGTTCACCACACTTTTCCATTGAAGCTCGCTTCATAACTAGCTTCTGGGCATGCGCGGGTTGAAAAACGTCGTTTTAAACAACGTTTTTGCTACACACGGTGACTTTTTGTGAAACAAAAAACGACGTTTTGAAAAACGACACAAAAAATTCGAACATGTTGGAATATTTTTTTGGTCGTTTTTTTTAAGACAAAAAACAACGTTTTGCCCACACACGATCAATTTAAATGACGTTTTAAAAAACGACGTTTTTTTTCATCGCAAAAAACGACCGTGTGTACGCGGCATTAGAGGGAAGTTTCAGGAAAAAAACTTTCCAGACCCCCCTGCGTATAACATGTAGGCACAGTTTACTCTCTATTTTCAGGGTAAAAAAGTGAGTGTTATACGCCAATAAATACAGTATATTTTTGGGGGCTTTGATTAGAGGGAATATGCACACATAGGTGAAAGCGCTGTTACCTTGTTTATTTATAGTCTTATAAGTAGTTTAAGCACTTAAAGGAGCAACTTCCCAAATTTTTTTGGATTAGCATTTTTTAGGGTTGTCCCGATACCGATACCAGTATCGGTATCGGGACCGATACCGAGTATTTGCGGGAGTACTTGTACTCCCGCAATGACCCCCGATGCCTAAATAGAATACTTGCCCCCCGCCGCATCCGCCCGACGCATACTGAAAACCCGCAGCATAACGTAAAGCTGCCGCATACCGCAAAGCCCCCGCCGCGTTTATCCCCGTGCATTACAGGAAGCTTTCATTTGAATACTTGTAAACCCCGCCGCGCCGTGTATAGACACTCCCCTTATCGGGATTGGACGGATCTGTCCAATCCTGAGCAAGGGGGAGTGTCTATGCACGGAGCCATGTGTAGACACTCCCCCTTGCTCGGGATTGGACGAATCCTTCCAATCCCGAGAAGGGGAGTGTCTATACTCGGCGCGGCGGGGATTACAAGTATTTACACGAAAGCTGCCTGTAATGCACGCTGATTAATGCTGCAGCAGCACTACTAGGTATGGGGGACATGGCTGCATCTATGGGGGACAGGACATGGCTGCATCTATGGGGGACAGGACATGGCTGCATCTATGGGGGGGACATGGCTGCATCTATGGGGGGGACATGGCTGCATCTATGGAGGACATGCATGGCTGCAATATATGGGGGGACATGGCTGCAATATATGGGGGGACATGGCTGCAATATATGGGGGGACATGGCTGGATATATGTGGGGCTGGATATATGTAGGGGGACATGGCTGCAATATATGTGGGGGGACATGGCTGCAATATATGTGGGGGACATGGCTGCAATATAAGTGGGGGGACATGGCTGCAATATATGTGGGGGGACATGGCTGGAAATATGTAGGGGGACATGGCTGGATATATGTGGGGGGACATGGCTGCATTTGGGGACACATTTAAAAAAAGTATCAGTATTCGGTATCGGCGAGTACATGAAAAAAAGTATCGGTACTTGTACTCGGTCCTAAAAAAGTGGTATCGGGACAACCCTAGCATTTTTATCTTTTTTTGTTTAGTATTATTGTCACATGCATCTTTTTTGTTTGATCATTATTATGCACATTTTAATTTTGTGATCACACTAAGGCCGCGTACACACGACTAAATAAATCCGATCAAATCGGTCCGACAGACCGATTTGATCGGATTTGTCTGCTGGGCTATTTTGGTTTGATCGTGTACACACGATCAAACCAAAATCCCCGCCGGCAGACAGCGCAGTGACGTGGCAGTGACGTTGACGCCGCCACATCACCGCACCAGGAAGTAAAAAGCTTCCACGCATGCGTCAAATCCATTCAACGCATGTGCAGGCAGATATGTCCGCTGGTTAGTGTACTAACCAGCAGACATGTCGGACGGACGGGTTCCCAGCAGACAGATTTTAAAGCATGCTTTAAAATTTGTCTGCTGGAAAAACCTGTCTGTCCGCCCGTACACACAATCAAATTTGTCTGCTGAAACGGTCCGTCGGACCGTTTCCAGCAGATAAATTTGATTGTGTGTACGCGGCCTTAGAGGTAAGCATCACCTAAAGTGTTTAGTTCACCTTTGGCTTAACAAAAACAGCATTATTTCAAAATGGTACTCCAATAACTCACACAGTCTTTGATTTCGGAAATATGTTTACAGCTAGAATTGGACTGGAGTTCGATGTAAAATTCAATTTAAATTTGAATTTTAGAAATCTTTGTCATGCTCACATTTTTTTACACTGTTTTGATTTGAAGTCAGGCAAATTACCCTTATAGGTATTGGTAGCATTTACATGTTTATATGTGAGGTGATATTGTGCTCAAGAGAATACATCAAACATGAAAACACAAATATCCAAAAAATACTATACTGTCAAAAAGGAGTAACCAGTGAAAGTGAATACAAGAGTAATCACTTAAAAGTGAAACCGTGCCTAAAAAGTGGTCACTTAAAAAATAAGTGCCTGAACCAAGTGGCAAGTGACTAAATCAAAAAGTTAAAAAAGTAATAATAGTAAGCACTAAAACAATAGTGATAATATATAGAGTCCACATATGTATAAAGGTTGTCTATCTTTAAGTGGCCAGTAATTGAATGATGATATTGTAGGAATAGTAAACACATAGGGCCAGATTCAGAGAGCCTGGTGTTAGACTGGAGTAAATTCAAATTACGCGCGTTTTCTAGCTAGTCGAAAACCTCAAACCATGAATAGACGGCTGCGGGCTTCAATTCGACTGGATTACGTGTTCATACGCCTTTGGATCTACGATGCAATAAAATTGCGGCCACTGGGTGGACTTCCCGTCGTTTTCCGCGTCGGGGTATGCAAATTAGCTTTTGCCGGCGATCCCCGAAATTACGATCTTCAATCGCAATCTCTTACGGCACCTTTAGTCATCTTTTATTTGCGTAACACTATACCAGCTTTTTGCTGCTCTAATATTAGACAGCCCATGTTAAGTATGGCCGTCGTTCCCGCGTCGAATTTCTACGTTTTCCGACGTCTTTTATTATTTTTTACGTAAGTCGTCCGCGAATAGGAATGTTCGTAAACGACGCTACTCAAACAACGAATGATGTAACGACGTGATTTTGCGCAATGCACGGCAGGAAATTTCTGAACGGAGCATGCGCAGTTCGATCGCTGCGGGGACGCGCTTAATTTAAATGCTTCACGCCCCCTAATCGCGTATTTTGATTACGCGGCGAGAAATGGACTACGCCGCCGTAGCATACGGGCAAAAATCTACCAGGATTCGGTGTAGAGCCAGGTAAAATACGGCAGCGTAGAGTATTTCGATTGGAGGCCTTTTTCTTTTTCTCTCCCCCCTCCATCATTGTGGTTCGGTTTGAGGCTATATTGCCCCTTATGGGAAGGCATTAACCGCTGCAAACCAGGAGAGCTGTATCAACAGAAGATCGAATGATACATAGAATTGAATAAGGAGGAGGAGAGAATGGAAGCTTGAGGCTGACCCATTAGAGATCCTGATATGCTCATTATTATTCCATTAAGGTGAGAGTTCTGGGAGACAGGTGGGAGGATTCTCGATTGCTCCAGAGTACCCATTATTGTGCACTATCCTTTATGGACTATTCCTACAACATCATCATTCAATTTTCTTATTTATTTTCTTGGAGTTGGGATTTAAACCTTTATAATGAAAGAGAAAGTCAGAGAAGACACCTGGGTCAGGCAGGTATATGGGTGGTTTGTGTATATATGGAATGTCTGACTGTGCACTAGGGTTTATATACTCATTGGACTCTGCATTCTGTAGTTTACCCACTCTTGAGTCCCGCACTCATTATTTTGACTCATGCACATTATTTTTGTTCTCGATTTAACCATTCCTGACCTCTGCACTCTATACATAGATACAATGATCAGGTGTGGGTAAGATGATCTTGTCCCACCACTGCAAGCATGCACTTGTAATAGGCAGGGCCGGCGCTAGGCATGAGTCAGGCGGCTGCCTAAGGAGGAGGAGCCAAAATCCGGATTCCAAAATGGATTCGGAGTAAAATACCTTGAGGCATTTTTTTTTAAACATGGTTTATGGCGCCAGCCGCCAGGAGGGGCGGTTGCGCCGTTAAAGACATCAGCAGCGGCAGTGAGGGGAGAGAGCTGGGATACAAGCAGCAGACGGCCGGAAGTGCGGCGAGCAGCAGGCATATATGCTGTAATTCTGAATAGGTATGCGGGCAGTGCACACGAGATACGAGGGTCCGTGATTGGAGCGGGGCTGGAGTCTGCCTGTGGTGATCGCGGCCGCCCGAGTCCCGCCCCTTGCCTCTGGCTCCGAGTCTCCTCACAGTATCTTTTTAATCTGCCCTTCTATGTCAGGAGTTTACTCAGATCCCCCCCCCGTCAGCTACCCCTGTGCTATCTCCTAAGTTCGCTCTCCACTGCTCAGCGGCAGTCAGCCCCCTTCCTGTCAATCACCCCCCTCCTCCTCTGTACCCCCCTCCTCCCTGTAACCCCCCTCCTCCTCTTACCCCTCTCCTCCTTGTCACCCCCCCTCTCCTCCTCTGTCACCCCCCCACTTTGTAACCCCTCTCCTCCTCTACCCCCCTCTCCTCCTTTACCCCCCTCTCCTCCTCTGTCACCCCCCCACTTTGTAACCCCCCTCCTCCTCTTTCACCCCCCTCTCTAACCCCCCCATTCCTACCCCCCTCCTCCTCTGTCGTCACCCCATCCTCCTCTGTCACCCCCCCTCTCCTCCTCTGTCACCCCCCCCTCTCCTCCTCTGTCATCCCCCCCTCTCCTCCTCTTCATCCCCCCCTCTCCTCCTCTGTCATCCCCCCCTTTTCTTACCCCCCCTCTCCTCCTTTATCCCCCCCTCCCTCCTCTGTTTCACCCCATTCTTGGACCCCCCTCCTCCTCTGTCGTCACCCCATCCTCCTCCTTGGTCACCCCATCCTCCTCCTCTTTCACCCCATCCTCCTCCTCTGTCGTCAATCCTCCTCCCTTTCACCCCATCCTCCTCTGTATCCCCCCCTCTCCTCCTCTGTCATCCCCCCCTCTCCTCCTCTGATCCCCCCCTCTCCTCCTCTTTCGTCACCCCATCCTCCTCTGTCGTCACCCCATCCTCCTCTGTCGTCAACCCCCCTCCTCCTCTGTCGTCACCCCATCCTCCTCTGTCACCCCCCCTCTCCTCCTCTGATCCCCCCCTCTCCTCCTCTGTCGACCCCATCCTCCTCTGTCGACCCCATCCTCCCTGTCAACCCCCCTCCTCTGGTCACCCCATCCTCCTCCTCTGGTCACCCCATCCTCCTCTGGTCACCCCATCCTCCTCTGTCGTCACCCCATCCTCCTCTGGTCACCCCATCCTCCTCTGTGTCACCCCCCCTCCTCCTCTGTCACCCTCCTTTGTAACCCCCCTCCTACTCTGTACCCTCCTCTCTGTACCCTCCCCCCTCCTTTCTGTAGCCCCCCCTCCCTCCTTTCTGTCACCTCCCCTCCCTCCCCTCTGACCCCCCCCCTCCCCTCTGTCACCCCCTCCCTCCTCTCTGTCACCCCCCTCCTCTCTGTCAACCCCCCCCTCCTCTCTGTCACACCCCCTCTCTGCACTACCCCCAAACAAGGGCCCCCCTTCTTCCTCCGCTCCAGCGGGGCTATATCCTAGCTGGGTCTACAGCACTGTCTGTGCTCTCTTCCCACCCAGCCACCGGCGCCACCAGGACAGTGAATAGAGGGCCACTGCTGGGAGGCTTTTGCAGGAGAAAGCTGATATTACAGACTGCGCCCCTAACAGGTTCACACACAAATCTTTGCAGTGGCTCCTGGAAGGTAAGGTTTTTTTTGTTGCCCCGCTTGAGTTTCTATTGGGGGGGGGGCACAGGCACTGTCTGATATTTAATCGCACTCACCGCCCTCTGCCCTTGACACCGCCCTTGCCCTTGACACCGCCTACTGACACCGCCATGCACCGCCCACTGTTCTTGACACCGCCCACTGTTTTGACACCGCCCACTGTTCTCGACTGTTTTGACACCGCCCACTGTTCATGAACCGTCATTCTGATTACTACTCTCTTTGAGTTAACCCACAAGGTGTCCCAGGTATTTATCAATCCTATAGTATGTACAACATAAAATTGGCGTGCGCCGCAAAAGTGTTCGGTTTGGCTTGCAGAAAAGGTGGCAACCCTATATCGGTCGCTTGTACAGACAGGCAGTTACATAGCCTCTCTGTATACTCCTCTAACCTGTGGACCATAGCTAGCGTGAGGAAGTGAGCTGGTGCCATCCTCTAGTTGTCTTTGGGCCAGGTCAGTATGAAGTGTAGGTGAAGAGACACCGCAAAAATCTCAGTGAGGGGAGGAGGGAATGGAGGGGGGGGGGGGGCGCAAAGTGAGGCTTCGCCTAGGGTGTCAAAAATCCTTGCACCAGCCCTGGTAATAGGGATCAACAGAAGCCTTCCCATGCATTGCTATATTGTCTTTGACCTCCACCACTGTTGTTAAACATTCAGTGAGCCCTTGCAACTAGGTGCAGCTGGCAAACACCAAAGCAATGTGCAGACTGACATTAACAATGCCATTACAAAAGTGAAAAAAAACTTTATATATATTCATACAAGCGAGAGCATTTGTAAGTTTTGGTACATATGGTTAAGTGATACATAATCCAACATCCAATTTCCTACATTAAATATAATTTATATGGTGGGAACAACTGAGAAATACTTATTTAAAAAATAATACATAATCACTTTTGTGTTTTTTTTTCAAATATATACTGTATACTGTATATATGTAAAATACATTTGTTTGATGTAGACAACATCATCATCAATGTGCATTAATTTTTTTAAGTATTTGTTCTGAATTGTAGCTTAAAAAATATGTATAAATGACCTGCACCATATTTGCTGATAACGTATCTAAACTCAGCTAAATTTAGGGTGATTCTATGGGTCCAATTGTAAATTCACTGTTTTTGATTACAAGGAAAAAAAATATGGAAAAAGCAAGCATGTAAAAATGTGCAAATCAAATTTTTTAATTAATTTAAGGTAAACTCTGCAATATTATGCTTTAACCTAAAATATACTATTCTTTCCCTTTAAAACAGTTAAAACTATTTAATAATATGTATGAAACGTTCCATTTATAACCGTAACAAACCCAAGAATAAAAAATCTGTTCTTTTGGTCTCCCCGCAACTACCTCATATTCGTTGCAACACTAACCCATTTAATTCTGCAGCCTTACACTATGCCAAAATAAAAAGTTGCTTATAGATAGACAGAATTGTTTGTGCTTTATGGTTTTATCTTTAAAAAACAATCTGTGTGTTTACCTCAATTAAACGTTTTACTTCCTGCCCGCTGTTGTTTGTTTTGTTTATTGTCTTTGTACTCCTCTCATGTAATACATTTCAAGGTTCTGTTCTTGTATAAAAAGCTACAAAAAATCTCTAGGTGGGTGAAAAAATATGTCCTTGCCTTATGATGTGCATCATTGTCTAGGCTGTGGGTGCATGGTAGTCTGACAATAGTTACACAATTTCATTTTATCTGTCTGTGTCCTTGATCAGTACATGCATATACTGAACTTCTTTGTTTTATATCAAGGTTTTCAATATGTTTCTTTGAAGGGGCACATTAGATAGATTTACACAGTTTTGAAGAGTCAGAAAGGTACCCAGATTTGGATAAATAGATTTGATGTACAGCACTAAAGCCTTGAGCCAGTGTACAATACAAGCATCATATTGCATTGTACATAGTAAAACATCCTCTGCCACTGCACTACATTCTGACTCCTTGAACACTACTATAGTAAGTGGAAAATAAAACATTTTGTAAGCAATGCTTAATCCTGGTTTGTTCTTGGCTTGCTTAGTAATGACTCCATCTATTTTGTTAACCTTAGCTACAACTCAGCTCGAATGCCATTTTCTGATTGTTTTTTTTTTATGGTTGCCTTGACCATCATCCTGATTACCTGATTAGTCATGAATCAGTCGCATTAGCTGGTATTTCACTAGGTTCTGCCTGAATTGTCATCTGTTAACAGTAAGGTAGCTCAGAGGGCTGCACCCTGGGAAGTGTATTTCCAGTCTTTTCAGCTCACAGACCAAAAATTCCCAGCAAAACCAGATTTTACCTAATTTCCTTACCACTGCAGTTAAAGCGGAGTTTCACCCTAAATATAAGATCTCCCATGCGCTTCAGCATACTGGCGTCAGCGCCAGTATGCTGGGTTTTTTTTTTTTTTATAGCACACTTACTGTTTTATCGTAGAAATCCTTTTCTGTCCCCCGCGGTGGACGGCGCCAGTACAGCGCGTCACATCTTCCTAAGATACCCGATATGGACTCGGGTATTTCCGGCGCTATGCGGCGCCTGCGCACAGACCTAGGAGCTGACTGCGCAGGCGCCGTATTTCTCCGAGTCCTATTTCGGAGGGCGTGACGCGCCATAGCCGTAGGACTCGGAGAAATACGGCGCCTGCGCAGTCAGCTCCTAG
This sequence comes from Rana kukunoris, assembly GCA_029574335.1. Classification (NCBI taxonomy): domain Eukaryota; kingdom Metazoa; phylum Chordata; class Amphibia; order Anura; family Ranidae; genus Rana; species Rana kukunoris. The sequence continues at coordinate 155,570,901 of CM056052.1, read as the reverse complement.
GTCTGTGCGCAGGCGCCGCATAGCGCCGGAAATACCCGAGTCCATATCGGGTATCTTAGGAAGATGTGACGCGCTGTACTGGCGCCGTCCACCGCGGGGGACAGAAAAGGATTTCTACGATAAAACAGTAAGTGTGCTATAAAAAAAAAAAAAACCCAGCATACTGGCGCTGACGCCAGTATGCTGAAGCGCATGGGAGATCTTATATTTAGGGTGAAACTCCGCTTTAAAGTAGAACTACAGTGCCTTGAAAAGGTATTCCTACCTCTTTACAATTTCCATATTTTGTTATGTTACCACCAAAAATATAAATGTATTTTATTGGGAGTTTATGTTATAGACCAACACAAAGTGGCACATAATTGTGAAGTGGAAGGAAAATTATAAATGGTTTTCAAAAGTGACCTTTCTGGATAGGGCAAAAAGGTCACTTTTTGGATAGGGCAACCCCTCTAACCCCTTCATTTTCAAGTCCCATAGCCAAACAGGAAGTGAGAGGGAATCTTTACAATCTAAGGGAATTCCTTGGGGGCCCCCCGGTCACCAGAACTAGTGCCCCCATTGGAAGATTATTATTTTTCTGGGGACAACCCAACCCATTTGGGATTTTTTTTTTTTACTTTCACTTTCAATGCTAATGGCAAAGAGGACAAATAGAGAGGGCGAATCTCCTTAACAGGGGCACAGACCACAATTAAAACTAACAAGCGTTCTAATCCCTCTCCACTCTATCTAAAACTAAACCAACATTTTTCGCCCTTTAGTTATATTTTAAGATTAAAATTACAGTGTTTGGCAGCATTTTAAGTATTCAGTATGAATCCCCCCGATATAGTATAATTTCTAGCATGTGGATATTACATGCTGTAATAAATCAACTAATACAGGTATCTCTATTAAGCAGTCTAGGAGTAAAAATATCAATCATGTTAACTACGGAATTTGCTACAGTGTCATTAGACACAACAATTAAAGTTGTGGTTCAGTTATCCTAGTAAAACACTTAGAAAGTAAATTATATTTTTACCTTTAACTAATACATTTAAAGTGATGAATCCCATACACATGAGCTGGTATTTATTGATCCACACATACATTGTGAGTCTTTACAGTAATATGAAGGCAATGTAATTCTTATTTCTTATATACAACTTACTGCATTCCAAGTAATTTGATATTGATCTTTACATTAATGTTAGACAAGCGTATTATTTCAGGTATGTGATATGCCTTTGAAAGATCAGTGAATCAGTTTCAGAAAACAAGTGTCCGTTCTATTCTTTCTGCAGCAAATTAGTTCAGTATGCATCTTAAAGGCAATATGATTCTGGAGAAATTGTGTTTTATACAATAATTCTTACAACTGTGGTGGAACATGTTTACAGAAATGTTAGCTAATAACTAATGAAGATTTTGGTCTGTCAATGATAACTAGTTAGAAGTGTAGGGAACAAGGGACAAGTAAAAATGTTAGCACTGCTTGTCAATGGACAGTCAGTTTGTGTGTTTCAGACAGTTTTTGGAAGAAGCTAGAAGTTAATAAGATTGTCAACCCAAATCATAGAGAATAAAAGCCACAGCTGCCATTGCCAAAATATGGTCATGTCCATATACTGTATGGTTAATGATGTCACCTTCAGATCCTGTCCGTTTTCTTGTATTACAGTGGTAGGAAATGGTAGATGACATTCGGTGGGAGCAGGTTTGAACATGTGGGTGGGCAGTGTCTTTTTTTTTTTATTGGGCAGGTTGGCAGCGATTGGGCATCATGATTGATGTGTATCTGCATTGCTGGGTAACATGACAGTGAATTTGCCTCACAAGACTTTTTTTTTAATTAAAGGACCTGTAAGGACCAAGTTTATTTACTATTGACTTTTTTTTGTCAATGACAAGGTGTACTATATGTCCCTTACTCATTTGTCTGGGGGCTTCCAGATTGTGATAAGTTCCCTGCCCACAGACCCCCACAACCTCTAGGTCAAGGTTGTGGGGAAGAGGCCCTTGTGCTCATCAACATGGGCACAAGGTGCCTTGCCAAGAATTCCCCTCTTACAAGGTACCTCCCCATTTGCGGGCACATAGACTAGTGTGGTTTAGGGAGGAAGGCCGCACACTTGTCCCCCCTTTCCGGTCCAGAAAAGGGTCACGGAAATATTACCACTTCTAAATAGTTTGCTTCACATTTCAGCAGGACAAACACCCATGCATTAGGCTAATCACATAGGATGCTCCATACACTTTACGCACAGTAAATAATATGAGGGAGACTTCTAGGATCCATGCACACTGGGCTTAAAAAAACGTGTGTTCTTTTTGGAGTAAAAAACGTCCATATAGAGCATTTTTTGTACAAAGTTTAGATGAGTTTAGGAGAGTTTTATGTTTTTTCTGCCAGTGAGCTCCAATCAGGAATGCAAATGAGAAGGGTTTTTTTTTTTCCTGCCTCTAAACGTTGTTATAAAATTATGCCTGTTAGGCTCCATTCCCATCTAGGCGTTTTTACGCCCGACGCCGCATCCGCCAGAGGGGAAATTTAACATTCCCCTCTATGGAGATGGTTCACATCTCCACGCCGAACGCCGAAACGCTGGATGCCTGAAGCTCAAAACAAGTCCCGAACCCTTTTTTTCCAGCGGCTTCGGCGTTCGGCATAGGAGATAGTGGACCTCTCCAAAAAGGGGGTTAAAAACGAGGCATTTTGTAGCCACAAATCGCGGTACAAAACGCCTCACATTTGTCGCTGCAATTCGCGGGTCAGGACGCGCGATATAAGTGTGAATGCAGCCTTAATGTCCTAATGTGTATGGACACAAAAGATAAAATTGAGTTGCTTCTACAGGCAGAACACAAAACTCCTGTAGAAGCAACATTTTTTATTCCAGTGTGCATGGAGCCTTAAAGTCTCCCTCATATTATTTACCAAGCTGGTTGAATGCTCTTAGCCTATAGTGTGTTTTTTTTTTTTTTTTTATTATTATTATTATTGGTGAATGTTAACTCTCATGGTCAAATGTTCCTAGAACATTTTTTTTTCTCCTAGGACTGAACTTTAGTGAATGTTACATTTGCCTGACGAAAGGCAACAAAGAAACTATTACACGCATATTAAAAAAGCATGATTTGGTACGCTTGCACAAATGTTGAGACATTTGCAAAACATTTTTTTTTTATAAATAGACCTACAGGGGTAGATTCACATACACTTAATATTCCGCTGCGTAATCGAAATACTCTACGCTGCCGTATTTTACCAGGCTCTACACCGAATCCTGGTAGATTTTTGCCCTTACGCTACGGCGGCGTAGTCTATTTCTCGCCGCGTAATCGAAATACGCGATTGGGGGGCGTGAAGCATTTAAATTAAGCGCGTCCCCGCGGCGATCGAACTGCGCATGCTCCGTTCAGAAATTTCCCGCCGTGCATTGCGCGAAATCACGTCGTTACGTCATTCGTTGTTTGAGTAGCGGCGTTTACGAACATTCCTATTCCCGGACGACTTACGTTAAAAATAATAAAAGACGTCGGAAAACGTAGAAATTCGACGCGGGAACGACGGCCATACTTAACATGGGCTGTCTAATATTAGAGCAGCAAAAAGCTGGTATAGTGTTACGCAAATAAAAGATGACTAAAGGTGCCGTAAGAGATTGCGATTGAAGATCGTAATTTCGGGGATCGCCGGCAAAAGGTCATTTGCATACCCCGACGCGGAAAACGATGGGAAGTCTACCCAGTGGCCGCAATTTTATTGCAGCGTAGATCCCAAGGCGTACAAACACGTAATCCAGTCGAATTGAAGCCCGCAGCCGTCTAATTCATGGTTTGAGATTTTCGACTAGCTAGAAAATGCGCGTAATTTGAAATTACTCCAGTCTAACACCAGTTAGACAGGCGTAATGGCTCTCTGAATCTGGGCCATAGTGTTTAGTTTTTTTTTTTACCACTACTATTCCTTTATACTGGCTTTTCAGATCTACAAATCTAGCAATTCAGAAATTGGATGAAAGCTTTAGCACTGGGAAACATTTTTTTAAAAGCCAAAAAGTGCATTTTATATACAACTATATAGATCAGACCAAAAAGAGGGACAAATGAGGAATAAAGAGCAACAGAGGGACTATATTCCAAATCAGGGACAGTACCTCAAAATAAGGGTCAGTAGGGAGCTATGCACTGACCATGCCAGGGCATGGAAGCACATCCATCGCAATGTGGTTAGTTTTCTACTGTACATTCACTTTGGAAGCACAGCCTACCTGTACTCCAATGGTTAAACTTCTTCTGACACACCTTCCTGCCCAGCTTCTCCCTGGGAAGATCAGTGTGCTGCTGTTTCTCTGCCTCCTGTTGACAGACCCCCTCTGCAGTGTATTTCTGTCTCTGTGTTTTACACTGCACACACACAATGGATATGGCTGCATTTTGTGTATGCTGATTATTGTTATGAGAGATTGCAGGTGTAAAGAATTTGGACTTTCACACCTACATTACAGGGGTGCAGCGGAACATTTGCCAACTCATCTTGACGCTGGAACAGAAAGCTTTGTAGAAGGTGAAATATGACAGGTTGTCTTTGCTTGTGGTAAGCACTGTCTGTCTCGGTATGGCATGGTTACCTGTATACCAGATTATACATAAACTAAAAGGCATTGTTTGTAAATGCATCTCAGCTATGCCTGCTGATCAGCACAAGTAATGAATCAGTTGTAAGCTACAGTAAAAAAGAAAACTTAGGAGGAACAAAGACCAAAACATACAGTAGTCGCAATACACAACCTACTCCTAATGAGCAGCACTCAGGGCTTTTACATGCTGCATGCCTTTTTAAAGCAGCAGGACAGAAAGGAACACTCTGTTCCTCAAAATAATGCTTGTCACTCCTTTTATTAGACTTTCATAGGGACTCACATTCTAGGGTAATTCAGAAGAAAGCAACTGTCAAGATTCATTAAAAAAATAAAAACACCTCTGCCATAAAAGAGAAGAAAACACTTGGTTTTGCAGCAATTCTTATTGACAGGACTTAAAATAATTGTGCTTTTAGATTTTTTTCCTTATGCCTTTTTATTTTTTGTCACAAACAAATAGCAGCATTGATGAAGACATCAAAGATTATATTAATACAATGGATCTTGAACATGACAAATAAAATTTTCTTAAGAAAGGTTATGTCTGAACAAGAAAGCTGACAACACAGCTTAGACTCTAAAAATAAATATAGAGAAAAAACATTTTCTGCATCAGCGTATTAAACATTAGAAGAGACCAAGCAGAAATGCACAAAAAATATAACATGTAATAATTGAATGTAAGGCTTGTTTATTATTTTAGTCTTCTTAATTATAACTGTGATGACAGAATTGGTGGATTGTGCACAGCTTTAGTACTGATCATTGGATATAATCCTTAAAGAGGGATTTTAGCTCCCATACTGCTGCCCCACCCCTTTTACTGACTCTGCCACGCCAGCTTTGAAAATTCAGCGAATGTGCAGAAGTTTTGAAGAGCTCTGCTTGGTCTTCGGTATCAGGCAGAAACTGTCAGCACACCGGCACATTTACCAAGTTTGCCCATGCATGTGCAGACTACCAGAGACCCAGGACCACCATACCCGTGGCTTCCTTGTGCTTGTGCAGACAATGTTAAAGGTTTCTGATGGTTTCTAAAAAGGGAGTCAAAGGGGGCACCAGCTAAATGTAGCATACATGAGTATTTTACTTGTACTAATCAGCCAAGTGCAGACAATAGATTCATCTTGATTATCTGTAGCCATATATAAAGTGCTGAGGCCAGTCCACCAGGAGAACCGCATGTTGCAGTCGACAGCGTGCAGTCATTCGATGAATGAATAGAGAAACAAGTCCACTGAGCACAGAAGTGAAGGAAAACCACCCTGGAGCGAGGAAACGGATGTGACATCACGACTGGGGAGGACCTGTTGCTATGGTAATGTGTTTAAAAGCTCTCTTGGTCCCTTTGTCAAACCAATGGCAGACTCAGAGAGCCAATGGCAATGGCAGACTCAGAGAGCCAAACGGCAAGCAAATAAAAGAGCAAATAATTTGTTTATTGAGGGGGAAGGTCTGCTTTATAGAGGACATGTGATTTGCCCATGGTGGACAAACCAAAAGGTTCACAAACACTTATACCATATATACTAGTGTATAAGCCGACCTGACTATAAGCCGAGGCACCTAATTTTACCACAAAAAAATGGGAAAATGTATTGACTCGAGTATAAGTCTAGGGTGTTCATCTGCATGCCTCACTGCGCCCATGTGCATGCCTCACTGTGCCCATGCCTCACTGTGCTTCACTGTGTTAATGCCTCACTGTGCTCATGCCTCACTGTGTCCATGACTAGACTTACGTTTAACATGGGAGTATATAGAAGGGGTGCCCGGCTGTAGGTCTCCCAGACAGCAACCTTTACACAAACGTAGAGGTGAACTGGGGCTACATGTGTGCCAAGGTTCGGATCCAGGGGACCTACAGTCGGCCAGTACCGGGTCCCCAAATTTACCGGAGAAATTACTGTTTAACATGGGAGTCTATGGAAGGGGTGCCTGACTTTGAAAAATCGGTGCTCCCTGGCCGTAGGTCCCCTGGACAACAAACTTTGCAAACTTGTAGAGGAAGAGTGGGGCTGTATGTTTGCCAAGTTTGTACTTGGTCCCCAAAGTCTGGGAGATAAGGCGCAAAAAGGTGACTCATGTATAAGCTGGGGGGGGGCATTTTCAGCACAAAAAAAATGTGCTGAATAACTCGGCTTATACTCAAGTCTATACGGTGCTTACTTTTTTTTTTGCTAACACACTACTTAGTTGAACCACCAATATTATAATGAAAGCATTGTAAAATTTTCCACATTTTATCATGTTACAACCAAAAACGTAAATGTATTTTATTAGGATTTTATGTGATAAACCAACACAAAGTGGCATATAATTCTGAATTGGAAGGAACATGGTAAATGGTTTTCATTTTTTTTTACAAATAAATATATGAAAAATTTGGCATGCATTTGGTTTCAGCCCCCCCCCCCCCCCCCAAGTCAATACTTTGTAGAACCACCTTTGCAAAATTGCCCATTCATCTTTGCAAAATTGCTCAAGCTCTGTCAGATTGGATGGAGAGTGTCTGTGAACAGCAAACTTTGACTGGGCCATTCTAACATACTTTTGATCTAAACCATTTCATTGTAGCTCTGGCTGTATGTTTAGGGTTCATTGTCCTGCTGGAAGGTGAACCTCCGCCCCAGTCTTAAAGCAGAGATACACCCAAAAATGGAACTTCCGCTTATCCCACTCCTCACCCCCTTACATGCCACATTTGGCATGTAATTTTTTTGGGGGGGAGTGGGGGCTTCAGGAGGAGTGTCCCAATTCCTCCTTCCGCCGAGGGGCTGGAGAGGCAATTAAGCTTAATCGCCTTATTGCAGCCCCTCCCTGTAGGCGATGGCCTAGGACACTGACAGGTCCTAGGCGATCGCCTGTCCAATGGGACAGCGCAGGGCCGCACGCGCATGCGCAGTGCTGCTCGCGCATGTGCAGTGGGTGCCCGATTGTGACAGCTTTCGGCTTCACAGTAGCAATGAGGATGCCGGCCAGAGAGGGGGGGGAGCGGAGCCCCGGCCGGCGCGTCGCTGGAACGCTGGAGCAGGTAATTTTATGTTTATTAAAAGCCAGCAGCTACACTTTTTGTAGCTGCTGACTTTTAATAAACATAACATTTGGCTGGAACACCCCTTTAAGCCATTTGCAGACTATAACAGGGTTTCTTCTAAGATTTCCCTGTATTGGGCTCAATCCATCTTCCCATCAACTCTGACCAGCTTCCCTGTCCCTGCTGAAGAAAAGCATCACTACAACATGATGCTGCCACCACCATGTTTGACGGTGGGGATAGTGTATTCAGGGTGATGTGCAGTGTTAGTTTTCTGCCACACAAATCAGTAAAACACTTTATGATATTTAATCAAAAGGCTCCATCAACAAGGAAGTATTTTACTGATATATCTGTTCCATCTAGCACTGCTTAAAGTGGTTGTAAACCAAAGTTTGATATTTACACCTACAGGTAAGCCTACATTAAGCTGCACGGTTTAGAAGATATTTGCCAACGACAGACACCGCTGACTACGGCGCATGCGCCGTAGACAACACCACGCAGGTGCACTAACAATACCAGTCCTAAACACGGCAATGCGTGTTTGATGGCTCGCGCACGCATGCGTGGTGTGACTTCATCGCTACTCCGGCCAATCACAGCACCGGAGCGGCGATAGCCGGAAGTAACCTCCGGGAACTATGGATGCGGCAGAGGGGGACACGAGGACGGCTTCTGGTGCTTCGTTCTAAGATAAGTACATGCATAATGAGCTAGTATGCTAGTCATACTAGCTCATTATGGCTTTGTCTTGCAGGTTTTTTATTTAAAAAAAAAACGTTTAACAGAGTTTACAACCACTTTAAATGCTCGTTTATGTGAGTGTACCACTTTTCTTGGTTTTTGGAATTACAATTCATGCAGAGAGTAGTAGATCTTTTGTTTGTTTTTCATTTGAAATTGCCATATGCTAGTTGTTCCCTTGACTAAGCGCCAACAGGAGAATATTGGAGATATGGGTAGACAGATCGCTGCATAGACCTAACATTATTCCTGGAAGGGAACAGCTGGTGAAACAGGGGTCATAATTTGAGGAGAGCATTTACAGGTGGAAGATTGACACATGCACTTTATGATTTGTTTCATATCACGGTGGATCAACACCGTGTTTGTTTAGATTTATAACATTGGAGCAATTTCATGGACAATTTGTACTTTGTCATACTAAATGAGTTTACAGACACATTGTACTTTATGCATATATCAGTTTTTATTGTATGTACAGTATATATTTATATATTTTTAAATGTTGGATTTAACCTATTTATTTTAATAAGTATTTACATGAGTTGCACTATATAAGGTAATATCGGGATTTTACAGTAGCACTGCAGTCATTTTTGGATTTAAGTGGATTAAGTCTAATGAAAAGACTTGTTTTGTGTCAGCTGCCACTGGAGATATTAGATATATTAACAGTCTGTTTGTGATAATAGGGTTTCGCTAATTGTATATTAACTATTTAAGGTTCTTTCAGAAAGTGTTCCCCTTCAAGGGTTAAAGACAGGAACAAAAGCACTGACATTTATGATTCAGGCTGTGCAGTTTGCTCTATATGAAAACCAATATACAATAAAAGCCAAGCATGCTTAGACATGTCCCTGACTTTTCAAGTAATATTTGGGCAGGTGCACTGTAAATTCACCCATTCCACAATAAAGTCAGCAACCAGGTGAAAATCCGGCATTATCTTTCCTTTATTTTATCCTAAGGTGTAAAATGTTTCGATACAAAAGCAAATACTAAAGTGTTTCAACCTAGAAAGGCTTTAAAGGGGTTGTAAACCTGCATGTTTGTTCACCTTAATGCATTCTATGCATTAAGGTGAAAAAACATCTGTAGTGCTGCAGCCCCCCTGAGCCCCCCTTTTACTTACCTGACCCCAATCATTCTCTGGCCTGGAACGAGCACACCAGCAGTAGCTGGTGCCTCGTGTCCTGATTGGATAGATTGATCGCAGCACAGCCATTGTCTCCCGCTGCTGTCAATAAAATCCAATGAAGCTGCACTTGGGGGGCGGGGCCAAGTTCTGCATTCTGCGCGTCCTCACAGGTGTCCACCAAGGAGAGTGCTTCTCCAACATGAACACTCGATGCAGGGAGGAGCCACCAGCACCACTGAGGGACCCCAGAAGAGGAGGACCGAGGCCACTCTGTGCAAAACGAACTGCACAATGGATGGAAAAACATAGCTTATCTGCAAAGCCACACCTAGCAAATGCAGCCAGTGTACTGATCTCTAGGGTTCAGTAAAATCTTTTAGAGAATTTGATGGGTATTCTGTAGGGCTAGAACTATGTTTCCTTTAGGTGTCTTTCTGTATAAACTACAATGTTCCAGCCTAATCTATGTTGCCCTACCATATCCAGTATGTTAAGGACTCTGAGCAATGGTCTTCTATAAAGAGATAACAAATATATTTTGGGGCACATTAACGTTTGTGTCAAGGACACTTCTGTGGTACTACACTGAAAAAAATGACATCAATATCCACTGTTAGGCCGCGTACACACGATGAGACATGTCCGCTCAAACATGTCCGATGGACCGTTTGCAGTGGACATGTCTCATCGGATTTCGGTCCGATGGCGTGTACACACCATCGGATCAAAATCCCCGCTGGCAGACAGCGCGGTGACGTGGCGGTGACGTTGACGCCGCCTGGTCACTGAACCAGGAAGTGAAAAACTTCCACGCATGCGTCGAATCCATTTGACGCATTTGCGGGCATATATGTCCGCTGGTTAGTGTACTAACCAGCGGACATATCCAACAGACATGTCTCCGGCAGACAAATTTTAAAGCATGCTTTGAAATTTGTCCGCTGGACAAACATGTTCGCTAGCCCATACACACGATCGGATTTGTCTGCTGAAACGGTCCGTCGGACCAGTTTCAGCGGACAAATTTGATCGTGTGTACGCGGCCTTAAGTGTCTCTCTCTATTGGCTTCTATTGGATATATATAATATTATAAGAAATGCTCTCTATTGGGTTTCTATAAACATCCATCATCACTTTTTTTCCGGAAGATCAATGAGAAAAAAAAGGAAGCAGCAGGAATTGTGATGATGGGGTTGTAAGAGTTAGAGGGTACGTCCCACCTATTCATAAGCATCTAGGATAGCTGGTAGCAAACTGAGACTTATTATTTTGATAAAAGTTCCTCTCTCTACAGCCGTTTGATTTTTAAAGCTCTTTCTTTTTATTGTATCCTTGTTCTAAGTTTAAGTCCTCTATACTTTTCAAACGCTGACATTTTTCATAGTTTCTTTTCAGCCTTGACTATAGATTGCACAGCTACTAGAAACTGGTGGATTTTGAAAAGGAGATACAATTGTACTATATTTAGGGGAAGAGTGATTTGATGGCAGGAGAAGAAATTTAAATTATGACACTGATAGTAACAAGTTTTTGGAACTCTTTCTTGCTGCTCCTGTTGCTGATATAGTTACATAGTTAGTCTGGATGAAAAAAGTCCATCCAGTTCAACCAATAAATATATATCATTCTTCTGGCTCTCCCAACCACTGTCAATTTAGATGGCCCCAAAATCTTGCCTCTCAATGCCAAATTTAAATAAAGTCAGCTATGTTAAATATTGTAAGACCAAACCCCAGAGGATAGGGTAATTTACTGCTAAAGTGGCATTTAAGCTCTTTGGGCCAGATTCACAGAGCGATTACGCCTGTCTAACTGGTGTTAGACTGGGGTAATTTCAAATTACGCGCGTTTTTTAGCTAGTCGGAAACCTCAAACCATGAATAGACGGCTGCGGGCTTCAATTCGACTAGATTACGTGTTCGTACGCCTTCGGATCTACGCTGCAATAAAATTGCGGCCACTGGGTGGACTTCCCATCGTTTTCCACGTAGGGGTATGCTAATGAGCTTTTGCTGGCGATCCCAGAAATTACGATCTTCAATCGCAATCTCTTACGGCACCTTTAGTCATCTTTTTTTTACGTAACACTATACCAGCTTTTTGCTGGTCTAATATTAGACAGCCCATGTTAAGTATGGCCGTCGTTCCCGCGTCGAATTTCTACGTTTTCCGACGTCTTTTATTATTTTTTACGTAAGTCGTCCGGGAATAGGAATGTTCGGAAACGACGCTACTCAAACAACGAATGACGTAACAACGTGATTTCGCGCAATGCACGGCGGGAAATTTCTGAACGGAGCATGCGCAGTTTGATCGCCGCGGGGACGCGCTTAATTTAAATGCTTCACGCCCCCCAATCGCGTATTTCGATTACGCGGCGAGAAATAGACTACGCCGCCGTAGCGTACGGGCAAAAATCTACCAGGATTCGTGTAGAGCCTGGTGAAATACGGCAGCGTAGAGTATTTCGATTACGCAGCGCAATATTAAGTGTATCTGAATCTGGCCCTTTACTTTTAGTCATGTGCAGCTCAGGAGACAACCAATGGCTTTACACTGAAGCATTTCTACAAAAAACTATGAATACTTATAACTGAAGAGTTGAAATAATGCATGTTGTTACCATTAGGAAACAATATTGTGTTTGATAGAATTTGTTTCAAAATAAATAAATGCAAAATTGGTTGTTAACAGTAAAAGCGATTTTTTTTTTGTTGCATTCACCATCTTACTACACATAGGGGTTTATTTACCAAAGACAAATCCACTTTGCACTACAAGTGCACTGCAAGTGCACTTGGAAGTGCAGTCGCTGTAGATCTGAGGGGGACATGAAAAAAAACAAAACAGCATTTTTACTTGTACATGCTTGGATGATAAAATCAGCAGAGCTTCCCCTCAGTTGAAACCTTCCACGCAGATTTACAGCGACTACACTTGCAGTGCACTTGTAGTGCAAAGTGGATTTGCCTTTAGTAAATCAACCCTATAATGTTACTGCTGGGGCCAATTCAAAGTGGAAGATTAAGTCAGTTTTTCTTAAGTAAACATTATTATATTTCATGTTCTATGCATACTATTGCTTAATCATTTCCAAGATTCCAGGTTCGGTTTAAAATTATCTATTGTCTAGCCTTTGATTTTATGCAAGAACACAAAAACCTTGCTTACTTTAACCACTTAAGGACCTTAGGTGTTTTTCTTTGATTTGGTGTTTGCAAGACTAAAACATTTTTTTCTGCTAGAAAATTACTTAAAACCCCCAAACAGTATATATTCTTTTTTTTCTAACACCCTAGAGAATAAAATAGTGGTCATTGCAATACTTTTTGTCACACCGTATTTGCGCAGCGGTCATACAAGCGCACTTTGGACAACAATAAATTTGGCTCAATGTTTTTATATATTGTGAAAGATAATGTTACGCCGAGTAAAATGATACCCAACTGAAAATTGCGCCCGCTCGTGGCATGGCGTCAAACTTTTACCCTTAAAAATCTCCATAGGCGATGTTTAAAAAATTCTATAGGTTGAATTTTTTGAGATACAGAGAAGGTCTAGGGCTAGAATTATTGCTCTCACTCTAACGATCGCGGCGATACCTCACTTGTATTATTTGAACACCGTTTTCATATGCAGGCGCTACTCGCGTATGCGTTCGCTTCTGCGCGCAAGCTCATCGGGACGGGGCGCTTTAAAAAAAAATGTTTTGTTTTATTATTTATTTTTATTTATTTTATTACTTTTTACACTGAAAAAAAAAATGTGGTCACTTTTATTCCTATAACAAGGAATGTAAACATCCCTTGTAATAGAAAAAAGCATGACAGGTCCTCTTAAATATGAGATCTGGGGTCAAAAAGACCTAAGATCTCATATTTAGACTAAAATGCAAAAAAAATGAATTTTTGGAAAACTGTCATTTTTTCAAATGACAAAAATAAAATAAATGTTTCTTTAAGACGCTGGGCGGGACTGACGTTTTGACGTCACTTCCGCCCAGCAGAGCTATGGGGACGGGTGAAGGACATTTTTCCCTCACTCGCATCCCCAAAGTCAGCCACCGAACAGACCCAATCGAATCCGCCGCGGAGACCGCCGTTATCGTGTACAGGACCGCTCACACTAAAGATGGATACCTCGGTTGTGGCAGCAGCTGCTGCCGATACCGAGATATATCCATCTTTAAAGTACCGACGTAAATGTACATGAGCGGGTCCTTAAGTGGTTTAATACCCTGTTAGTAAAAATAGATATATACTAGAAATGTACCTAAGTATGTGCTTAAAGTAGATGCCAGGGAAAAATAGTTAATCAAAAATGTCTTCTATAAATCTTTGCACACTACAGTCTGTAAGGAAATTTACAATTCACTCCTAAAATACCTATCTCCAAACGATGTCCCTCCAGTTGTGCAGGAGCTACAATTTCTACCATGCCTAGTCATGTCTGTGAAGGTCAGAGTTTTACAATGACTCATAGGATGTGTAGTTCCACAACAGCTGGAGGGTCGTAGTTTAGAAATTTCTGTTCTAGACCAAATGTGTCAAAGACAAGTCCCAAAAGCCCAATTCGGCCTGTCAGGTAATTTCAATCTTGGCGATTCTCACATATCCCTGCCTGCTCTGCAGTCATGACAAGGGCAAGGGAGATGCAGCTGCAGTGTGGGGTGGGACATCACATGGTAAGCTGCACTGTGATGCCCAATCTACACTTGCTGGGAGATATTAAAGCTGGTCTGTGTAGGTGAGATGCAAGGAAGTAGAGTTGCAAGATTAATCGTTAAAAAATTGCATTCTCGATTAAACCCCCTTCACAATCTTAACCCGGCATTTCCACAATTCCTTTGTGTAACAAGTGCAGAGGAGTTCTCTGCTCACTCACAGCTGTCAAAAAAGAGATACGGCAAATGTTTATCAACTTTGCTCAGTGCTGAGATAAAAAGAAACATTGTAACATTTGGTCCTTTTAGATCAAAGGGATGAACTTCAGTCTGCAAATGAGGGCAGTTTTTTGACCAGGCTGGTCAGAGTGGATTCCTGGTGACACAGGGTGTCCATGCCCTAATTCCTCCAGCATTTTTGGACCACGGGTAGCCCCTGCAGGATTGAGCGAGTGGCAGCTTCTTTCCCCACACCATACAAGTGCATACTATCTTGAATTGTGTGAGTGTTTTTAATCCTGTGATAAATTATTTCTGTTATTTGCTGCACTGATGTGGTGCTTCTCTTTTTATTCCCAATCAGGTCTGGAGTCTCCCTGGGTACTTCACTAATTCCACATAATCTACTATAACCTGGAGGATTTAATTAATGTCATAGGGACAACAAGGCATCCAGTTATTTATGTTTCCTTTACCAGCATACAAAAACATTCTGGGCCAGATTCAGGTACAATTACATTGGCGCAGAGTATCAGAGATACACTACGCCGCCGTATTTTACCTGGCTCTACGACTAATTCAGGTAGATTTTGGCCCGTAAGGTACGGCGGCGTAGTGTATTTCTCGCGGCGGAATCGAAATACGCGATTAGGGGGCGTGAAGCATTTAAATTAGGCGCGTCCCCGCGGCGATCGAACTGCGCATGCTCCGTTCAGAAATTTCCCGCCGTGTATTGCGCGAAATAACGTTGTTACGTCATTTTTTGTTTGAGTGGCATCGTTTACGTATATTCCTATTCCCGAACGACTTACGTAAAAAATATAAAAAATGTTGAAATTTGACGCGGGAACGACAGCCATACTTAACATGGGCCGTCTAACTATAGACCAGCTAATAGCTGGAATAACTTTACACAGCAAAAAGATGACTACAGATGCCGTAAGAGATTGCGAAGGACGCTCGTAACTTCGTGGATCGTCGGAAAAAGCTCATTTGCATACCCCAACGCGGAAAACTACGGGAACTCCACCCAGCGGCCGCAAAATTATTGCAGCGTAGATCCGAAGGCGTACGAACACGTAAGCCAGTCGGATTGAAGCCCGAAGCCGTCGTTTCATGGTTTGAGGATTCAGACTAATGAAACGACGTGCATAATTCGAAAGTACTCCGGTCTAACGCGAGATAGACCGGAGTAAGGGCTCTGTGAATCTGGCCCACTGTTTTCTTCAAATACTGTTTTTTTTTTCTGCTCCTAAAGCTAAAAAAAAGCCTAATAGCCTAACGTAGTGTGCATGAACACATAGGATAACACTGTTTAGCATCTAGGAGCAGAAAAACACTAGTGTGCATGGAACCTAAGTGGACAAGCTAATACAATTTCTATTGACATCTTTGTTTAGAGGTCCAGAGGACTTTGTCTCAGAACCGCTTGAGATCAGTCTTTTGTCAAACCCTTAACTAGGTCTTGTTTTAAACCTTGCACTGTCCAGCATTAGAAATCAGTTATAAAGGTGCCTTTGCTAATAAAGTTACAGTTTTTGCATGTACTGAGAATTTTCATTTTTACTGCCCACTTAAGGTTCTTTTGGAACATGGTGAGCAATAAAACTGGTAGCATAAGTGATGAAATAGTAAGATGGAAGCCTTGGTTAAAATGTGTCCTTGCACCCTTTATATGCTGCTTTGTAAGTCATGAGAATTATATTCATGTTTTTCCAATGCAACCTTTTTTTTAGATCCATCTAAAGCATTTAAATAATCTTTTCAGCTTTATCTTTAATGTCCTCCAGGATCTTAAAATTAATTTTGAATAATACATCATCTGAAAGACATTATTGTGTAAAACTCTGATGTGGCTTATTAAGATACCCTGAAATATGCACATTCATTTGTATATTTTTACATAAGATAAGATAAGTAAAATGAAAAGATTACTTTTTAAAATGAATATATTTTAATGTCTTTAAATATTTAATAACAGGAAAAATATCACCTGTGTAAATTAAAAAGCATATCTTTGTTTTAAATATGTGTATAAAGCAATGGGAGCAACAGTGTTTAAGTGAATTTATCATATTTCTAAGATCTGAAAATACTGCAATAAAAAATAGAAAAAAAAATCAATACACAAATAAAGGGAGCAGTCATTTAGAAAGTTAGCTACAAACAGAAGGACATTCATAATTTGCTGTTTAGTTCACTGTGTCAATAGAAACAAAGGGGTGACTATTAAAAGGAATCATGTTTTATAGAAAAAACATAAGAGTTTGGGGTCAATATTAGTTGAGTTTTTTTTTTTTTTTAAATCATACAATTTCAATTTGTTGATTATTTATTTAATTTACTATTTTTATACAATCTTGATTTTTACAAATGTGTTTCACAGCAGGGACTGTTATCTAAAGTAACTGCACAGAAAACAGCTTTCTTTGCAGCTCCTGTTGTCTGGCTGAGACCAGGGACTGAGCCCTTGAATAAGGGATTTAACCACTTCCAGACCGCCTTACGACTATATACGGTGGCACTTTAAAGATGGATATCTTGGTAACAGCAGCAGCTTCTGCCACAACCGAGGTATCCATCTTTAGTGTGAGCGGTCCTGTAAAAGATAACGGCAGTCTCCGCTGCGGATTAGCCCCGAGATGCGAGATGCTATCGGCGGCGGGAGAGGGCCCCCCCTCCCGCCGCTCTCCCACACCCTCCTCCGCTTACCAGAGCCGTCGGTAGCGGCGGAGGCAATCGGGTCCTGCCGTCTGCTGTGCGGGGATGTGAGTGAGGGCAACATGGCCCCCACCCATCCCCATAGCTCTGCTGGGAGGAAGTGACGTCAAAACGTCAGTCCCGCCCATGCGTCTTAAAGAAACATTTTTTTTTTTGTCATTTGAAAAATTTACAGTTTCCATTTTTTTTCTTTTTTTGCATTTAAGTCTAAATATGAGATCTGAGGTCTTTTTGACCCCAGTTCTCATATTTAAGAGCACCTGTCATGCTGTTTTCTATTACAAGGGATGTTTACATTCCTTGTAATAGGAATAAAAGTGATATTTTTTTTTCTAGTGTAAAAAATAATAAAAAAATTAAAAAAATAAGAAAAACAATGTTTTAAAGTGCCTGGTCCCGACAAGCTTGCGCGCAGAAGCGAATGCATACGTGAGTAGCGCCCGCATATGAAAACGCGATCGTTAGAGCGAGAGCAATAATTATAGCCCTAGACCTCCTCTGTAAATCAAAAAATGCAACCTATAGAATTTTTTAAACGTCGCCTATCGAGATTTTTAAGGGTAAAAGTTTGATGCCATGCCACGAGCGGGCGCGATTTTTAAGAATGACATGATGGGTATCATTTTACTCAGCGTAACATTATCTTTCACAATATATAAAAAAAATTGGCCAAATTTATTGTTGTCTTATTTTTTAATTCAAGAAAGTGAATTTTTTCCAAAAAAAGTGCGCTTGTAGGACCGCTGCGCAAATATGGTGTGACAAAAAGTATTGCAATTATCGCTATTTTATTCTCTAGGGTGTTAGAAAAAATATATATATAATGTTTGGGGGTTTTAAGTAATTTTCTAGCAAAAAAACTGTTTTAGTCTTGTAAACACCAAATCTGAAAAACATCCAAGGTACTGAAGTGGTTAATTATTCCATTTGTGTTCTGTCATGGGCTCCTTTCAGCCTAGCTAAAGAATAATTATGCTAATGATTTAATTAACCTGTACCTGCTTCCAATGTCGGGACAATTATAAAAATATATGTTTTAAAATTTGTCACACGGTATTCAAAATAGAATTGCTCTGAAAGTATAAAAACGATTTCAACAACAAGGTTACTTTAAATCTACCAATGCATGGAATTAAAATTATTGCAGCAGACAACCTTGATGTGAAAAGAGATGATCAGCCAAGTTAAAAGTCAAAGTCATTCTCTATTTCTCTGATGCTAGCACACTAATAACCAGGTAAATTGTTTTGTTGCCTATGGAAACTACAAGCAATGAATAATAACTATGAGTGTTGGGGAAAATTATTTTTGTGAGCTCCATGATAGGTCATAAACTCTTGTTTGCTTGTTTAGGACAGAATAGTATCATAATTAGACATGTGCACAACAAATTTTTATTTTTTTTGTTCCGTTTCGTCTTGTTCCGTAGATATATAAAGGTTCGTAATTTCGTAAGACGTAAGTTTTCCTATTCGGATCCGTTCGTATTTTCGTAACAGTTTTATTTTCGTTGATACTGAATGATTCGTAATTCTGTCTAATTTATTTTAGTTGATTTAAAATTCGTAATTTTGTTAGATAACAATTTTTTTTTAATAGATTCCTAAATTTGTACTTTCGTAAACACATTGTGGCACGGTCATTCGCAATCTCGTATTTTAGTTTCATTTTCAACACGCAGCTAATACATATTAAGATAGACTTTCTAATTTTTGTTCTTTTGCTGTTTCGGTGTTTCGTATTTTAGTAAGTTTGTCCAATCGTATGTTCGTATTTTCACTTGTTCGTTATTTTGCTTATTCGTAATTCTGTAATTTTCGTATTTTAGTACTTTCAGCTATTTGGATGATCGAATTGATCCGAATGTATGAATACTAAAACAAATTTGTACGAATGGAATTGCACATGTCTAATCATAATTGAACTCCCATGTAAGCTTGCAAGCATTATTAACCAGTTCCCAGCCAATTCTGACATTTCTCTCCTACATGTAAAAAACAGAACGTTGTTGCTGGAAAATTACTCAGAGCCCCCAAACATTATATACAGTATATATACTTACATATATATATACTTACATATATATATATATATATATATATATATATATATATATATATATACAGTTGTATTCAAAATTATTCAACCCCCACTGAAATTGATTGTTTTGCCCAGTGTAACATTGATTTTGATCATTCAGTCATCCTGCTTACAATTAAATCAAAGAGGCACGTGTAGGTCAGACAAATATAACATAACATTTATAATGAAATAACCACAAATGTCTTTTCTGTGCTCACATCATTATCAGTTTTATTCAACCCCCAAGTGACATTCAATCTTAGTACTTAGTACAACATCCTTTTACAGTTATAACAGCTTTTAAATGTGAAGCATAGCTTGACACAAGTGTCTTGCAGCGATCTACGGGTATCTTCGCCAATTCGTCATGGGCAAAAGATTCCAGTTCAGTCACATTCTTAGGCTTGCGTACTGCAACTGCTTTCTTTAAGTCCCACCAGAGGTTCTCAATCAGATTTAAGTCTGGTTACTGTGATGGCCACTCCAAAATGTTCCAGCCTTTAATCTGCAACCATGCTCTAGTGGACTTGGAGGTATGCTTGGGATCATTGTCCTGTTGAAAGGTCCAACGTCTCCCAAGCCTCAGGTTTGTGACGGACTGTATCACATTGTCATCCAATATCTCCTGGTACTGAAGAGAATTTATGGTACCTTGCACACGCTGAAGCTTCCCTGTACCTGCAGAAGCAAAACAGCCCCAAAGCATGATTGACCCCCCTGCCATGCTTCACAGTAGGCAAGGTGTTCTTTTCTTCATATGCCTTGTTCTTCCTCCTCCAAACATAGCGTTGATCAATGGGCCCAAACAGTTCTAATTTTGTTTCATCAGTCCACAGAACACAATCCCAAAACTTTTGTGGTTTGTCCACATGAATTTTGGCATACTGCAGTTGACTCTTCTTATTCTTTGGAGACAGCAAGGGGGTGCGCCTTCGAGTTCTGGCATGGAGGTCTTCATTTCGCAGTGTGCGCCGTATTGTCTGAGCAGAAACTTCAGTACCCACATCTGACAAATCTTTTCTCAGTTCCTCAGCAGTCACACGGGGACTTTTCTCCACTCTATGCTTCAGGTAGCGCACAGCAGTCAAAGTCAGCATCTTCTTTCTGCCACGACCAGGTAGCGTTTCAACAGTGCCCTTTGCCTTGAATTTGCGAATGATGCTTCCTATGGTGTCTCTTGGTATGTTTAACATATTTGCAATCTTCTTATAGCCATTGCCCTTCCTGTGGAAGAGTAATCACCCCTTCTCTTGTCTTCCTGGACCATTCTCTTGACTTCACCATGTTTGTAACCACACCAGTAAATGTCTAGAAGGAGCTGAGTATCACAGTCATTTTAAAGCTGCCTAATTGGTGCTTATTAGGCTTTATTGCTGCTCCCTTTTCAGTTCGCATGTGCCGCGCTATATATACGTTTTTCATTCATTCATTCATTCCTTGACATCCACAGGTGTTTTCAATACCTGATTGAAAACACTTTAATGAACCTCTGTTCTTCAGTGTGGTAGTCTTTAAGGGGTTGAATAATTGTGTAAATGAAGAATTCACAAAAGAAACATTTACTACTGTATTACAAAACCAATTGATGTCATTTTAGTTGCATATGGTTCTTTAAGAAGTCCTTGTAGGATTTCATTCTGAATACAATTACAAATGTACACTAAATTCCTTAAAACCTTTTACAGCATTGGGGGGTTGAATATTTTTGAATACAACTGTATGTAGCACTACCCCCGGAGGAGCCGCTTAAGTTTTTTCAGTTCATTACTCTGCCTCTGAACCCCAGTAAGTCTCAGCCCCGTCTGGCACACCTGGCAATAGTGTAAGTGCAATAACCAATTAGAAACACACACATTATGATAAAATTTAGAAATTGTCTTTACTGCAATATTTCTGTGGAAAAATAACAGTTAATTCAAGTAGTCAATAGGGATGAGCTTCGCGTTCGATACGAACGCATGTTCGACTCGAACATTGCCTGTTCGATTGTTCGTCGAAAAACGAACAAAACGGGTCGTTCGCGCCAAATTCGAACGACGCGCAATGGCCTATAATTCACTGCAGCGTTGCGCGCTGATGATTGGCCAAGCATGCCCCATGACCCCGCATGCTTGGCCAATCACAGCGCCCAAAAACAAAGAGCCATAATTGGCCAAAGCCTGGGTGCTTTGGCCAATTATGGCTCAGGGCTTTAGCACATGCCCCAAACTATAAAAGGCCGCCTCCCGGGCGGCCTCGTGTAGTGTTTTCCGGCTTTGTTACAGAGAAGTCAGACAGACAGTCAGTTAGAGAGAGAGAGAGAGAGAGAGAGATAGAGACACAGGCCCAGATTCATAAAGCAATTACGCCTGTCTAACTGGTGTTAGACAGGAGTAATTTCAAATTTTGCGCGCTGTATCACTAGTTTGAATCCTCAAACCATGATACGGCGGCTTCGGGCTTCGATCCGAGAGGCTTACGTCTTCGTAAGCCTTCGGATCTACGCTGCGATATTTTTGCGGCCGCTGGGAGGAGTTTGCGTCGTTTTCATGCGTCGGGATATGCAAATGTGTTTTTACGGCGATCCACGAAGATACGAGCGGTCTTCGCAATCGCTTACGTCTGTTTTTTTTTATGTACTGTTAGACCAGCTTTTTGCTGGTCTAACGGTGCGTAGCCCATGTTAAGTATGGCCGTCGTTCCCACGTCGAATTTAATTTTTTTTTTTTTTTTTCCGTAACTCGTTCGGGAATAGAAATGTCCGTAAACGACGCTACTCAAACAACGAATGACGTAACAACGTGATTTCGCGCAATGCACGGCGGGAAATTTGCGAACGGAGCATGCGCAGTTCGATCGCCGCGGGAACGCGCCTATTTTAAATCCTTCACGCCCCCTACTCGTCTAGATGGATGGCGACGGGAGAAATACACTACGCCGCCGTCGTTTACTGGACAAAATCTACCTGGATTCCACGTAGAGCCAGGTAAAAAACGTTGGCGTAGTGTATTTCTGATACGCTACGAGAATCCAATTCTCTCTGAATCTGGGCCACAGTGTCTTTTCATATATTTATAGAGACACAGTGTCTTTTCATATATTTATACACTGTATAGCTTAGCTAGATCTGCTATTAGTATTTGTCAGGCAGGAGATTGTGCTGTACTATACGTTTGCTGTGTTTTTGCCCATAAACGCAGCCAATCATACTGTACGTTTGCTGTGTTTTTGCCCACAAACTCAGTCGATCTTACTATAAGTTTGCTGTGTTTTTGCAAATAAACGCAGTCGATCATACTGCACGTTGCATGTTTGCTGTGTTTTTGCCCATAAACTCAGTCGATCTTACTATAATTTTGCTGTGTTTTTGCCCATAAACTCTGTCGATCATACTGCACGTTTGCTGTTTTTGGCCGTAAACTCAGTCGATCTTACTATAAGTTTGCTGTGTTTTTGCCCATAAACGCAGTCGATCATACTGCACGTTGCACGTTTGCTGTGTTTTTGCCCATAAACTCAGTCGATCTTACTATAAGTTTGCTGTGTTTTTGCCCATAAACTCAGTCGATCTTACTATACGTTTGCTGTGTTTTTGCCCATAAACGCAGTCGATCATACTGCACGTTTGCTGTGTTTTTGCCCATAAACGCAGTCGATCATACTGCACGTTTGCTGTTTTTGCCCATAAACGCAGGTGATCATACTGCACGTTTGCTGTGTTTTTGGCCATAAACTCAGTCGATCTTACTATAAGTTTGCTGTGTTTTTGCCCATAAACTCAGTCGATCTTACTATACGTTTGCTGTGTTTTTGCCCATAAACGCAGTCGATCATACTGCACGTTTGCTGTGTTTTTGCCCATAAACGCAGTCGATCATACTGCACGTTTGCTGTTTTTGCCCATAAACGCAGGTGATCATACTGCACGTTTGCTGTGTTTTTGGCCATAAACTCAGTCGATCTTACTATACGTTTGCTGTGTTTTTGCCCATAAACGCAGTCGATCATACTGCACGTTTGCTGTGTTTGCCCATAAACGCAGTCGATCATACTGCACGTTTGCTGTGTTTTTGCCCATAAACGCAGTCGATCTTACTATAAGTTTGCTGTGTTTTTGCCCATAAACTCAGTCGATCTTACTATACGTTTGCTGTGTTTTTGCCCATAAACGCAGTCGATCATACTGCACATTGCACATTTGCTGTGTTTGCCCATAAACACAGTCGATCATACTGCACGTTTGCTGTGTTTTTGCCCATAAATGCAGTCGATCATACTGCACGTTTGCTGTGTTTTTGCCCATAAACTCAGTCGATCTTACTATAAGTTTGCTGTGTTTTTGCCCATAAACTCAGTCTATCTTACTATACGTTTGCTGTGTTTTTGCCCATAAACGCAGTCGATCATACTGCACGTTTGCTGTGTTTGCCCATAAACGCAGTCGATCATACTGCACGTTTGCTGTGTTTTTGCCCATAAACTCAGTCGATCTTACTATACGTTTGCTGTGTTTTTGCCCATAAACGCAGTCGATCATACTGCACATTGCACGTTTGCTGTGTTTGCCCATAAACACAGTCGATCATACTGCACGTTTGCTGTGTTTTTGCCCATAAATGCAGTCGATCATACTGCACGTTTGCTGTGTTTTTGCCCATGAACGCAGTCGATCTTACTATAAGTTTGCTGTGTTTTTGCCCATAAACTCAGTCGATCTTACTATACGTTTGCTGTGTTTTTGCCCATAAACGCAGTCGATCATACTGCACGTTTGCTGTGTTTTTGGCTATGAACTCAGTTGATCTTACTATACGTTTGCTGTGTTTTTGCCCATAAACGCAGTCGATCTTACTGCATGTTTGCTGTGTTTTTGCCCATAAACGCAGTCGATCTTACTGCATGTTTGCTGTGTTTTTGCCCATAAACGCAGTTGCTCTTACTGGACAGGTGCTGTTTATTTCTGATTTTGTCCTGGGCAGGCTAATAAAATGTCTGGAAGGACAACAAAGAAAGGCAGAGAGTCACAAGGGCAAGCAGGCTCTGCATCTAGAGGCAAAGCTGGTGGTGGACATGGTGCATCCTCTTCAGGACGTGGCCGTCTGACACGCTCGTCATTGTTTTTGGGAGCTGGCCGTGTTGAGCCTCAACATGCAGAGAAATTAGTAGAGTGGATGACCAAGCCATCCTCATCCTCCTCATCCTCTCTCACCCAGGCTGAGCTTAGTTTATCTGGCATTGCAGCTGCCAAGGCGTCCTCTTCCTTGTGCACAATGGCATCACACAATCCTTCCCTAGTCCCACCATGTCCTCCTGAGGAGTCCCCGAACTGTTTCAACACAGTGTTGGGTACATGCTACATGAAGATGCGCAGCGTTTTGAAGGCTCCGATGATGGAACACAGATAGAGGAAGGCATTGATGTGAGCCCAGGGAGAGGGGGTGGCCAAGAGGGACAGCAATCTGGCAGTGATGTTCCCCCAGCTGGAGCTTACTGCCAGGTTTTTGACAGTGATGAGGAGGGAGGGGATGATGAGGTCACTGACTCTTCCTGGGTGCCTGATAGGAGAGAGGAGGAGGAGGAGGAAGAGGAGGAGGAGGACGAGGCACAGGCACATCTCCAAAGAGGCAGGATGCCCTCCAGGGGTCAGCTTAAGGGCACACCAACTGCATTACAGCGCACATCTACGCTTGTGCATGGCGCTGCTGTGTCTGAACGGTACAGCAAAAGTTCTTTGGTGTGGGCCTTTTTTGAAACATGTCCATCAGATCGTACCTTTGCTATTTGCAACATATGTTGCAAGCGTATCTCGCGTGGCCAAAACATCACCCGCCTGGGTACCACATGCATGTCCAGACATATGTCGACCTGCCATGCAGCTCGTTGGCAAGCACACCAGAAAGACCCACACCAAAGACAAAAGCGTACCTCCCCTTGCCCTTCTGGGACCTCCAACCCCACTAGACCCCCAGTCCTCTCTGAAGCCTGCGGTGAAGGTGTAGAAATATGTGTGTCACAACCTAGTAGTAGTAGTACATGCAGGCAATCTACTGATAGTACCAGACAAATTTCCCTGCCCCAGCTGCTGCAGCACCGAAAGAAGTACTCTCCCAGCCATCCACATGCCCAGCGGTTCAATGCTAGCTTAGCGAAATTGCTAGCACTTCAACTGCTACCTTTTTAGTTGGTAGATTCTGCCCCCTTCCGTAAGTTTGTGGAATGTGCAGTACCTCAGTGGCAAGTACCCAAACGCCACTTTTTTTCATGGAAGGCGATTCCGGCTCTCTACCGGCATGAGGAAGGCAATGTCAATGCCTCGCTGGACAGGGTGGTCAGTGGTAAGGTGCATCTTACCGCTGACTCATGGTCCAGCAGGCATGGACAGGGATGTTACCTGTATTTTACGGCGCATTGGGTGACTCTGCTGGCAGCTGGGATGGACGCAGGGCAAGGTACAGTAGTTTTAGAGGTTGTTCCACCACCACGCCTCCAAAACACTACTACTGGTTGTGACACACCTCTCTGCTCCACCCTCTCCTCTTCTTCTTCCTCTGTGGCCTCTTCCTGTGGTGATGTTTTCTCAAAACCTGCCGTGCTCCATAGGCGTACGAGGGGCTACGCAGGAATGCAGGCCAAGAGATGCCATGCGGTGCTAGAGCTGGTGTGCTTGGGAGACAGGAGCCACACTGGGGAAGAGGTTTTGTCAGCTCTGCAGGGTCAGGCTCAGAGGTGGTTGATGCCACGCCAGCTGAACCCTGGAATGGTGGTCAGCGATAATGGCACCAACCTCCTCTCTGCCCTGCAACAGGGAAAACTCACCCATGTGCCCTGTTTTGCGCATTTCCTGAATTTGGTGGTGCAGCGGTTCTTGGGCAGGTACCCGGGCTTACAGGATGTCCTGAAGCAGGCCAGGAAAGTGTGTGCATTTCCGGAGGTCATATAATGCCACTGCTCAGCTGACAGACCTCCAAAGGGAATACAACCTGCCCAAGAACCGCCTAATCTGTGACATGCCCACCAGATGGAACTCTACATTGGCCATGCTGCAGCGGCTGCACACGCAGCAGCGGGCCATCAATGAGTACCTGTGCCAATATGGCAGCAGAACTGGGTCAGGGGAGCTTGTTTTTTCCCCATGCCAGTGGGCCTTCATCAGGGATGCACTGTCGTGTCACCATTTTAGGAGGCCTTGAGGATGGTGAGCAGTGACAGTGCATGCATCAGTGAGACTGTCCCTCTTATTCACATGTTGGAGCACATGCTACATGGAATAATGGACAGGGCCCTTGAGGCAGAACAGAGGGAGGAAGAGGAGGACTTCCTTACCTCTCAAGGCCCCCTTTACCCAGACAGTGGTCCTGCTTGCCCACCTAGCACAAAGGAAGAGGGGGAGGAGGAGGATGATTGTATCAGTAGCATGGAGGTGGAGCCTAACACTCAGCAGCAGCAGTCTTTAAGGGATCATTTACAGTCCCAAGGAACACGTGGACTTTTACATGGCTGGGATGAGGTGCCTGTGGATCCTGTCGTCCTCAGTGACCCAGAGGACTGTGCCCCGAATGCCTCTGCAAACCAAGGAGAGGGATCATTACTGGCTGGCAACTCTCCTTGATCCACTTTACAAGAGTAAGGTTGCAGACCTTATGTTGCCATCGCAGAGGGAGCAGAAGATGAAACTTCTGCGGGAGGCCTTGCAGAATGGTCTGTGCAATGCGTTCCCAGAACCGGGGGGATTACCAAAACCTGGCTCTGGACAACGTCTTGCTGAGGCTTCGGTGAGTCACAGAAGGAGCGGTGGAGAAGGTGGCTGTCTGACCGATGCGTTCAGACAATTTTTTAGTCCGCAGCCCCAAGGTTTGACCGGTTCCAGCAACCATCGCCAGCGTCTGGTTTACATGGTCCGGGAATACCTAGGGGCAAGATCCGACTTGGACACCTTCCCCACCGAAAATCCTCTGGCTTACTGGGTCTTGAGGATGGATCACTGGCCAGAGCTTGCACAGTATGCAATTGAGCTACTGGCTTGCCCTGCATCCAGTGTTCTTTCAGAACGCACATTCAGTGCTGCTGGAGGCTTTGTGACCGATCACAGGGTGCGCCTCTCCACCGACTCTGTTGATCAACTGACCTTCATCAAAATGAATCAGGCTTGGATCAACACCAGCTACCAAGCACCTGATGCTGATGTTACTGAATAATATTTTTTTGTTGAAATGTCGGATCCCTTTGAGACTGCGTATGCTGATGCTGAGTGACTGTCCTGTTATGATGCTGATGGGATATCATTCTCCTCCTCACTTTTCTTGCTGATAGCTAGTAAGAAATGTTGTGTTTCTGGGCTCTGCCACCAGTGCCTAAGGCCCAATTTTTTAGCCCCTGTTTAACAGGGGTGCCTAATAACAATTGTTGATGCAATACTTTGCACGTGGGTCTTTGTTGTGCTCCAATTGGAGTTATTGGGAGGGGTTGCAGTGTTGTGTTGTGCCTAAGGCACAATTTTTCAGGCCCTGTTTAACAGGGGCGCCTAATAACAGTTTTTGATGCAATACTTTGCAAGTGGCTCTTTTTTGTGCTCCAATTACAGTTATTGGGAGGGGTTGCAGTGTTGGGTTGTGCCTAAGGCGCAATTTTTCTGCCCCTGTTTAACAGGGGCGCCTAATAACAATTTTTGATGCAATACTTTGCACGTTCTTCTTTGTTGTGCTCCAATTACAGTTATTGGGAGGGGTTGCAGTGTTGTGCTGTGCCTAAGGCACAATTTTTCTGCCCCTGTTTAACAGGGGCGCCTAATAACAATTTTTGATGCAATACTTTGCATGTGGCTCCTTGTTGCGCTCCAATTACAGTATGTTTGAGGGGTGCCCTTTTTTCTACAATTTTTCTTTCACAAAACAATAATGGCCCCCCACCACCGCTAAAATATTCGACATATTGTTTCCACACAGCACGTGCGCAAGCAGTATTAAATTAGTTTTTTCTTATAGTACTCTCATGTTGTGCAGGGACATTTATAAACACATGCCACTACTATAGACAGCCAGCAGGTGTGATATTTAAACACATTTTTCATTTTTTTTTTTCACTTTAAGCATCATTAAAATGGCTGCTCCGGAAAAAACAGACATTTTTAAAACTTTTTTTTCCATTGATATGTTCCCTGGGGCAAGACCTGGGTTCTGAAAGACGTTTTCCAACATTAAATTGAATATTGGTCTTTAAAATGATCGTTTTTGAATTCGAGCGTTCGAGTCCCATAGACTTCAATGGGGTTCTAAATGTTCGCGCGAACCCGCGGTCTGTTCGAACGTTCTGGTGCGAACCGAACCCGGGTATGTTTGGCTTATCCCTAGTAGTCAACTGGAGAGCAATAACTGAGATTAAGAGCAACCTAGCTCAATACTATATTCAGGCTGCTTTCAGGGGAGCAGAGGCACACTTAAATGGCAAATCACAATATGACACATTATATTGTATTGGTTACATCTACTCAAATTGAGTTCTATGAGTCTAGGCAAGAGGAGAGCAGAAGGCTGACCCTCTTTATGTCAGACCTCTCTCTTCTGTCTCTTGACACCACAGCCCCAACGACAAACACTGTATTCAATTCACTATTTAATGGCTTAACTTCCCAGATAAACTGTCCCGCACACCCACTGCATATACAGGGCCATGAGTATGTGTATGAGTATGTGTGGCCCATATGGTAATAGTAGCTTCAGTCCTTTTGTAGAAAGATGCGGCTTTGTATATTCAGCTAGCCACTCTTAAACTTGGCACACTTAAACTCCCGAAAAGCAGGGCCAAACAACACAACTGGCCCGGATTATGAAGTAAAAAATGCAGGATCTTTCAGCAAGGTGAAATAAGCATGGTGTCTGTATACAATGTCTCTGTGAATGATTGGCCTTATCCTTTAGTCCCGTGGCACTACAAGCGTCAGCAAGATGACTAACAGCAATGACGTCTGTATACAGTGTCCATTTAACTCTGTCTGTGCGCAGTGTTCTTGTTTCCTGCAAATTGGCAAATACCTTCTCACCCAATCCTGTGGGCAAAGCCCAAATGAACATCTTGGAACAGGCCAGCTCTTCAAGGGACCCAACGAATCACCGCACACTAGGACGCTTTACACCACTGGTGTAGGTGCATCTGGATATGCAGCTGGGATCCCCTCTCTCAGGCTTGTTGTCCCAACTGGCTGTGGATACCTGAAATAACGTGGTGAACTGACCTGGGAGGCAGACCCTAGGTCTAATCTCTTCCCTTGCCTTGTGTTGTCTAAAAATCCCTCAGCAAAGCAAGATGGAGTCTTTAGTTCCTCTTCTCCAGAGCATGCTGGCTCTTGTAGTTCCATAGAGTTCAATCTAAATGTGGAACTTGAGTCCTGGAACCACAATTCCCTTTCTGCTCCCTGGTGGTAATTACTCTGCTGACAGCATGTGATGACACAGAGACTTAGCTGGCACTAGAGGGAAACAGTCTCACTGCAACAATGTTGCAGAGTGTCTTCTGATACTGCAGGTAAGATAGCCAGCTCCCTGCAAAACTACGGTACTTTAAAATCTCCATAGGTGACGCTTTAAACAGGTGGTCTAGCACTGGAATTCTTGCTCTCGCTATAATGTTCACAGTGATACCTCACATGTGTGGTGTGAACACTGTTTATATATGCAGGCATGACCTACATATGACTTGGCTCCTGCGTACAATCATGAGGGGACAGGGACGCTGTAAATGTTTGCTTTTGAGTTTAATAAGGATTTTTTCTGTACCCAGCCTATTGTAAAATGAGGGCGGGAGCCCTGTTGTTCTAGGAGTACGTCATAAGATATTATATCATTTATGACAGACCATGCTGTGGCGCAATCTGTCATCTGCCATGTACACAGGACACCGCTGATGACAGATCACTGTACCGGCCCGCTGTCAGTACCATGTGAACGCTGTGTCCAGTCACAGCACATCACATGACAATTGTAAACAATGAAAGGCTTTGATTCATGCCTTTCATTGTGTACTATTGTTATTTATTTATTTATTTTTTACATACTATCACCGGTCAGCGTTCCTGATGACCGCCATAGCGGTTATATAATAATGAAACTCACCTGTATTCTCCAAATCAACACTAAGGGCCCTTTCACACGAGCGGACGAATGGTCCGCTTTTCAAATGTCCGTTTACAGACTCACAATGCATCCCTATGGGATCGCGGACGTTAGCGGATGATGCATCCGCTAATGTCCGTAATCATCCGCCTCGGTCAAGATCCGGTTTTTCGGATAAAAGAAAATCCTATTTTTCTTCCGTCTGGCGGATCGGATCGGATGAATACGGACACACGTTCCGTATTCATCCGATTCCCCATAGGGGAGAGTGGAGAAAAGACAGGGCGGTCCCTGCACACTGTGCGGGGACCGCCCTGTCAGCCAATGGCTCAGTGGGGATTAACGGATGATCCCCGCTGAGCAGACGGACACACACGGGGCGGATCAATACGGATCCGCTCCGTGTGAAAGAGCCCTAAGAAATTTGACAAAACGTAGGACCCATGGATTCAGTACTTGTCGGTTCCTTAACTTGATGAAGGTTATGGGATCCTTTGGGATTCCTACTAATATTATAATCTCAGGTATACTGACGCCACTTTCCTTACAATTCTCAAGTTTTTGTCTCCCCCCCCCCCTATT
The DNA here is from genome assembly GCA_029574335.1 of Rana kukunoris. Lineage (NCBI taxonomy): Eukaryota > Metazoa > Chordata > Amphibia > Anura > Ranidae > Rana > Rana kukunoris. The sequence continues at coordinate 155,539,996 of CM056052.1, read as the reverse complement.
GGTTTTCCCCTCTCTGGTATAATAATTATCCTAACCACTCCTGTGGTTTTCTACTTGATTACTACTACAGTTAGAAATGTAAATTCTTGATAACATGTCTATATAATTCCTGTCTTTCTAGGTTGTTGTTTACTGTATATTTCCTTATTTGAACACTCTATATTTACCTGGATAACTATTGTCCTCATTTTGACATATTCTTATATTACTCTGGTGATAACCTAAAATTCTGGTTTTGTTGTTGCTAATATTTATATTTTTCATATTTAATATTTTGTATTTAATATTTTCAATAAAAATATTGTAAACTAAAAGAAAGTGTTCGATATTGTGAACTTCAGGTTGTGGCTTGAAATATTACCATATTTGGAGAACTACTATATCAAAATATTGGTTATTGAAGATCTTTGTGTAGATCACCTTTCTAAAAATTTAGTGTAGCACAACAAGTCTAAATTGGCTGGTAATTCTTCCATAAGGCACATTATTATAACATTGGTGTGCACCTTTCTCATTATTGAAAACATCAAGAGACTACACACTGACAGACGTGAAGTAGTTGACGTTTTAAGAAAATGCTCACATTTAAAGCAATATTTTTTAAGTTTTTTTCTTGTAAATTTAATTTTATAATGATTATTGTAAATATTATAACCCATCACGTTACTGCCTAAAACATAAGTTTTACTTTTTTTTTACATTTCTTAGGAATACTGTAGGTCATAATGACAGACAGTGGTATATAGAAAGGTATTGTGAAATATTTATTGTTTAATTAAAAAAAAAAAAGCCATTCCACTCCATCATTTCCTTTTCCTATTTCCTTTACATTCATTTAAATATTTAAAAGTATGAGAGCAAATTTCTACTGGCAATGTACTGTAGTGGAGCTTAATACTCTAGGCATTTTTAATTTAATATTGAATGATTCCTTTGAGACCCATAGCAAGCACTAAAATATTTTCATAAGAGTAGACTGGTAATTGCAATATCTTTTACAATAATGCTCAATAGTTAAATTAGCGTTCTGACATTTTTATAACATATTTTCTTTTGGTAATGTAGTATTATGAATAATCTGCATAAACTGAACTGATGTTTAGTGTGGGCCATGTTCTTTGGCAGATTGAATGAAAAATATGGTGGAGATGATTATAAGCGATCATAAAGGAAATATATAATTATAATCATATAGTTTGTACCATTAATTTGCATGCATCAGAGCAAAAAATGATCAATGGGTTTTGCTCAGACCAGAAGAAGTGAAGATAAAGCACTTCCATATATCACCATGATCACACGTTAAACTGGGTATTTCGTTTAACAAAAATACACTAAGATAGGAGCAGAGACTCTGTGAGACTCATTTTAATATTTTTTTTAACTTGCATTAACTTAGTATGAGTCTATTTTTTGTGCATCTACATCAAAAGTTCAGTATTATTAAGGAAAATCATTGCAAAATATACATATTGCAAGTTTTTTTTAAGCAAACATTATTGCAGATCCTTAAAGCAGAGTTTTTACCTGACTTTTAGTGGGACTTCCTGTCCCACTTCCTTCTTCCTTTTTTGGGCCGCCTAGGCGACTCCTCCTCTCGCCCTAGGTGGCCCCTTCTTGCCAGTGATCGTATGGGACACAGCTCAGATCCCAGAAGATTGGCTGGCCGATAGGAGAGTGCAGCGCGACTCACGAATGCGCAGTGCGTCAGTAAGCTGTTACAGCCGGGTGCCCACAGTTACAATGATGGTGCCGAGGAGAGGAGGGGGAGAGGAGCACGCTTTTGTGCGCCAGCATCGCTGGACCATGGGGCAAGTAAGTGGCGGTTTATTAAAAGTCAGCAGCTATGCTTTTTGTAGCTGCTGACTTTTAATAAACTAAAACACGGGTGGAACTCCGCTTTAACTGTTTCTGTTAATATTAAGATGGGCTCACATTCCATGACAGTAAGCTTAATTTGTGAGCCATCGACATAGGTATAACATGTTCATAAAATCACATGATATACAATGAATTTAAAAAATATCTATATTATAGAATTGCATGTCATTCTGTTGCCATTCAAGAACTGCAGTAGCTACTCCAACTCGCATAGGCCTGCATATAGAGGCAATAGTAGTACTCAACCACAAAACAACACATTAGTAAAACACAACCCCACCCACCCTGCACACAACCCCACTTACCCTGCACACAACCCCACTTACTCTGCACACAAACCCACTTACCCTGCACACAACCACAACTTGTTGAGTGCTTGTACCCCATAACTGAACAGCGAAACGTCCTCGGGGGTCAAAGGTCTTTGAAGCCCTGTACACACGATGGGTTGATCCGATGAGAGCGGTCTGATGGACCGTTTTCATCGGTTAACCGATAAAGCTGACTGATGGTCAGTCTTGCCTACACACGATCAGTTAAAAAACCGGTCGTGTCAGAACGCGGTGATGTAAAACACAACGATGTGCTGAAAAAAATGAAGTTCATGTGTGATGGTAGTCACTTTGGGCGGGGGGGCTGGTGTAACCCAGAATCCCGTTGGTGAGGTTGGGAAACCCTTGCTTCAGCTCCCCATGCACCTTCTATGTTTAAATCAACCTGTGTCTATTAGGGGCACAGAGTGACCAAGAAAATACTGGACATTTCTGTCTATTATAATGTCAGTTCTTGGATTACTTAAAATGGAACAGTAATATGTATCCACAATTTCTCCCAGGAAATATACAAAGACTATTCCTGGTTTGTTGGATTCTGAACTATACATGTTAATTGAAAGAGCTGGTCCCTTTGGCTTCTGGAGCTGGATAGTCTTCTACTGGGGACTCCTGCTATTGTTTGAAGGTTTGCTGTGTTTATGCTTATAATAATGTGTATTGTCTGCAGTTGGCTTAAAATCAGAAAGGCTGGTCTGCAATGTGACATCTGAGTTATCCAGGTGGATAAGATTAGCCATAGGTAAGCCATTAGCTAAACTATTGTGTGATATTTTGGGTAAATATTTGGGTTATTGTGTATGTGGGAACTGACATCATTTTCAAGTGTTTAAAAAGGCTGTATACTTGTCCAATAAATCATTCCATGTTTCTATGAGCTGGTGTCAGCTAGTGTTGTAGTTTTGGCTGTAATATCTGATATCTGAAGGTCCAGACTGGAGGAAGCACTCAAGCGGAGAGCGATGGGGTTCCGTGACAGAGGGCAAAGGGCAATATTCACATACACTGCTTAAAATGTAATGTTTATGAATTAAAAAAAAACAAAAATGTTATATATTGCAGCTTATCAGTTCTTAGATGTAGTGGCTGCATTTATTTTATTTATTTGTTTTGTTTCTTTCCTTCCTTTGGTAACCCAGGAAGTCTGTCTAATTTTTTATTTATTTTTTACTTCCTTCAATCTGAGATCAAGCTGTCCAACAAAGGTTGCAGTTACGTGTTTAGACAAACTATTTAACACTGACAATGGTACACACAGTGGTCAGTAGGGATGAGCTCCACGTTCGATTCGAACGTATGTTCGACTCGAACATTGTCTGTTCATACGTTCGTCGAAATTCAAACAGAACGGGTCGTTCGCGCCAAATTCGAGTGACGCGTCATGGCCCATAATTCACTGTGGCATTGCGTGCTGATGATTGGCCAAGCATGCACTATGACCCGCATGCTTGGCCAATCACAGCGTGCAAAAAACGGAGAGCCATATTTGGCCAAAGCCAGGGTGGCTTTGGCCAATTATGGTTCAGGGGGTTTAGTACACGGCCCACACTATAAAAGGCTGCCTGCAAGGCGGCCTCGTGTAGTGTGTTGCGGCGTTGTTAAAGAGATCAGTCCCATAGAGAGAGAGAGAGACAGTGGGCCAGATTCAGGTACACGTACATTTGCGCAGCGTATCCGAGATACGCTACGCAGCCGTATTTTACCAGGCTCTACAACGAATTCTGGTAGATTTTTGCCTGTACGATACGGCGGCGTAGTCTATTTCTCGCCGCATAATCGAAATACACAATTAGGGGGCGTGAAGCATTTAAATTAAGCGCGTCCCCGCGGCGATCGAACTGCGCATGCTCCGTTCAGAAATTTTACGCCGTGCATTGCGGGAAATAACGTCGATACGTCATTCGTTGTTTAAGTAGCGTCGTTTACGGACATTCCTATTCCCGGACGTTTTACGTCAAAAATAAGAAAAGACGTCGGAAAACGTTGATATTCGACGCGGGAATGACGGCCATACTTAACATGGGCTGTCTAATATTAGACCAGCAAAAAGCTGGTATAGTTTTAAGCAGCGAAAAGATGACTAAAGATGCCATAAGAGATTGCATCTGAAGATCGTAATTTCGGGGATCGACGGCAAAAGCTCATTTGCATACCCCGACGTGGAAAACGACGGGAAGTCCACCCAGCGGCCGCAATTTTATTGCAGCGTAGATCCGAAGGCGTACGAACACGTAAGCCAGTCGGATTGAAGGGCAAAGCCGTCTTTTCATGGTTTGAAGTTTAAACTAGTGAAAAAACGTGCGTAATTAGAAAGTGCTCCGGTCTAACACCAGTTAGACAGGAGTTACAGCTCTGTGAATCTGGCCCAGTGTCTTTACTACTAGATAGATAGATAGAGCAGGCAGGCTAGTCAGTTTAGTTAAAGCGGAGGTTCACCCTAAAATCCACTTTCTGACATTAGGTGCAGCATACTGCTAACATCTGCATTATGCTGTTTTTTTTTTTTGGTACTTATCGTTATACGAGTCCTTGTTATCTGGCTCCGAGCGGGCAATCGTGCATGGGAGTATGCATTTCTAAGCGAAGACGAGTTGATTGACGGCTGCTAAAGCGTGTCACGCCTTCCGGAAATACCCGAAGTGACACTCGGGCGTTTACGGCACCTGCGCCTGCCGTGTAGAGCTGAATGCGCAGGTGCCGTAAACCCCGGAATGTCACTTTGGGTATTTCCGGAAGGCGTGATGCGCTTTAGCAGTGCGTCAATCAACTCCTCTTCACTTAGGAACGCCTATACCCGGAAGTAAACCCCCCGCTCGGAGCCGGATAACAAGAGCTCGTATAAAGATAAGTACCGAAAAAAAAAAAACAGCATACTGCAGATGTTAGCAGTATGCTGGAGAGATCTAGCTAATGTTAGATAGTTTATTTTTGGATGAACCCCCGCTTTAAATTTACAGTGTGTAGAGGATATTAATATACATCCCTAGGAGTTGTACATATCTTTATACATTGTATAGCTTAGCTAGATCAGTTCTTCCTAATTTACTGGCAGGCAGGTGATTGTGCTATTTAAAGACGTTATCACACGTATAGACACCCAGCAGGTACAATATTTAATGTAATTTTTCCTTTTTTTTTATATTTAACCACTTTAGCCCCGGACCATATTGCTGTCCAAAGACCAGAGCACTTTTTGTGATTCGGCACTGCGTTGCTTTAACTGACAATTGAGCGGTCGTGCGACGTGGCTCCCAAACAAAATTGGCGTCCTTTTTTTCCCACACATAGAGCTTTCTTTTGGTGGTATTTGATCATCTCTGCGGTTTTTATTTTTTGCGCTTTAAACAAAAATAGAGCGACTATTTTGAAAAAAATGCAATATTTTTTACATTTTGCTATAATAAATATCCCCAAAAAAGATATTTAAAAAAAAAAATGTTTCCTCAGTTTAGGCCGACACGTAATCTTCTACATATTTTTTGTTAAAAAAAAATTAGCGTTTATGGATTGGTTTGCGCAAAATTTATAGCGTTTACAAAAAAGGGGGTCGTTTTATGGCATTTTTATTATTATTATTTTTTTACTAGTAATGGCAGCGATCAGCGTTTTTTTTCAGTACTGCGATATTATGGCGGACACATCGGACAACTTTGACACATTTTTGGGACCATTGGCATTTTTATAGCGATCAATGCTATAAAAATGCATTGTATTACTATAAAAATGCCATTGGCAGGGAAGGGGTTAAGTGTGTTCCTGGGTGTGTTCTAACTGTAGGGGGGGTGGCCTCACTAGGGGAAATCACTGATCTTCTGTTCATACATTGTATGAACAGAAAATCAGCGTTTCCCCCGCTGACAGGAACGAGAGCTGTGTGTTTACGAGCAATCGTGGGTGCCCGGCGGCGATCGTACCCGCCGGGCACGCGCGCGGGACTCGGGGACGCACGGGGGCACGCACGTGCTGCCGGCGGCGCTACAAGCTGCTAAAGGGAGGATGTAGAGCTACGTGCTCCCGTGTAGCAGTGCCACCGTCCCGCAGTAATATGACTGCGGGCGGTCGGCAAGTAGTTAAGCATCATTAAAGTCACTTTAATGATGCTTAAATAAAAAAATTCCTTTAAATATTGTACCTGCTGGGTGTCTATAGTTTGCCTGTGAAAATGTCTTTGAGAAACTCGGGTCTTGCCCAGGGGACATGTATCAATGGAAAAAAAGTTTTAAAAACGGTTGTTTTTTCAGGAGTCCTGCTCCTGAAAAAAATACATTTTTTTTTTAAACTTTTTTCCATTGATACATGTTCCCAGGGGCAAGACCCGGGTTTCTCAAAGACGTTTTACGACAATAACTTGCATATTGGGCTTTAAAATGAGCACTTTTGAATATGAGCGTTAGAGTCCCATAGACTTCAATGGGGTTCTAAATGTTCACGCGAACGTTTGGTCCGTTCGACGGTTCTGGTGCGAACCGAACGCGGGGGTGTTCGGCTCATCCCTAGGGATGAGCCGAACACCCCCGCGTTCCGTTCACACCAGAACCTTCGAACGGACCAAACGTTCGCGTGAACATTTAGAACCCCATTGAAGTCTTTGGGACTCAAACGCTCGAATTCAAAAGTGCTAATTTTAAAGCCCAATATGCAAGTTATTGTCGTAAAACGTCTTTGAGAAACTGGGCTTTCATTAATTTGTGAAAAACCTAAAAAGGAAAAAACTGTTGTAAGCGTTCCAGCTACAGTTTGACTTTAATTTGTCAGTCAAGTCTATATTAATTTACTAGTGCATCTAACACTACCGTCTCCACAGGTTAACAGTGGAGCTGTCCAAGGGTGGCTCTGTTGTTCCTCCATAAAATGTAGCCACTCTATGACAGGAAGTTTGACCACCAGGTAAAAATAAAGGAAATAACGCCTAAAAAGAAAACTAAGGCAGTCACCACATTTAAGGATTGGTAAGTTGAGATATATCAATGTTGTGCTTTAGATACACACTATTACCATTACCAAGAAACTAGTACAGAACAGAGTGCGTGTAGACAGTACGTGGCTAAATGAGGCTGGAGGAAATTGGCAGCACTGAAATACAGTAAAGAATGAAAAATGTACTGAAAGATGCATAAACTCATTTATTTCTATTTATGGTCCACATCTACTTTAAGCAACTAACTGTAATTTGTCATTTTTGTAACTCACTGTCATTTCTACAATAGAAAATACAGCAACACAACATAAAGTTTTAAGGGTTTTGCAATAAAATGAAGCAGGTGACAGGTCAATTCTGCTTCTTAATTCTATTGATGTGAATGCAAATAAAATCGGGTCCTTACAGTGGTGGTGCTGTGGGCACAATAACGGATCATTCATACAATTTCAGTGGGATTGTGTTATTTAAATACTGTACTGGGGACATTCTTCTTCTACGTTTTAATCTAAAGATTCCATTTGACCCAATTTTAGTTTTATTGGCTACTCATTCATCTTCAGCTCAAAACCACAAATGGATTTCATTAATATGGCCTTGATGAATGCAAAGTTCTTCATTACAAATTGTTTCCAATCAATACAAATACTAAGTGTACGAGACTAGCTTTCACAAACAGCTTTCTTCTTTAAGCTGGAGGAACTATCTTCCACAATTTAAAATACTGCAAATTCAGTTTTTTTAGCTTCATGAAATAATTTGTTAGAAGCCAAAGAATTATATTTCAATAATATGAGTGCCCTTTTCCTCAGTTGTTTTCCTGTTGATTTAGTGCTTTTTAAATGTAAACAAATCTAATAAATATATAGAGAAAAATGCTTGGTAAATTCAACATTTCAGGTGCATTGCAATGAAGTCAATTGTGGGGCTTTTAGGCAAGCTATTGTCAAAAATGGCATTTGATGCTAAGCACTACCATGGGGGAATATGTGCCAATGCCTTACAAATATACAGCATAGGGGGTTTCCTTTTTACTTACAGGTTTGGGAGATACCTTAAAGCTGTCTGTGGTGTTACAGAAAGCACAATTTTCATGATATGAAGATAATAAAGTTAACTCTAATCATTTGTATGGGTATATATACTTTGTATATGTCATTGTCCTTTGCACTGAACTATAAAAATAAACGGCACGTTCTATAAAGCAGTGCACAAATGAAAGTAACAACTATAAGACTCTGTTACCACGTAAAGTAGAGAATCTAGGGCAACAGCTTCTCACTACAAGCCACGATCTGCCACCTAATTTGTCATCTGTTGCTTCTCAGCTTCACTTTATGTATAAAAGATGTGGAATAAAAAAGGAGAGATCATGATCAGACTAAACACATTGAATTTGATTCCAAATGTCACAGGTTTCCTCATGCCTTGGGTAGGATTGGATGAGAAATGACACAGAAAGGTCACAGTACAGGGGAAACTGTCACTGGTATATTAATATGAAATAGTTTCTTGTTTGCAAGGCTTCTGCTCAATTTTCAAAACTTAATGTCATGGAGAACTTGGCATACCAATGACATTTACAAACCAACAGTGTTATTGTGCCTTGGAAAACAGATTTGCTTGGGGAAATTATTGCATATTTGTTAAAAGGAAAACAATATTTTGAGTTGATTTTTTCAATGTAATATGTTTTTTTACTGTCTATATACGAACTTGTTTTACAAATAAACATGTAATACATGATAAAGGATTCCCAGAGCAGATTCTCATGGGTTAGCTAAAAATACAGCACAACAGTTTCTATTATCCAAAAGGCAAAGAGGTGATGATTGAATCTAGAAAGATTAAATTTGCATGGAGTTTGGTAAATATAAACCTTCAGGCACATTGCTTTGAAATCAAGCAAAACAGCATAGTAAGGGCCCTTTTCATACAGCATTGAGGCCATAGGAAACACAAGTTCTTTTATATACATATATTAATATGAAATATCTGCATACTAGAAGCAGAAACAGTATAACATATATCCATCTGCTTTCCCCTAAAGAAAAATACCAGAATCGGTGCTCATATTAAAATTAAAAGTATGAATAAGTTTGAAAACAAACATAGTAATCTACAAGATAAGTGCTATGACATATACTGCTGGGTCACACCATTTACAGTGGGCTTAAAAAAAACTTTGATCCCCTGAAGAAATGACATAAAACATACCACCAAGGCAACAAAGAAGTGGCTAAAGAAGAAGCACATTAAGGTCAAGGTGTGGCCTAGCCAGTCTACAGACCTTAATCCTATAAATAATTTATGGAGGGGGCTGAAACACAGAATTGCCAAGTGAGAGCCAAGAAACCTTAAAGGAACACTAAAGGTTTGTTTTTTATTAGATCAATTGATTGCTGTAAGCTAGAGCATTTAAATATCACTTACCTCGTTTTTCCGTTTGACCTCCAAAATACAGTAATCCAGGTTTAAAAATGCCATTTCCTGTCTCTCCTCTTCTTGCTTTCCACCAGCATCTGAGCCGTTTTGCATGGTGGAAAGCAGAATGTGCTCACCCCCCCCCCCCCCCCATGACTACAGCCCTGCGTGAAGATGCTTACTTATCCCTCACAGGCATGGAGGCTAAGCCTAATGGGAACTGTAGTTCCCATTTATCCGTGATGTAGCAAGAATGAATGTGCACTGAAAACCAGGAAGTCAGTGAGAATAACGATTCAGGAGTGACGGAGGAGAATAAAACAGCTCGATTTCAACAGGTATCAAACTAGTTATAATGCAAAACATTACTTTTTACTTTATCAGCTACTGTCAGACTCTAATTTAAGAGGAAAATATTTTTGTCTTTACAACCTCTTTAAGGATTTAAAGAAGATCTGTAAAGAATAGTGGACCAAAATCCCTCCTGAGATATGAGGAAACCTGGTAATAAACTATAAGAAATGTCTTACCTCTTTGCTTGCCAACAAGGGTTTCTCCACCAAGTATTAAAGGGGTTGTAAAGGTAAAAAAAAAAATCCTAAATAGCTTCCTAGTGCAATCCTCCTTCACTTACCTCATTATTCGATGTTGCTTTTAAATGTCCTTATTTCTTCTGAGAAATCCTCACTTCCTGTTCTTCTGTCTGTAACTTCACACAGTAATGCAAGGCTTTCTCCCTGGTGTTGAGTGTCCTGCTCGGCCCCTCCCCTGGAATACAGGAGGAGAGCCAGGACGCTCTCTACATTGCAGATAGAGAAAAGAGGCTGTGTGTTAGTGGCCATCATGAATCTTCTGTATTCCAGTGTCGGTATCCTAGCCTCAAACTGACAATGGAATATGCCTCATTGAAAGTTGTTGGATGCGGTTCTTGTATGGTATTCTTCATGGTATTTCAATACATTTTAAGTGCAGAAATCCTGGACTATTATATATATGGTATCTCACAAAAGTGAGTACACCCCTCACATTTTTGTAAATATTTATTATATCTTTTCATGTGACAACACTGAAGAAATAACACTTTGCTACAATGTAAAGTAGTGAGTGTACAGCTTGTATAACAGTGTCAATTTGCTGTCTCCTCAAAATAACTCAACACACAGCCATTAATGTCTAAACCACTGGCAACAAAGTGAGTACACCCGTAAGTGAAAATGTCCATATTGGGCCCAATCAGCCATTTTCCTCCCCAGTGTCATGTGACTCGTTATTGTTACATGGTCTCAGGTTTGAATGAGAAGCAGGTGTGTTAAATTTGGTGTTATCGCTCTCACTCTCTCATACTGGTCACTGGAAGTTCAACATGGAACCTCATGGCAAAGAACTCTTAGTAAATATCCCCCATTCTTGCAGAGAGAGAGACAACCTGTGTAAAAAAAAAAAAAGTTAGTGTTTGGGTCAGGTAGGGTCAGTATATTTTGGGCAAGATTTTTTTTTTAATTTGTATAAGTGTCAGTTATGAGTGTATGTGTGTTTTAGGTAGGATAAAAAAGAAAACAAAATGTGCACTATTGGTTTTGGGCTGTGCTACGGGTACAAACAACAAATTACATACACATAGGGCCAGATTCACGAACAGTTAGGCTGGCGGATCGAGTGATCCGCCAGCCTAACTGTGACTTTGAGCCGGCGTTTCTGTTTTCTGTAACCAGAAAACAAGAAACGCCGGGTTGAAGTTCCGATGCGAGCAGCGTAACTGAGTTTCGCCATCGCATCGTTACTTCAACTTAAAAATGGCGCCGGGGGCGTTCCCGCCGATTTACGCTCAAAAAATATGTTAATGAGCGGAAATCGGCAATTCACGATCGAATTCCGGCGCGACGCAATGACGATACGACGTTTCCGGACGGGATACGCGGCGCATAGATATACCTACATGGGGTTGGAATATCCTATGTTAGGTATAGGCGTCGTCATCGCGTCGGGAAAAAAAAAAAAAAACGTCGCTTGCGTAAAACGGTCATGAATGGGAATGTGACGTCATTGACGTTCATTCACAGATTTTGGAGCATGCGCACGGGGATGTTTTGACACTCGACGCATGCGCAGTACGTTGGCGGCGGGATCGCGCTTAGTTAGCATACTACACGCCCCGTACCCGCCCAATTTGAATTCCGCCGGCTCATTTGCGATGCGCTGCCGCAACTTTAGGAGCAAGTGCTTCGTGAATGACAGCACTTGCTCCTAAAATTTCTGCAGCGCAACGCAAATGAGAAGCGTTACTCCAGAGCAAAGATGCTCTGGACTACCTGAATCTGGCCCATAGTGGTATCCCTGCGATCGTTTAACAGGAAAAAAAACATTTATTTGAAAACGTTTAAAATTCACGCTCACATTTGAGAGGATAAAACAAGTGCTTTTATATAATGAGTAGATTCCATGCAGTAGTAGCTCTAGATACGACCCGACGCTCGTTTCATCTTAAGCCACGTACGCACGATCAGACCAGTCCGATAAAACTGGTCCGACGGACCGTTTTCATCTGACCAGGCTGAAGTGGTCTGATGATCTGATGTGCGTACACACCATCGGACCAAACATCCGATCAGACCAGAACGCGGTGACGCACAACGACGTGCTGAAAAAACGAAGTTCAATGCTTCCAAGCATGCGTCAACTTGATTCTGAGCATGCGCAGGTTTTTGGTCCGATGCTTTGGGTGTACTAACCATCAAATCTGTCCGTCGGACAGATTTTAAAGCAAGTTTTAAAACATTTTTGTCCGACAGACAACGGTCCGATGGGCTGTACACACTATCAAATTGGTCCGATGAAACTGGTCTGCAGACCAGTTTCATCGGACCGGTCTGATCGTGTGTACGTGGCCTAAGAAGACATATCGTCTCAGCCCAGATGATGTCTTCTTATCCCGCTTAAACACGATCGGAATTTCCCACAACAAATGTTTGATGGGAGCTTGTTTTTCGAAATTCGGATCGTGTGTAGGCTCCATCGGACATTTGCTGTCAGAATTTCCAACAACAAAAATTTGAGAGCTGGTTCTCAAATTTTCCGAAAACAGGTTTTGGAAAGTTTTTTTTTTACAAAAACATGTAGCAGAATACATATTGGCCTAGATTGAAGAGATTTAATTTTCGGATATGATTTATAGCAGAAAGCAAGAAACGTTTATTTTTTTTAAATTGTCTGTCTTTTTTTTGTTTATATCGCATAAAATAAAAACCACAGAGGTGATCAAATACCACCAAAATGAAGCTCTATTTGTGAGAAAAAAGGACATACATTTTTTTTTTTGGGCACAGTATCGCATGACCGCAGAATTATCAGGTAAAATAATGCAGTGGCGTATTGCAAAAAATTGCCTGGTCATGGTGGGGGGTAAACCTTTCAGAGAGCAAGTGGTTAAAGCACTATTTGCGCTGAAAGAAAACACTGATAATACACAAGGGTAGAACGCAAGACCTAATAGATTTTGGCCCAGATTCACAGAGCGATTACGCCTGCGCAACAGGAGATGCGCGTGCGTAAGTCTAAATGTGCGCGTGCGTTTCGTTGCGCGGCATCCCCAGAACGAGATACGCCAAAAATTTACTTTTTTTTGTCCCGCGTAATTTCGTTAGACTGGCGCATCCGTCCGCGCAAAAGTGCGATAGACACACCATTGATTTGCTAGTCAAATATGCTAATGAGGGACTTACGGGGATCCACAAAACAACGTTGGGGCAGCGCAGGCGACGCAGTGTGCGCAACAGCAAAATGTCCTTTCTAAAATTAGAGCTGATAAAAGCTGGTCTAAAAAAAGAAAAAAAGTCTAATTGTCAGATAAAGCAACACTGTTAGTGAGGAGCTCAGCAGTCACACGTGTTGCTCAACAATCTGTATGCCAACATGCCAGGGGCATCGTCGCGCATAGCTATACTACTGACTTTAGATGAACAAAGAAGGAGGAGGGCACGGAGGATGGCACTAAGGAGGGCACGGGAGATGTTTATATTTTTTATTTTTATTTGCTTATATAAAATTTACAATTTAATCTAATCTAATACAATATTCTTATCTGATACAAGCCCCTCACTCTTCACTTGATATATCACACATGCATAGACATCTTTGGCATGAGTGATTCTGAGGTGTCTCGCATCTTCAGATTCACCCCTCATGCCATCCTGGAATTACCACAACCTTGCAGGAGGACATCAGCAGCCCAACACATGACACCACCCATGACACCCATAACAGCTACATATACAATCAGAGCCCCATCCCCACAGATTTCGAACAGAACGTGTATGGGGACAGCTGGCTGGTTGGTGAGTGACATGGGTGGCAGGCATGACTATCCCCTCCCGTGATGCACACCTCACAAGTGGCACATGCATGACTAACATCCTCCTGTCTTTTCCCTTCAAGGTGACTCTGCATATGAACTGGTACCCCATCTCATGACCCCATCTCATGGCAGCTCACATTATGCATCTTTGCACGTTAAACACACACATTAATCATGGCACAATGAGAATGCATGCATGCACACCACTGTGGTCCCTAGCACAGACACATCACATCCTCATCACATTGGATTGGCACCAGTCCACCATGCAGGACTTGTGAGCTGCAACGCCATGCCACGGCTCCAATTATGTCACTGTACATTCATACACCATTCACACAGACCTGGGGATCACTTCTCCACCACAAATGAGGGTGACACCCCTTTTCCCGCAGGAATATCACCCCCACATTCCAAAATCATACACAAACAGAACCAAAAAAAATAAATAAATGACGAGCAAAAAAAAAATATGCCCAGCAAAAATATAATTTAAACAAAATAACAACAAAGAAAACCCATAAAAGACAAAAATCACTCTGCAAAACAGTCCCCAAATATCTCAAAGACACGTCACAAACAAACAAAAGCACCTTGCTGTAGAGGGAGGGATACAAAGGGATGTACTTTTGCAAAGGAAGTGCATTTGTGTCTGTCTATTTATGCTGTCTGCGTAGTTCACAAAGTTGCCCTAGTCCATTTCCAATTTCACTGATTGCGCCGCTCCCGAGTTGTGAGCATGCGCACAGCGGAGCTGACCATGGTCTCCTTCAAGCGCGCATGCGCGAGCCGGCCGGCCCTTCATTTGCATGGGGTCACGGCTCATTTCAATGTAACACGCCCACGTCCTTCCCAATTTGTATTACTCCTCCTTACGCCTCGGAAAAAAACGTTACGCTTGCGCAATTTCCTGCGCAAAAGCTACGAGAATCGGGTGATTACGCGGCTACATTGCGCAAGTCTAACGTAAAGGCGGTGCGCTACGCCGGTCCAATAATGCGCCGATGTACGTGAATCTGGGCCATATTCTCTATTTTAAAACCTATGTTGAGAAGCACACTATGGGGGTTATTCACTAAAGGCAAAGCCACTTTCCACTACAAGTGCAAAGTTCACTTGAAATTGCACCGAAAGTGCACTTGGAAGTGCAGTCGCTGTAGATCCGAGGAGGACATGCAAGGAAAATTAAAAAAACAGCATTTTAGCTTGAACATGATTGGATGATAAAATCAGCAGAGCTTCCCCTCATTTCAGATCTACCCCTCAGATTGACAGCGACTGCACATCCAAGTGTACTTTCAGTGCAATTCAAGTGCATTTGTAGTGCAAAGTGGATTTGCCTTTTGTAAATAACCCCTAAATCTGCCCCTGCTTACTAAAATGCAGTCATTCTGTATTAGGCTTGATTCATACATAGGCCCCTTTCACACTGAGGAGTTTTTCAGGCGATATAGCGCTAAAAATAGCGCCTAAATACCGCCTGAAAAACGCCTGCCAAGCATTCTCAATGTGAAAGCCAGAGGGCTTACACACTGAGGCGATGCGCTGGCAGGAGAGAAAAAAATCTTTGCATCTTTGGAGCGGTGAGAGGAGTGGGGGTTATTACCACACCGTTGATGGGCGAATCCCGCGGCAATACCGACGGTATAGCGCCGCTATTTTTAGCGCCGCTATAGCGCCACCGCACCTCCCGCCCCAGTGTGAAAGGGGCCTAATGCATTTTTGATGCGTATTGCAGCAATACAGGGACATTTTTTAACATGGTTTCCTATGGAAAATGTTCACATCAATGCTTTTTTGTGCCTTGGCAGTTTTGGAAAGGGTCTGGGACTTTTTCCCACAAAAAAACAGCATTTTGCATGTAATAGAATTCAATGGACCTGCATCCAAAACGCAAGAACCATGGGCCAGATTCAGAGAGAATTAGATTATCGTAGCGTATCAGAAATACACTACGCCGCCGTTTTTTTACCTGGCTCTACGTGGAATCCAGGTAGATTTTGTCCAGTAAACGACAGCGGCGTAGTGTATTTCTCCCGTCGCAATCCATCTACGCGAGTAGGGGGCGTGAATCATTTAAAATAGGCGCGTTCCCACGGCGATCGAACTGCGCATGCTCTGTTCGCAAATTTCCCGCCGTACATTGCGCGAAATCACGTCGTTACATCATTCGTTGTTTGAGTAGCGTCGTTTAAGGACATTTCTATTCCCGAACGACTTACGTAAAAATAAATAAAAAAAAATTAAATTTGACGCGGGAACGACGGCCATACTTAACATGGGCTACGCACCATTAGACCAGCAAAAAGCTGGTCTAACAGTACGTAAAAAAAAAATAGACGTAAGCGATTGCAAAGACCGCTCGTATCTTTGTGGATCACGGTAAAAAATTATTTGCATATCCCGACGCATCAAAACAACGCAAACTCCTCCCAGCGGCCACAAAAATATCGCAGCGTAGATCCGAAGGCTTACGAAGACGTAAGCCTCTCGGATCGAAGCCCGAAGCCGCCGTATCATGGTTTGAGGATTCAAACTAGTGCTACGGCGCGAAAAAATTTGAAATTACTCCTGTCTAACACCAGTCTAACACCATCTGGGCCCATGTTTTTAAGGACTGTGCCCCTTTTTGCGATTCAGCACTACGTCGCTTTAACTGACAATTGCGCGGTCGTGCAACGTGGCTCCCAAACAAAATTGGCGTCCTTTTTTTCCCACAAATAGAGCTTTCTTTGGTGGTATTTGATCACCTCTGCGGCTTTTATTTTTTTGCGCTATAAACAAAAATAGAGCGACAATTTTGAAAAAAGATCTATATTTTTTACTTTTTGCAATAATAAATATCCCCCAAAAAAATGATATAATTTTTTTTTTTCCCTCAGTTTAGGCCAATACGTATTCTTTTACATATTTTTGGAAATCGCAATAAGCGTTTATCGGTTGGTTTGCGCAAAATTTATAGCGTTTACAAAATAGGGGATAGTTTTATGGCATTTTTATTATTATTTTTTTTACTACTAATGGTGGCGATCAGCGATTTTTTTCTGTGACTGCAACATTATGGTAGAAGCATCGGACACTTTTGACACATTTTTGGGACCATTGTCATTTTCACAGCGAAAAGTGCTATAAAAATGCACTGATTACTGTGAAAATGACACTGGTAGTGAAGGGGTTAACCACTAGGGGGTGCTGTAGGTGTTAAGTGTGACCTAATGTGTGTTTCTTACTGTAGGGGGGCGGGGATGGACGTGTGACATCGGTGATCGTCGTTCCCTATATCAGAGAAGAACGGGAAAGGTTTGTTTACAATCACCTCTCCCCGTTCTTTAGCTCTCGTGACCCGATCGTGTAACACCCGCGGCGATCGGGTCCGTGGGTTTCGCGACCCACAGCTGGGCTTTTGAAGAGGACATATATATACGTCCATGTGCCCAGCCGTGCCATTCTGTCGACGTATATAGTTGTGCGGCGGTCCTTAAGTGGTTAAAAGGTGAATACTCATAAAATCCCTCTCTCAATACAGTGAACATTTTTTTTTCTCGGCTTCTATTTTTAATTTAAATGTTTTACCATATTAATAAAATTACAATTCTAGCTCCAAATTCTTCTTTTCCATACTACACAAAATGGTTCTATACGGTCCTAAACCTCCAGCGTTATCTAAGCGTAGATTCATCACATCAATTGAGACTATAAATATCTTCAGATTGAACAGAGGATGAAAGTAATGTAACACGCTATTTATCTCAGCAGCTATTCATCTTAATAAATCGCATCCTTTGTTTCTTCATGTCAGCTTCTATTTACCACATCCATTCAGCACAAATAAATGTGCAGACAGTAGCATTAGGAAGAAGTTTACCATATTTATATATGCAAAGTCAATTGGGAAAGTATTTCTTATTTCTATACAGAGTTTTCATGGTATGCAGAGCCAAATGGGATTTTCACAGCACGGAATAAAAGCTGCACTTGAAGGAAACCCATGCTGTTAGAAATGGATAGGCTAATATTGTTGATTCTTTCTTTTGAAAATGCTAGTTGCTTAGCTGTCATGCTTTTGTGGCGGCTTCAATGTTTTTTTTGAGCCACGACTAGGAATAAGTAAGCTTAACCCCCTTAGCGGTAATCCTGAGTGTGACTCGGGTGTTTTTTTTTCTGCTGTTATCGGTATCCCCGAGTCACGGGGTAGCTGTGCAGAACCTGCAGCGGGCGTTCCTTACCTTCTCCTGGTTCATTCATTTCATCAATAAAATTGAGGGAATCTGGAAAAGCATCAAGGAAAATAGTACCCCCCCATACCCCCCGCTCAATCGATCTCCCAACACCCACTTAAATCTTCAGTCACCTACAAAGTTCACCCTCAAAACCATTTCCATTGAGGACACAAAAAACATCATCGGTACTCTGCGAGACAGCACAGCGCCCAGTGATATCATTCCCACCAAACTGCTGAAAGAATGTGTGAATATTCTGGCACAGCCCATCACGCAGCTCATAAACCATTCCTTTAAGGAAGGCATATGCCCTCCCAGCTGAAACAGGGCATAATCCAACCCATTTTAAAGAAACACACCCTTGACCCCAAGGACCCAACCCACCGTCGTCCCATAACAGGACTAAATGTCCTCTCCAAGGTAATGGAGAAAGTAGTGGCACAACAGCTGCAACAGCATCTGGATATCCACAATCTGCTTGACCCATTTCAATCGGGTTTCCGTCCCGGACATGGAACAGAAACAGCTTTGCTCAAAATATGGGATGACGTTCTCGAGGCCGCAGACGAAGGAGAATCTTGTCTCTTGATACTGTTGGACCTAAGCGCAGCTTTGGACACGGTAGATCACAAACTATTACTGACTCGGCTAGCTGAAGTAGCCAGAGTCGCAGAAAGTGACTTACCCTGGTTCGCCTCCCTGTCACAAATAGTGAAACTAGGACCGTTCACTTATGAAAAATGCACGGTGACATGCGGTGTCCCCCAAGGCTCACCCCTGTCGCCTGTGCTTTTCAACATCTATCTCCGCCCTCTCTTTGAAATTATTAGCAACCAAAAACTATTTTATCATTCATATGCAGATGATACACAATTGTATTTTTGCATCCACAACAAAAAGGATCACCAACACAGCCTAGAGATATGTCTGTCTTTGATAAAAAAACTGGATGACGAACAGTCATCTTAAACTCAATAGCGCCAAAACTGAACTTCTTCTGTTCCATGGCAGTCGTAAAAATCAACTGGCAACAACCTGGGCACCCTCGCCAATTCTTGGTCAAATCATCACCCCTAGCGCCAAAATCAAAAGTCTTGGGGTCTTCTTTGACTCCTACATGACAATGGACGCTCAAATAGGGTCAGTAGTCGTGGATCTCACCATCTACTACGCCTACTACGGAGATTAATCCCGTTCATTCCCAAAGAAGACATAGCAGTCGTGGTGGGAGCAATGGTAAACTCCAGACTGGACTATGCAAACGCCCTCAATCTCGGACTCCCAAAGTACCAAATCGCCCGCCTGTAAGCCGTTCAAAACACGGCCGCTAGGCTCGCGACTGGGAAAAAAAAACCTGGGAATCCATCTCACCGTCACTGAGAACCCTCCATTGGTTGCCCGTAAAAGACAGAATCACCTTTAAAGCACTCTGTCTGACACACAAGTGCATCCATAAGACGGCACCACAATATCTACACAAAAAAATAAAAGCACACAACACCGATCGCATTCTGCGATCCACCAATCAAAAACTGCTCCAAATACCCAAAGCCAAATACAAGTCAAAGGGAGAAGGAAGATTTGTGTTCCAGGGTCCCAGACTCTGGAACGCTCTACCAACCAGCATTCGACTGGAGGAAAACCACCTTGCTTTCAGAAGACATCTCTTTTGATCCCAACAGAGACAGGAACATCGAGCGCCCAGAGGCGATTTAGTTCGTATGTGCTGCGCTATATAAGTTTCTCATTCATTCATTCATTCATTAGACCTCCTATAATATAAAAGTTCTAACCTTAAAGTTAGTGGTTTGCTTGGCACAAGGTTGAGATGGGAAACCACTTGTTTTTGGCTCAAGAGATTGAACTTTTGGATTGCCCTCAGTGCCTCTGGACTACACTGTTTGCTATATCCATAACTGTTTGTAGGACTGCATGGCTCTTGTTTAACTGTTTGGATAGCGCTGCACTTTTTTTTGTTCTATTTCATTATATATTTGGGCATGGGAAACACTTAACAAGTACCATCTTGCTGTTCACATAAAGGTTTTAGGTTTGGTTGCGCATACAGTTCCATCTGGGTTTACAGGGTAATTTTAGTGTAAATATAAACTACAAAATGTTCAGACACTGAATTTCTTGGAAGAAATTCATAATTTTACTCTGTTGCAGGCCCAACCACATTTTCTTTAATAGTATCTGTAACATTCACCACCATTTAGGATATCCATTCCATTGCCCCAACCATGACAGCTTATCCGACAATCCAGCCGACCGGACCCATTTTATTCCCCATAACAAGGACGAGACACGCAGCTCTGTTCTTGTTCCAAAATGTATGAATACTATTAATGGTATCTTAGCTTTCTTATATACAGTACAGAATTGTTAAAGTTAATCACAGGGACAAAGAACTCACCACCCACACATCACACAATGGGGCTTCAATCACATTATTTTAGATAATGACATCCAGTTAAGCTAATCATTAGTCATCCCCCTGTGGTGTCCCAGTACAGGTATTTGCTGTAGGCCCTGTCAGATTGAGACCATCGGCTTGTGGGGCCTCCTCTGCAGGGACTCAGCTAGTTATGATGTGATTTATACTGTTATAGTTGATAATACATTTATTAGGTGCGTATAGCTTTAAGAGGTTTAGTCTGCCATTTTATGTTTAGTCAGAGTGTATGAGAGTCAGTAGGACTAAGTGCTAGACAAGACCTTATGGTGTTGTATTATACTTTAATTTGTAACAAACTTTAAATGTAAGTTCCAAGGGGAATACAGATAAGTCTCTATGATCCACATCTCTCAGCCAATGGGCTTCAGTCTCCCTCAGCTCTCAAGCCAATGGGCTTCAGTCTCCCTCAGCTCTCAACCAATGGGCTTCAGTCTCCCTCAGCTCTCAACCAATGGGCTTCAGTCTCCTCACATTGATATAAGGGGTGGGAGTTCCTGTTTAGGACAGACTAGTGCTACACACAGTTGCTGACAGGTCAGAGCAGAGTTCAGTCAGAGAAGAAGCAGTGCAGGCCAGAGACCTCCCGTTCAGGGGAAGTACAGCAAATCGCAGAGTACCTTTAAAAAACGATAGAATCAGTACTTCAATGAAATAATCAAATCAATTCGTCATTCGGACGAAAAGCCTCAAGTCTACCGACACTTCAGTAAGTGTATTTATTCTTCAGTCTAGTCAAGCATAGGCCCAGCATTACTAATCCGGCCGCAAAAGCCAAGGATATATGAAAAGCCAGGCTCAGGCATTGTCAGCTGTGTGGTCCTCTAGAGACTGTTTGTGGAACCTTTGCGACACTCTTTGTGAACGCTGTGAAGATTTTGACACCTGTCTTCATGCCAGTAAAGCCTTTGTTATATTGACCCCTGTTGTGGACTGTGTTATTACCATCCTAGCTAGCGTAGATACGGAGGCCCCCGGAGCTGTAGTTTCCTGGGGTATATCAAGACTACAGTGGCGTCACGTGACAGAGAGGGTTAATACCATCCGACCCTCACTAAGGGTTAACACTACCAGACCCTGGGCCCCTAGCCCAAGAACCAAGCAGCTAACCATCAAGCGCATGTGTGTGGCCGTGGGGTTCACCCTCCCCGGTCATCACATCGTTTTCTGGCATCACGAACAGGATTCGGGTGTACGCCTTAACCATTCAGCCACTAAAGCAAGTCCTTCCCCCCCAGAATCTGAACTGCGTCATTGAAAGTAATTTACTCAGCGAGGCGCAAATACAAGTGGTGGGGGAGGTGAAAGAAAGACTGTTAGCTGCCATTGTTAAGTGGAGAAAGTCTGTACCTGAAGGGGTTAAATTGTTTCCAGCATTTCCCGTGCGGGAGCGGTCGCAGCTCCGCCCAGTCAAGCCGGAACTAGAGAATACACTCTGTGTTGCACGAAGGAAACATTTGCTGACCGCACCAAAAAGGAAGTTGCCGGGCGCAGCCATAGCAACGTGTCTGGCAATAGAAGATAATACCGGCATACAGCGACAGCGCACTCAAAGACAGCGCACTCAAGGACAGCGCACTCAAAGACAGCGCACTCAAAGACAGCGCACTCAAAGACAGCGCTCTCAAAGACAGCGCTCTCAAAGACAGCGCACTCAAAGACAGCGCTCTCAAAGTTTCTTAAAGTGACAGCACACTCAAACAAGGCTACAACATGTCAGCCCCAAGATCACCAGATGCAGGTGATGTGCCAGATCCTCTTGCGGCTCTTGCACAAGCTATCCCTGTGGCCTCACCTCCAGCAGAGCCATCATCGACTAGATCATCTCCTGGCTCAGAAGTCCGGAGGCTGCTGTCCTCCTCTCCTCCAGTACGACGTCATGACAGCGGGGCTCCCCCATTCTACCTAGGGAAGCCCATGTTGCCTAACTACAGAGGGGATCCCTTTTTTTCCTCAAGGATTTCCAGGAGAGCTTCCAACACATTTTCTCTCTCTACTCTCTCCCCCCTAACCAACAGGTGCTGTTGCTCATGGGACAGTTGCAGGGACCTGCACGTGAGGAAGTCCGTACCTGGCCCACTTCTGAGAAGACTACAGTGGATCAGATCTTCGAGGGATTGCATCAGGTATTTGAGTCCCACTCACCCTCGGAGGTCCGCCTCAGGCTGTACGAGAGGCGACAAAAGCCAGGGGAAATGCTAAGGGCATACGCAGTAGCCTTGCAGAATGCCCTGGAGGCAGTCCAGAAACTGGACAATAGCACACCTGACCAGGGTAACAAATTATTGTTGGATAGATTAATAGAAGGGGTCCAAAATAAATGGGACAATGCGCAGTTAAAGATGTTAGCTGTACAGAACCCCAATATGTCTTTTTCTGCCTTTAAGCGCCTAGCCCTTCAAGTTATAGAGCAGGGGGCGGAAACTGAGGAGAATCCTGACCCTAAAGTGGAACCTATGGGTGCGGCGACATGCCCTGCACCACTGTTACCACCTGCCCCCGTGCCCGTGGCTGACACCCCGGCCTCCACTACAATTACTGAGATTCAAGGGGTTAAACAAGATATTGCCCAGCTTACCCAGGTGGTAAAGGAGTTGGCTAATCACACCACTCGGGCACTTAGAGAGCCTCCAGTGACTAAGAGACCTACACCTGCTCCTCCTCCCCGTTACAGCGGGCCTCGCTCGGGTCCTTCTAGTAGGCCTTACTGTGATTACTGTAACAAACCCGGTCATTGGAAGATGCAATGCTGGGCTTTAAACGGGCGTCCCCTGAGGTCGAGGACCGGCCCTCAGGAAAGCGAATCACAGGTCCAGCAGAAGAGCCAAAGTACTCAGGACAGTCCTTATACATTGCATCCTGCCCCTATGTAAATGTTACCATAGATGGTGTCCAACTGCAAGCCCTGATTGATACAGGCTCGCAGGTGTCTACCATCTCTAAGGGCCTATTCTATAAATACTGGAATGTCGATTCGTTATGTGAACCAGGTGATATGGATTTTAGTGTCATGGCAGGGGACGGGAAACCAATTCCCAGACATGGGTACTGGGAGCCCACTATTCAGCTGAGAAGTCACACACTTAGAGGGCAAGGGATAATTGTCACTAATGTCACAGTACCAGGGGCCACAGAGTTTATATTGGGGATGAATATAATGAGACATTGCTTCAGTGATATTTTAGATGCCTTGCATGCCTCTCTCCCCCATATGTCTCCCTCAGGCCAGAGGACTGCGCAACACCATCTCAAAATTCTGAGAGCAGAACAAAGTTTGCGAACCGGAGAGGATAAATCTGTAAAGCTCGGATCCAAGACATGAGGTCCGTGACCCTGCAGCCGAACACAGAGACAATTTTGTGGTGTCAGGCGCGCCCTGGTTTAAGGAATCAGGACTATCAGGCCTTACTGGAGCCTATACAATCTGAATATTTTCCTTTGGTCCGAGCTGCAAGGAGCCTAGTGACAGTGGTGAATGGACGGGTCCCAGTTCGCCTAGTTAATTTGTCCGGCGTAGCCACCACCTTGCCAAAGTACACTCCAGTGGCCCAACTTGTTTTCTTGGACTCCAGTGACATACTCTCTTCACGGAAGCCGGTCCAACAGCTGAGTGCCCAAACCCTGTCAGGGGCTACCGAAAACTCTCCAGAACCTTGGTGGCACCAGCTGCAAATAGGAGGATCTCTCACCCCACCAGAACAAGTCGAAGGGGTCATCGAGGTGGCGAAGAGGTACCAGAGTGCCTTCAGCAAACACCCAACCGATTTTGGAAAGACCTCCATGATTAAGCATCGAATCCTGACCGGCGACAAGCCCCCCATCAAGGAAAGGCATCGGCCCGTGGCACCAGGGATGTACCAAACCGTCAAGAAACTGTTAACCGACATGCAGAAGGCGGATGTAATACAAGAGAGCCAGAGTCCCTGTGCAGCACCCATGGTGTTAGTTAAGAAGAAGGATGGGACCATCCGTTTCTGTGTTGATTACAGGAAATTGAACGACATCACCCATAAAGACGCATACCCTCTCCCCCGGATTGAGGAGTCACTCACTGCGCTGGGTTCTGCGGCCTACTTCTCTACATTGGATTTATCCAGCGGATACTGGCAAGTGCCCATGGCCGTCGAAGACAGGGAGAAAACAGCCTTTGTCACCCCCATGGGTCTTTTCGAATTTAAAAGTATGCCCTTTGGGCTGTGCAATGCCCCGGCTACCTTTCAACGGCTGATGGAGAGATGTCTGGGACACCTTAACTTCTAGAGTGTCCTACTCTACCTGGATGACGTGATTGTGTATTCCAAATCCTATCAGGAACATTTGACTCACCTGTCCGATGTCTTCCAAGTACTGATCCAGCATGGTCTGAAAGTCAAACCCTCCAAGTGCCACCTACTCAAGCCACAAGTACATTACCTGGGCCACGTCATCAGTACTGAGGGGGTCCAACCTGATCCAGCTAAAGTCGAAGTTGTCAAGAATTGGCCTATCCCACGCACCGTTAAGGATATTTGGAGCTTCTTAGGATTTGCAGGATATTACCGCCGCTTTATTCCTCATTTTGCACAAATTGCTGAGCCATTGACCTCTCTCCTGCGAGGCACGGCAAAGGGGAACTATAATGGGAAGCTGCCTGTGGAATGGGCCAAAGAGCAAGAGGTGGCCTTCCAGGCTCTAAAACATCTATTGACAGAGCCTCCCATCCTGGCCTATCCAGATTATACTCAGCCTTTCCGACTGTATACAGATGCCAGTTTCGAAGGACTCGGTGCAGTGTTGTCCCAGAACAAGAGAACAAGAGAGGGTGATTGCTTACGCCAGCCGAGATCTGCGAGGAGCTGAGAAGAATGATTCTAACTACAGTTCCTTCAAGTTAGAACTCCTGGCCCTCGTGTGGGCAGTCACCGAAAAATTGTAAGGACTATTTGTCAGCCACCTCATTCACGGTCTACACTGATAACAACCCCCTGGCTCACCTGAACACCGCTAAACTAGGTGCCCTTGAGCAAAGATGGGCCTCCAGACTGGCCAACTATGACTTCTCTATCAAGTATCGAAGTGGCAAGTCTAATATTAATGCGGATGTACTATCACGCATGGCTCCGGGCGAAGATCCCCCAGTGGAGGACAGGTGGGAAGATGTGGAGATGCCTCCCTTCTATCAAAGATTTGTGAATCAGGATGTGGTCGTCACCCGTGAGGGGAGTGAATCTGGGTCTAAAGCAATCCAGGAAGACCTGTATACCTGGAGGACCCTACAGGAAGAAAGTCAGACTATGGGAGATCTGCAGGAGAATTTATTGACCAGGAGGGTACCTTCCCGGTTACGACGGGGTCAGAAGGACTACGAATTGAAGCGATTGTGGCGTCAGAGGAAAAGACTATTTGTGCACAAAGGAATGGTGTACAGAAACTTCTTGGACCCAGTGTCAGGTGAAAGGCTACATCAGATTCTGATCGCTCGGAGAGATGCCGCTATGGTATTGAATGCCTACCACGACCAGTCAGGACACTTTGGGGTCCATAAAACAGAAGCCACCATCCGACGCCGGTTCTACTGGATTGGAATGAGGAGCGACGTTGAAAATTGGTGCAGCGAGTGTGCAGTCTGCAATATCACCAAGAATGGTTGCAAGAATGCGCGAGCCCCTCTCCATTCCATCCAGAGCGAGAGGCCTAACCAATTGGTCGCCTTGGATCATGTTAAGCTGTCGCCTAATGGTGGATCACTATTCCAAGTGGGTAGTGGTTGTGCCAGTCAAAGACTTAACAGCCAAGACAACAGCCCAGATGTTCTACACCCATTGGGTACAGATACTTGGATGTCCGGAAACTGTCTTGTCCGACCGAGGTTCGGCCTTTGAGGCCCAACTGTTTCAAGAATTGTGCCAGTTCCATGCTTGTAAGAAACTTAGGACCACTGCTTATCACCCGCAAGGGAATGGACTCTGTGAGAGGATCAACCAGGTCTTTATCCACATGCTGAGAGTGGCCTCTGTATCCCGACCTGAAGAGTGGCCTCAACTAATGCCCGAATTGTTGGAAATCTACAACAATACCGTCCACTGTTCCACTGGTTATACTCCATTTTTCCTCATGATGGGCCGACACGGTCAACTGCCTAAAGACAGGGTCTTTGGACTTCAAGCACCTTTCAACCACTCACCTCAAGCCTCTTCAGAGTGGGTCTCTGAACATCAGAAAAGGATTCAGGAAGCGAGAGAGATAGTCAGCAAGAAGATGGGCGAGGCACACTATAGGCAGCAACAGGACTACAAACGCCATGCCTCTGCCCAGCCGTTGCAAGTTGGTGATAAAGTCTGGCTGAAGAAGCATCATAGGACCCATAAGTTGGACTCCCTTTGGAGAACTGAACCATACACAGTGATTTCCATCCCTTATCCGGACTCTGATGTCTACTCAGTTCAAAAAGCCGGATATGAACCACAAGTTGTCCACCGAAACCGGATCAAACTGTGTCACAACGGGGACCTGCTTGGGTTGGTGCCTCCTTCTGCACCACCAAGTCTTCCACCTCCAGTTCAGCCAGCACAAGTACAGCCCACCAAGCCAGTTGAGCCTGAGAGGCCACTTCTGATGTTCGAAGATGATCCTCTCTTCCCTTCTGATCAAAACGTCTTCTTTGGTTGTGCCAGTCAGTTCCATTCCACCAACCTCAGTCTTGACACCAGAAGCTCCAGAGTTGACTCCAGTCATCCGCCCGCCTGCTTCAATCCCATCAGAACCTTCTAGTATGGGAGAAAGCTCCATAAGTCTAGAGCCATCACTTGCCCCCATTGTCCAAGATGAAGAAGAAGCAAGTGTTCAATGAGAAAACAGTGCTCCAGAAAACTCGGAAATGGTGTTGAGTAGATCCACCAGATCTAATTTCGGACATCCCCCAGCAAGATATAGGGATTAATCTATTAATTATACATACAATATATGTAGATAGACTACATACACTTCAGTTAGTATACATATCAAGTATACGTCATTACTAACTCACTGTAGAGGTATCTAATATGTCACTAGTTACCTATTTACCCTATTTAGTGCATAGGAACATACCTGGCCAGTAAGTCTCCTATCCCTCACTTAAGCACTACAAAAAGAAAAGGGTATCCTCTAAAAAAAAAAAAAAAAAATTCTAATTGTGTACTTTAGGCATAGAATAAAAATGTCTAGCAAATATTAAAGTGTGTTCTGGGGAGAAGAGCTAACAGCCTAAGGGCCCCAGTAGCCAAAGCATTGGGTAGAAAGCCTCCGGCAGCCCAATCCAAAACCTGGTCACTCTTAAAAGTGTGTTTCCTGTACATAACATGTGATACTATAGTATACGGTAAAGCAATATAAGCTTATATAAAGTTGGCTAGATAAATATGAAAAAGGTGTAGAGTGTATCACATGCATAGTCTAATAATAGAGAGTGCGTAGAAAAGCTTTATCAATGTATATATGTGTGTACTGGTTTCATAGTCAAAGTGTAATCTAACAATAAAATCCTGTTATAATATGCTTAGGATAGTACAAATAGGGTCCATAGACGTAAATCCTGTTCAAAACTGAGTGGTAATGTTTAAATAGGTCTATATTCTGTCTGGGACCCAGATAATCACTTACCCTGTACGAAATGATGATCTCACTTTATCTAAAAATCCTGCAAGGGACATTTATGTGTATAATGCCTCAGGACTTATCATATGATACTGTTCATATATGTTTATTTTTCCCAAAGAACCTGGAATGGACACTGGTGTACAAGTGCCTCAGGACTTCTAGTGGCCCCAAGGTCACCTCGTTCCTCAATCCGTCAGTGCCTTAATCGTCGAGGACGACTTCTGTTTAGTGGTGGGGTTTGTGGTGTCCCAGTACAGGTATTTGCTGTAGGCCCTGTCAGATTGAGACCCTCGGCTTGTGGGGCCTCCTCTGCAGGGACTCAGCTAGTTATGATGTGATTTATACTGTTATAGTTGATAATACATTTATTAGGTGCGTATAGCTTTAAGAGGTTTAGTCCGCCATTTTATGTTTAGTCAGAGTGTATGAGAGTCAGTAGGACTAAGTGCTAGACAAGACCTTATGGTGTTGTATTATACTTTAACTTGTAACAAACTTTAAATGTAAGTTCCAAGGGGAATACAGATAAGTCCCTATGATCCACAGCTCTCAGCCAATGGGCTTCAGTCTCCCTCAGCTCTCAAGCCAATGGGCTTCAGTCTCCCTCAGCTCTCAACCAATGGGCTTCAGTCTCCCTCAGCTCTCAACCAATGGGCTTCAGTCTCCTCACATTGATATAAGGGGTGGGAGTTCCTGTTTAGGGCAGACTAGTGCTACACACAGTTGCTGACAGGTCAGAGCAGAGTTCAGTCAGAGAAGAAGCAGTGCAGGCCAGAGACCTCCCGTTCAGGAGAAAGTACAGCAAATCGCGGAGTACCTTTAAAAAACTATAGAATCAGTACTTCAATGAAATAATCGAATCAATTCGTCATTCGGACGAAAAGCCTCATGTCTACCGACACTTCAGTAAGTGTATTTATTCTTCAGTCTAGTCAAGCATAGGCCCAGCATTACTAATCCGGCCGCAAAAGCCAAGGATATATGAAAAGCCAAGCCCAGGCATTGTCAGCTGTGTGGTCCTCTAGAGACTGTTTGTGGAACGCTGTGAAGATTTTGACACCTGTCTTCATGCCAGTAAAGCCTTCGTTATATTGACCCCTGTTGTGGACTGTGTTATTACCATCCTAGCTAGCGTAGATACGGAGGCCCCCGGAGCTGTAGTTTCCTGGGGTATATCAAGACTACAGTGGCGTCACGTGACAGAGAGGGTTAATACCATCCGACCCTCACTAAGGGTTAACACCACCAGACCCTGGGCCCCTAGCCCAAGAACCAAGCAGCTAACCATCAAGCTCATGTGTGTGGCCGTGGGGTTCACCCTTCCTGGTCCTCACACCCCAGACATCCCATCTCCGCAATTAGAGTAGGTAATTACTACAGCTTGACAAGTCACCTCACCTGTTACACAAAACACATTCCTTTACTAAACATAATTAACATGCTAATTTGATACACCTGAAGAGAGACGTCTGACCTTTAGAGTCACAACACATCTATACACAATGAAAGGTCTTTCAGAAGCCTGACTCACTTAGCATCTCAACAGCCTGGGTTAAGCATTGAAAGAGTCATTCTTATTGACCGGTTGTGGGTCAACATGAAATCACCTGTAATTTGTCCCGTCTTCTGCAATACATGAATTATGATTTGTCAGCCACCCTATGCCCAAAAGGGGCACAGGGTTACCCTAGACCCAAGAGTCCTTAGGGACACTGGCACAGGATTATCCCCCATCCCTCAAAAGTCTCTGGGCGTCACGGGTAATCCCGTTACAGTATCTGTGAAAACATACCTAATTCCCCTAATGCTATATCTTATCCATACAAATTCTTTTTCAATCTGGCCCCTGTTGACATTACCAATTAATGCATTGATAAACATACTTGAGTTCAGGAGCTGGGCAGTGCCCTGGGAAACAACATTTTTTTAAATTTCACTCTGACGTAGGGCAGCAATTTAAATAATGCTTCAAATAAAACATTGGCAATGCACAATTTCTTTAAGTAACATTCTTGGAGGATGCCTTGAACCTGCCTGTGAAGTGGCGCATTTGTACGATATTTACTATGTATTACAGAAAAACTCACATTTACAAAAAAAATGCAGTTTAAACTTGTCTACCAGGTAATTTGTTTTCATTTTTGCACACTTTTAAATCTGCATTTTTTTCTTAGAAATTACTTTAAACCACCCAAAAAGTGTATATTTTCTGAAATTTTTCCAATATTTGTGCAGTTATTTATCAAAAATACACTAAATAGAGTTTTAGCGTGAACACAATATTTTACCCATTTAAATATAAAAGATTGGGTTTACCAAACATGTCACGTCTTAAAACTGTGCACGCCCAAGGAATCACTTCTAGTTAGGGATGAGCTTCGCGTTCGAAACGAACGTATGTTTGAATCGAACATTGGCCGTTCGATCGTTTGACGGATATCGAACAAAAACGATCGTTCGCGGCAAATTAGAGTGAAACGAAACTGCCCATAATTCACTGCGGCATTGCGCCCTGATGATTGGCCAAACATGCACTATGACCCAGCATGCTTGGCCAATCACAGCACGCAAAAAAGGAGAGCCATAATTGGCCAAAGCCTGGGTGCTTTGGCCAATTATGGCTCAGGGCTTTAGCACACGCCCCACACTATATAAGGCTGCCTGCTGGGCGGCCTCGTGTAGTGTGTTCCGGCTTGTTAATGAGAGCAGTCAGAGAGACAGAGAGATTGTCTTTTTAGCTAGCTAGATAGAGCAGGCAGGCAGGCTAGTTAGTTTAGCTTTATTACAGTGTGTAGAGAATATGTATACATCCTTAGGAGTTGTACATATATTTATACACTGTATAGCTTAGCTAGATCAGTTCTTCCTAATATACTGGCAGGCAGGTGATTGTGCTATTTAAAGACGTTATCACAGGTATAGACACCCAGCAGGTACAAAGCAGTGATTTTAATGATGCTTAAATAAAAAAAATACTTTAAATATTGTACCTGCTGGGTGTCTATAGTTTGCCTGTGAAAACGTCTTTGAGAACCCGGGTCTTGCCCAAGGGAACATGCATCAATGGAAAAAAGTTTTTAAAACTGTCGTTTTTTCAGGAGCAGGACTCCTGAAAAAACAACTGTTTTTAAAAAAAAATTTCCATTGATACTATTATCAATGTAAAAAAAAGTTTTAAAAACTGTATTTTTTTAGGAGTCCTGTTCCTGAAAAAACGACCGTTTTTAAAACTTTTTTCCATTGAATATTGGTGTTAAAAATGATCGTTTTTGAATTTGAATGTTCGAGTCCCATAGACTTCAATGGGGTTCTAAATATTCGTGCAAACGATCGGACTGTTCGAAGGTTCTGGGGCGAACCGAACGCGGGGGTGTTCGACTCATCCCTACTTCTAGTGTGTGAGAGGATTGAGTGTAGACAAACCCTATTCTGACTTACATTTAGGCTGGTGAGTCTTAATTGGGTCATGTTTTTTTAGAAGTTAGGGCTGGATGACTCATCCCGGCAGCTCTCTTGTGCCTCCCCCTGTTCTAGAAGCTTGGAAAATCTTTTAGAACTAGAGGGTGGGGGTTAGAAGGAGCTGCCTAAATATTTATGATGTCTCAGCCAATCCCAGTGGTGGGCTGTCAGGGGACTTCGTTCACCTCATAAATAGACATGGGCAACGCCAGCATGGGCAGTCAATGTAAGATGGAAGTTCAGTGTTTTGCGGACCAAATGTGGCCCTCAGGGGTTCCCCCTAGTCTGGGGAGGATGTCCTGTCTTAGGCTGGGTCCTGGAAGGAGCCTGCTAAAACACACAGGAGGGGGTCTTTCCTGGAGGCATACAGTAAGAGCAAGAGAGGACAGAGTGAGTAGAGCAACACTATGGGGACAAAAAAAATGGGGGAAACTGCCACATGTAGCCAGTCTCCCTTGAAGACAGCAGTGTGCTTAAGTCTTCAGGCCTTTCCCTAAGAGATCTCCTGAGAGTCAGCCGGGTGGGCTTGTGAAGAGTCAGCCGGGTGGGCTTGTGAAGAGTCAGCCGGGTGGGCTGGAGAAGAGTCAGCTGGGTGGGCTGGTGAAGAGTCAAGTTGTGTGGATTGGTGTAGAGTCAGTCGGGTGGACTGGTGTAGAGACTGCCAGGAGGGCTGATGAAAAGAGGCAGCTGCAGCCAGGTGGGTTGGCAGTGCCTGGAGAGGTGGTGTTGGGATCAGTTGCCACAGAGGAAAAATTACATTTTTATATTTCACTATGTAACTGTCACCACCGCTTACGATCTTCCATCCATCTACGACAAGCTTATCTGACACACTCCGACAATATTGCATACACGATCCATATCCTTTCCCAGAATAAGACGAGACAGAGCTCTGTTCTTGCTTCCAAAGATATGACAATTTATTGGTATTTTTCTCAGCTTCTTATACCCAGTACAGCATAATACAGTTAATCACAGGACAATGTAGTCCCCACCCCCTATTCACGCACTGAGGCTAATTCTTTAATTGGTAGCTAGACATGACGGCACCGTATTATCAATAGGGTTCAATTAACCTTAAATAGTAACACAGACATCTAGTTGAATAAGTTTATCTAGGCAGCTTTATCACACAATGGCAGAGTCTTGTAAGAGTGGGTGCCATCCACACCTTCAACGGAATGTCTTTCAGATGAATAGCCAACACCTTAAGATATTTCAATAGAATATTATACAAAGGTATGACTCACTCTGGTCTTGTAGACCTGGATTAACATCTTTCCAAATCATGTGTGCCCAGTTTGAATAGCTAACCGCTTTTGAAGACATCCTGCAAACATGAATTATTATTAATGTCCCTTATTAATGTCTTCTGTAACATATGAATTATGATTCTTTGTCACCCTATGGCCCTAGTGGACATAAGGTGACCCTAGACATAGGAATATCTCAGTCTGTCACGGTGCATTCCGTTACATCTCTCCCCTTTCGGTGGGAGACGGACACAGGTGGTAACCCCAAACGGGTTGACTCCGAAGTCCGTCAGTAGTTCCCGTCCTCCAATGCTGGTATCCATACTGTACCTCAAATAAATGGCTCCAAACTGAGCATTACTCACCCCGCCAACCTCTGCCTCTCTCAGAGAACACGCCTGCCGCTGGGGAGAAGGCAGGGTAGCTGGGCTCAGTCCATCATGCTGTTGGGGGTCTGGGCCAACTGCCCCCCCTTCCTGGGGTATACCAGTGGAGACTGAAGTCCCATCCACTGGTGCTTGGTGAAAACCCCCCGGTGCTTGCAAAGCAAAGCAGACATCCTCCTGTCCCAGTCCTGTACCATTTTCTGGGATTGTGCCAGTGGAGACTGAAGTCCCATCCACTACCCCAGGAACCCCCTCTTCTGTTAGTGAGGAGCAGAGGCCTATGACACTCTGCTCTGTTGCCAACTCTTCCGCTGGGTTGCTGTGAGTGGAGACCACAGTCCCATCCACTACCACAGGGTCCCCCTCTTCTGTTAGTGAGGAGCAGAGACCTATGACACCCTGCTCTGTTGCCAGCTCTTCCGCTGGGTTGCTGTGAGTGGAGACCACAGTCCCATCCACTACCACAGGGTCCCCCTCTTCTGTTAGTGAGGAGCAGAGGTCTGTGACCCTCTGTTCTGTTGCCAGCTCTTCCGCTGGGTTGCTGTAAGTGGAGACCACAGTCCCATCCACTACCACAGGGTCCCCCTCTTCGGGTAGTTGGGAGCAGAGACCTGGGGCACCAGGGATGAAAATCTCCATTTTTTCCACTGCCGATTCATCAGTCAGGATTTCACAGTTATCTGACCTTTCCTCATAGTCCCAGGCAATGGGAGCCCCACCCTGCTGCTGAGCCGAGTCTAGCAGCTGTCTGTAGGCGACCTCCAGCTCCCATTCTTGAATGGCCAGAAATTCTAAATCTTCCTGTGACCAGTGGCCTCCCGAGATATTCAATTTTTCCTCTCTGTGCTCCATTATGTCCTCCAAGCGCCACTCCCGATCATCCCCAAAGTCGGGATCACTGGACATCCTCCAATACAACAATCCCAGGCCATCATAGTCATAGCCTTCTGTGGGGCTGTCATCCGCTGACCACGGGCACTCTTGGGCTACATAATAAACTGACACTTTATTCCAGCGACACTCCGACCGGGGCTCCGCTCCTCTTCCCCCCTCCCCGGCCGGCATCCTCATTGCGACTGTGGGCACCCAGCCATGACAGCCTTCGGCTGAGCATGCGCGAGCCGCACTGCGCATGCGCGTGCGGCGCGGCCCGCCGCTGATTGGACAGGCAATCGTCTAGGACCTGTCAGTGTCCTAGACGATTGCCAAAGGGAGGGGCTGCAGTAAGGCGATTAGGCCTAATCGCCTTACCAGCCACTCGGCGGAAGCAGGAAGTGGGACAGGAAGTCCCACTCCTACTGAAGCCCCCACTACCCCCCCAAACAAATTACATGCCAAATGTGGCATGTAAGGGGGAGGGGAGGGGATTAAGCGGAAGTTCCATTTTTGGGTGGAACTCCGGTTTAATTTTACCCACAGAACAACAATGGAGGTAATAATAGGGAGGCCAAAGGAAATCAAAAACATATCCAACATCGTAGGTGAACAACATACAGTGGTTGCCATAGGCGTGCGCAGAGGGTGTGCCAGGTGAGCCCAGGCACACCGTAATCACCCTGTGCAGTACAGATTCCCCCTACTGCCCTGGTTCCCATCTCCCCCCCTCGCAGCGCTGCCACCTTCTTCTCTTCTATTGGCTGTTGCTGCTGGGATATTTTAGGAGTGGGGAAGGGGCCGGTAAATATGTAATTTACCAGCCCCTTCCCTTTTTGAATGAACACTGTGAGGGATCGGTATTGTGTGTGTGTTTAGGCTTTGGGGTGCACACCCTAATGCAATAGGCTGCGCACACCTATGGTGGTTGCCTTCCTAAAGATGTTCATATGTGATGGAATCAGTTGAACGATCTCTGAAAAATCTGTAACTTTTACCAACAATTACTTAGGATAAGGGCTTGTCAAAACAATCCATTTGCTGCAATCCTATTTAATCAAAAAAATGCAACAATGTATTACATCCACACAGGCTCACAGCTTCAGCTGCTCTTTTTTTTAATCTATGACATAAACTGTTGGTACAACAGGGACATCTGCAGGGTGAGACAGGTATTTTTTTCCCAATTATCAAACCATAGAATGAAATTGATTTACACACAGTAGCTAGATTCTGTTCAGATGCTGTCCCAGGAAAGCAATACAGAGACACCAGCCTGAGGGGTTAAATGGGGACAGATGAGGCCTGCAAGCATTATAGTGAGAAACAACATGAAATTACAGAAAAAGCTAGGGAGTTGCTGAGTAAGCATTAGGAATTCATTCCTACTGTGCTCTTTTTACCGATGTATATATAAGGCCTTACACGCTACTATAAGAAACAAACATATAACTAGGGCAGCAAGTTTTGGTGGTTCTAAATGCTGAAGGTTTTTTTTTTTATCTTCATGCATTCTATGCACAAAGGTAAAAAAAAACTTCAGTGTGCAGCTCCCTCTTCAATCCCCCTAAAGCCTCATACATAGGACTTCAAACAAACTTTTCCGTGGATTTTTGTCTGAAGGGAGTTGGCCGGGCACACCCATAGCATACACACACCAGGACTTTTCTACAAACTTTCCTATAACTTTCCCAACATCATGTGGTTTTTCTGCTCCTTTCTGCTCTTTACCACCACCCTTTGGTCAACTATTGTTGGTTGATTTTAACATTGGTTCTGGGCATTTTCGTACTTTGGACAAAAGTCCGATGTATTTCTATACACACAATAGGACTTTGCACTGTAGGACTTTTGTTGCCAAAAAGTTTGTCCATTTGCAGAGCGAACTTTTGTCCGATGAAAACCAAAAAAGTTTGTCCGATGGAACACGGTAGGATTTTTTTTTTTTTTTTCAATAGTAAATTTGTATTTGGTTAAAAAAAAGGAGACATAAAAAAACAGGCATCAAGCCCGTAGTGCAATACAGATGAACAATATAGGGCATGCAAGAAGTAAGGACAACACCGCAAGTATCGTAGTACAAGGTGTAACTTCTAAATCAACAATCAACAGTCATAGCGAATTAATCATTACCTTATACTGGGGATGTTGTGGGAAGCAGGGAAAGACCTTCCTCTGGACACCCCTTACGGGATCACGACTGTGTCCAGGATCCAGGCCAGACCTCCCCTCCCCTGAGGTAAGAGCCATTCGAGCCATAAAATTAAAACAAGAGTTGGTACCAGTAGTTAGGGAGGAAAAACATAGTGGTAATCAAAGATACACTTAGTCCACCCTGACATTTCTGGTTAATCAGCTTAGACTTACTGAAGGTAAAGGAAGTGAGGGGTTATTTTTGAACCAGAGTAACCATGGTGGGTGCCATTGTCAGAGGATTTTGTCTTTGTTTTTGTTCCGCAGTGCCAGTGTATGTTCGTAGGTAAAATGTAGATGGGTAGTTTGGATCATTTCTCCTAGAGTGGGTGGAGAGGGGTTTTTCCACTTTCTAGCGATATTCAGGTTCGCTGAGAGTAGTACGTGTATGTTTCAAATATTTCGGGTATTGATCCAGATCAAGAAGCAGGATTGCTAGACTAGGTGTCGGATCTATTGTCAGATGGGATATTTCGGACAGTAATCGGAATATGGATTCCCAGAGGTGAGATAAGGAAGGGCAGCTCCAAAAAATGTGGAGCATGTCTCCCTTCTCTCCACAATGTCTCCAGCATTTATTATCTAGGGGAATGCCATATTTAGACATCTTATTAGGGGTCAAGTACCATGGTGGAGAATGTTGTAGAAAAGGGATATTTCTTTTGGCATGGGTTTGGGATTACTGAGAAAAATCCAAGCAGGGCGGGGGATGTTGCATTTCCATGTGGGTGAGGCATGGAGGTAGTGTCTAGTTCTTAAGTAGAGGTACGGTAGGATTTTTTTGAAAACCTGCTCATTTGGAAGTTTGTTGTCAAAAAGTCCTACCATGTGTATGTGGCTTAATACTTACCTAAGTCCGATCTCAATCCAGCAATGTGTACGAGAGCAACATCTCTCCCGGTCTCTCCCTTTTCATTGGTTGAGATGCAGCAGCCATTGGCTCCCGCTGCTGTCAATCACAGCCAGCAAGGAGGGAGCAGGGGGTGGGGCTTTGTCTTATTGTCAATGAGAGCGGGCTAGGGAGGAAGCATGCACGAGTGCCCCCATAGCGAGTGGCTTGCTATAGGCACACTTGGCAGGGGGAGGGGCCCAGAGCACCAGTGGGGGACCCAAGAAGAGGAGGAACAGGGCTTCTCATGCTCTTCTTCAGTATGTCACAGTACATGTTGGCATTAATAGTTCCTTTAATGAACTATAGCTCCCCAGTGGCGGCAGCACTCCTGCAGCCCCAGACCATGACACTCCCACCACCATGCTTGACTGTAGGCAAAACGGTTGACGCGTTTCACATCGACAACCGATGCTTAGTCATGACTAAGCATCGGTTGTCGATGTGAAACGCGTCAGATTTGGTTACCCCACTGTTTGCTGTTTTTGCTGTTTTATTTTTTTGACTGGAATAAACGGGCACTATTTTTAAGTCTTTTCATCCATTGGAGTGCGGCTGTCCATTTTTCTTTCCTTATATTGCACCACGCATTGCCTGCACCCATTTGGG
The DNA here is from genome assembly GCA_029574335.1 of Rana kukunoris. Classification (NCBI taxonomy): domain Eukaryota; kingdom Metazoa; phylum Chordata; class Amphibia; order Anura; family Ranidae; genus Rana; species Rana kukunoris. The sequence goes on along the minus strand of CM056052.1, from coordinate 155,502,136 downwards.
TTTTTGAACTTTACTCACCACTGAAGAGTGTCGTCTGGAGCGGCGGTTTTCCCTTTACACTTTTCTTTGTACTCAACACCTGGTTGCCGCCACACACGCTTGACTCAATCTGAACCAAATAAGTTTATATTGGTCTCATCAGACTACAGGAAATAGGTTCCAGTAATCCATGTCCTTAGTCTGCTTGTCGTCAGCAAACTGTGTGTACTTTCTGGTGCATCATCTTTACAAGAGGCTTCCTTCTAGGATTACAGCAATGCAGACCAATTTGATTTGATTTGATTGGTTTCTTTGCAGAGCTGCACCAGATTGTGCACTCTCCAGTTTATTTAAAACGATGTTGGGGCTTTTGAGGATGAACAGTAGGAAGGAGCTGCAGTTTCCTACAACAAGTTTCCTACAACAAAACAAGTTAACAGCTAGCACAAAGATGACCATACAAACCTTGATAGAAGAACAAATAAACAGGGGCAGCACTCCAAAAACAAACAACCTATAAAGCAAACACAATGGGCCAGATTCAGGTAGATGGGCACATCTTTTTGTTGGAGTAACGTTTCTCATTTACGTTACTCCGCCGAAACTTTAGGAGCAAGTACTGTTATTCACAAAGCACTTGCTCCTAAAGTTGCGGCGGCGTAGCGAAAATGAGCCGGCGGAATTCAAATTGGGCGGGTAGGGGGCGTGTATTATTATAACTAGGCGCGATCCCGCGGCGAATGTACTGCGCATGCGTCGACTGTCAGTGCGCATGCTCCAAATTCTGTCAGTGAACGTCAATGATGTCAATCCCCATTCACGGACGTTTTACGCAAACGACTCGAATTTTTCGGATATGTCCGATCGGGAGTTTGATCCGATGGCGTGTACACACCATCGGATCAAATTCCCCGCCGCCGGACGGCGCGGTGACGTGGCGGTGACGCGGCGGTGACGTTGACGCCGCCACGTCACCGCACCAGGAAGTTAAACACTTCCGCGCATGCGCCGAATCCATTCGGCGGCGGCGCGGCGGTGGTGGGGGACGACATGTCTGCTGGTAAGTGTACTAACCAGCAGACATGTCGGGCGGACAGATTCCACCGGATAGATTTCAAAGCATGCTTTGAAATCTGTCGGGTGGAGAAATCTGTCCGCTAGCCCATACACACGAGCGGAGATGTCTGCTGAAACGGTCCATCGGACCGTTTTCAGCGGACATATCCCCTCGTGTGTACGAGGCCATTAACATATTCTCGGCGTTAATCAGCGGGAACGCCCCCGGCGCCATTTTTAAAATTGCAGTTCCAATACGATGGCGAAATACAATTACACCGCTCGTATAGGAACTCCAACCCGGCGTTTCTTGTTTTCTGCTTACAGAAAACAGAAACGCCGGCTCAAAGTGAGAGTTAGGCTGGAGTATCACTGATACTCCAGAGTAATTCTACCTGAATCTGGCCCAATGTGTTTGCTTTATCGTTTTTTTTTTTTTTTTTTATGAGCGCTGCCCCTGTTTATTTGTTTATTTGTATTTCTATCAAGGTTTGTATGATCACCTTAAAAGCCCCAACATCTTTTTTCGCAATGACTAGAGATAAACTCCTTACAGAATTTAGTATTTTGCATAAAGTTAAAAAGTGGGGCATAGGGTAGCATTCCATTGTGTTCCAACAGCATATTAAAACTGAAGATAGTGGTAATACATAGACTGTGGAAGGTGGAAGCTAGCCTGTAGATCTGTGAAGGATCTTAATGAGCCATTTAAAAAGGTATGGTTCAAATGGGTTATTGCATACCTTTTCCATCTACCGCTATGGTGAAGCTTAGCCAGTTCTGGGTAATTGTTATTACTCTAGATAGGGCTGTGCATAGTGTAGCTAGTTATCTTCTGGAGCTGCTTAGTCTTGTTCCCTATTTTTTTTCATAAGAGAATATGTGGGAAGAACTTGGAAGTTGGATTTATTTTCAATACTGAGGGAGCATCATCACCCGTTCTAATGACATATAGCACAATTTATAACGCTGGGTCTGTTTGAAAAGTAGATACCCCACCCAGCCTAAGCATTATGCCGCGTACACACGATCATTTTTCAGCATGAAAAAAAACTTTTTTTTTCAGCATGTCCAAAAAACTATGTTTTTCCAACTTCATCATTAAAAACGATGTTGCCCACACACCATCATTTAAAAAAAATGATAAACAAAGCGCGGTGATGTACAACACGTACAACGCCACTCTAAAGGGGAAGTTCTATTTGCCTTTGGGTTGCTTTAGCTGATTCCTTGTTAGTAAAACACGATTTGCGCTTTTCTGTCTGCTACAGCGTGATGAATGTGCTTACTCCATTATGGACGGTAGTTTTACCAGAACGAGCGCTCCCGTCTCATATCTTGCTTCTGAGCATGCACAGGTTTAAAACGTCCTCTTCCAGAACCTGAAAAATGATGTGTAGCCCACACACAATCATTTTAAATTAAGTTTTTCAAAAACAACGGTTTTTATTGCTGAAAAATGATCGCGTGTACGCGGCATAACTCTCACTAGATGCTGTAGTTGTGCTGCAAGGTAATACAGCCATGGATTAGGCATAGCTAATCCCCCGCCGTCTTTACCCTTGGTGGTTTAGAATTTCATACTAATAATCAAAAGATCGAATTAATGAAAATGTTTAGTGGTACAACCATAGGGGCATTGTGAAGAACATACAGGAGTTTGTGGTATGAGAATCATTTTTACAAAGTTTATTTTACCTACTAGTGACATTCTAAATCAATGTAAAATGTTTACTTCGCTGCACATAAGGGAATGTCAGTATCTACAAGATGCCATCCACATTATGCATAATTTTCTCTTGTATCTTGCCATATTATGTCTCAGTTAGACCTAAGGTAAAATGACCAGATTTTAAAAATGAAATCCGGGGACATATTTTTTTACTAGTAATAGCGGCAGTCAGCGATTCTCTGCTCATCGCCGCCTGCCTTACAGCCTGTCAAGTCTTACTCTTACTACTGTGTGGATCGTGGATGAAGATTATTCCACCAGGGAAGGCAAGGATTTAACCTCCCTGGCGGTATGATTCTGTCTGGAATTACGTACCAAAAGCGGTACAATTATTTTGCATGGAAATTCTGCGTTTTATACTGTAGGCCTGCAATTTTTAGGAATAACTCACTTAAATTTGTCCAAACCAGAGTCTAGTAGACATCCCGGGTATGATAAAGTTTGAAACACAAAATCATAAAATTATAATATAATAAATAACTATAAATAATTATAACAAATAATAATGTAATTATAATAAAAATTATTCACTAATGTAATCAAATCAAAATCACTGAAATTTGCTCAGTTGCAGAATTGTCGCTGTCATTACTTTTATTTTTTTTATGACGAATTTCCCCACAAATCGCTATCGCTCAATTCTGCAAGTGATTATCATTTATTATCGCTGTTTTCTAGCTGCTCTAAAATCACTTTTGACATAAAGGGACACTTTTGGTTGCTATGGACAATCTACAGTTTGCAGGCACAAAAAAAATGTTTTTATTATGTAAAAGAACATGCAGGGCACTGGGCAGACCACTAGGGACAGGGGGGGTGTGTACTTTTTACATACAGTACTGTAATCTATAAGATTACAGTATTCTGTATGTAACGTGTTTGTTTACTTTTTTGAATTTGCCGCCGGTCTCCGCCCCCGTGCGCCGTTACGTCGCAGGGAACGGAGATCGGCGGCGTGCGGGCACTGTGTGAGTCGAATGGAGGACGCCACTCGCTCACACAGCGGGGATGCATCGCTGGATCCAGGGACAAGGTAAGTACAGTACCCCGCCTGGATATAAAGTAAGCCAGCGCGCGCTGCAGGCTCTGCATATTCACCCCGAGCGCGACTCGGGGATATCGATATTTACATGAAAAATCCAACCCGAGTCGTGCTCGGGGATACCGGCAGGGGGGTTAAACATGCAGGCGACTGCCTGAGACTTGAGCCAAGGCAGAAGAACATGTGAGCGGAGCTGAATGGGTATGCACCCGAAAATTAAGAAATATTCCCTGCGCTCCGACCAGCACATGATAGTCAGAAAGGGACACAGATAATAGAAAAAATACACCCCCCCCAAGCTAGTAGGTGATGGGGTGTGATTTTTTTTTAATTCTGCGCTTACTGTCTTTGAAATTGTCCCAGCCCCTGTTCAAATCCAATCCGGGGACAAAATCTGGGACAGACTTGGCCCAGGGACAGTGTTTTCAAACTGTCCCCTGAAACCGGGGATGTCTGGTCACCCTAACCTAAGGGCCGCAAAGGGTGGCTCAATGGATAGAACAAACAATAAAAGTGATGAGGGGCACCCCTGATGGGTCCCTCTACTCAGACCAAAAGTAGGTGAAATTCTCCCAACTAAACAGAAAAAAAGAGTCTCACTGCACTGTAAGTTTAGGCTCATCAAACCTTAAATCCGGGATCCACAGTCAAAAGAGACTTTAAGATGAAGTGAAGGGGCTCCAAGTCCAGTTCTCCTATGGAGTCTTGGTTCCAGTGGGATGGATAAGGGTGGATTACATCAATTGGCAGCCTTAGTGAAAGTCAATGCAGTATGTATCACAGGAGGATGTGGGTTGAGAATGATGGATAATGGCTCAAATGTGGTGCAGCAGGGCTCATCAGGTCTGGAAGTCCTCAGTAACATGTAGAAAACAAAGGTGACCACAGCTCAAGCATCAATACAAGCATGTATAATTTAGTACAAGCATAAAAGCACACTTACATATAGGTAAGTGAAGGACAGGATATAGGTAAGTGAAGAACAGCACAGCCAGCCAGCACAAACAGCTGTCAAAGAGAGGGAGAGAGGGAAAAAGGAGAGAGGAAGGAATTCAAATAAACAGGTTTAAGTTATCCAGAGACAAATATTCTATATTACTATACAAAGTTGTCTGTTGATTGGCATGTTGTTAAATAGTTGTTGTCCATGATGAGTCGTATTACTTCATTAGTTTTAGATCATTAATTTTTAAATTCATAAGACTTTAACTGAGTAAGGTTTGTGGCACACAAAAATTAATTCAATGGCGCCATCTAGTGGGCATGTAACAGTAAGATATATTTAAAAAAAGTGTTATATTTGAGGATATGTGGTACTGTTTGCTACTGTTGCTCAAACAAAATGTACTTTATTTGTTGATCCTATAACATAATATTATAATATAACATAAGCACATTACTAGTCGCTAATATACATCAATAAAAGCCAAGATCAGTCTTAAAACTTGGTGGTTAGATGTATGAGTTATATGTGATTTGGATATAGTATATGGATTAGGAATGCTAATTAAGTCCTTTATGTTTTTTATGGGTGCTCTGAAAAGCAGGCTGCACATATAACAAAATGTAAATCTTATACTGTACAATGAAGTGCAAGGGCCTGACTAAACAATCAATGTAATGTTTAAAGGATACGTTCACCTTTTCTAAAAAAAATAAAAAATAAATGCACATCTTTTTGCAGGCAAAAAATATGCATTTTTTTTTTTTTTACTGCAGCCTTTAAAGCATTGCACCCTCAATCAGCAGATCATGGGGTCCACAGCACAATTCTGCAGATTCACTACTGTACCTATCTGTTACTCCATTTTACCTTGCTGGACCATGTGGGTTCCTCGTCCACAGCTTTCAGGACAGACACACTTTGGTGGTTATCATCCAATAAGCTTTTTGGTTTTTAATTTTTCTTTTGGAGCCAATTTACACCTTGTCAGTAGCATCCACTCACAATATAAAGAATCATTGTCCACAAAATGAGTTTAAATATGTGAAGCTATTTACTCCGCAAGTCCATGTAACTAGCATTAGAAACACAGTTTGAAGCTGCTTATTTAGAATTAGCCAGATATGTAAAACAGGCTGACATCACAAAATCCCTTTTCTGTATGTGTTTAATAATTTATGTGTTCTTTATACAATATTTTTTTTTTTATCTGTGGATATTTATTAAAACTAAAAAAACTATGTTAAGGGGGCACTCTGATGGGGACACCTGATGTAAGGGAGCACTCTGACAGGAATGCCTGATGTAAGGGAACACTGTGATGGCTATACCTGATGTGATGGGGACACCCAGTGTAGGGGGGGCAGCCTGACAGGAATACCAGATGTAAGGTGGCACTGTGATGGGGACACCTGATGTAAAGAGACACTATGATTGGCACACCTGATGTGATGGGGACACCTGATGTAAGGGAGCACCCTGACAGGAATACCAGATGTAAGGTGGCACTGTGATGGGGACACCTGATGTAAAGAGACACTATGATTGGCACACCTGATGTGATGGGGACACCTGATGTAAGGGAGCACCCTGACAGGAATACCAGATGTAAGGTGGCACTGTGATGGGGACACCTGATGTAAAGAGACACTATGATTGGCACACCTGATGTGATGGGGACACCTGATGTAAGGGAGCACCCTGACAGGAATACCAGATGTAAGGTGGCACTGTGATGGGGATGCCTGATGTAAAGAGGCTCTCTGATGGCTAAACCTGATGTGATGGGGACACCTGATGTAAGGGGGCAGCCTGACAGGAGTAACAGATGTAAGGTGGCACTGTGATGGGGATGCCTGATGTAAAGAGGCTCTCTGATGGCTATACCTGATGTGATGGGGACACCTGATGTAAGGGAGCACCCTGACAGGAATACCAGATGTAAGGTGGCACTGTGATGGGGATGCCTGATGTAAAGAGGCTTTCTGATGGCTATACCTGATGTGATGGGGACACCTGATGTAAGGGAGCACCCTCACAGGAATACCAGATGTAAGGTGGCACTGTGATGGGGATGCCTGATGTAAAGAGGCTCTTTGATGGCTAAACCTGATGTGATGGGGACACCTGAAGTAAGGGGGCAGCCTGACAGGAGTAACAGATGTAAGGTGGCACTGTGATGGGGATGCATGATGTAAAGAGGCTTTCTGATGGCTATACCTGATGTGATGGGGACACCTGATGTAAGGGAGCACCCTGACAGGAATACCAGATGTAAGGTGGCACTGTGATGGGGATGCCTGATGTAAAGAGGCTTTCTGATGGCTTTACCTGATGTGATGGGGACACCTGATGTAAGGGGGCAGCCTGACAGGAGTAACAGATGTAATGTGGCACTGTGATGGGGACACCTGATGTAAAGGGGCACTCTCACAGGAATACCAGATGTAAGTTGAACTGTGATGTGGACACCTGATGTAAAGAGGCACCCTGATGGGACACCTGATCTATGAGCCTATAATAGCCTGATGGTGGCAACTGATCTATGAGCCTATAGAAGCCTGATGGTGGCAACTGATTTACGGGGGAAGTCTGATGGAGGTATTTCATCAGATTAGGCAACCGTTTAGAATGTGTAGCGGAAGTGACGTTCCGTCGCCGCCATCTTGCTACATATATATGTAGAGTACAGTAGACTCCATCAAGAAATAGTTGTGGCCAGCTCAGTAGTTTTTTTCAAAAAAGCTTGATGCATTCTTAATGCAAAAATTATAACTGGATATTAATATTTATAGGTAATAATACCAGAGATTGTTGATCCAGGGAATATCTGTTTGTCTACTGCAGGATCAGGAAGGATTTTTCCTCCCTGGAGCAAATTGGACTATACTGGGTGTTTTTTTGTTTGTCTTCCTCTGGATCTAATGTGGGTATAGGGTTCTATATATACAAGTTTTCTATTTATTATCGCTATTGGTTGAATTTGACTTGTGTCTTTTTTTTTTTTTTTTAGGCTAACTATGTAACTACGTCACCATTTTACACCTTTACCCATGGCTAGCTTAGGAAGCCAAATAAGTGGAAGCAGAGTTGATAGAGTGTGCTTAGGAAAAGGCTTATGCCGCGTACACACGATCAGACATTCCGACAACAAAACCGTGGATTTTTTTCCAACGGATGTTGGCTCAAACTTGTCTTGCATACACACGGTCACACAAATGTTGTCAGAAATTCCGAACATCAATTACGCAGTGACGTACAACGAGAAAGATTAAGTTCAATAGGCAGTGCGGCTCTTCTGCGTGATACCGAGCATGCATGGATTTTTGTGCGTCAGAATTGTCTACACAGGATGTGAATTTTGGACAAGAACTTTTGGTGTTGGAAAAATTAAGAACCAGTTCTCAAACATTTGCAAATGTCTGATGAAGCACACACACGGTTGGATTTTCCATCAACAAGCTCACATCGAACATTTGTTGTTGGAAATTCCAACCGTGTGTACGCGGCATTAGAATTTGTGTTGATGTCTGCTTGCAACAGGTTGAATATCCCGGCTCCAAATCTTCATGGCAATAAAAAAAGAAGAAAAGAGGAACGTGAGAGAGAGATCAAGCCCCTTTTAAAATTCATTAAAAAAAAATAGGTAATTTCAAAATGTAATATTCTTCAAGGTAACTACAAATTACATTGTGAACGCCTTTCAAAAGTGTTTTTACTGAGAACAATACAATTTCTTTATTGAAACAAGAACTGCATGATAATGCTTGTAAAATGTTGCTTATTTTTATACCTGCTCTTGAGACCCCATGCTGGGGAACTTTTGAGAAATGTGAAATAGTTGTCATGCCTTCTGCAGATATCTCGACGTTAACAAGAGAGGTGTATCAAGTCTTGCAGCACTAAAGCTTTTTAGTTTAGTGTACAGCCAGGAACTGGGTGCTGCTTGGCATGTGTGTATAGGAAAGGGTTGAAAATAAAAATGCAAAACTGTGCCCTAAATAAGAATGCGATCCAGCTCTTGTACACTTCATTTGTCTAAATGTATTCTTTTTTATGCTGCAGAATGTCTAAGAAATGAGCACACTTTGATCTTGGTGAATGCCGACAGACAAGGCTGGAAACATTTATTGCTTTTTTCTCTAAAACTTACACATTGATCCAGTTCTTTGAGTCCTGGAAAAAATGCCCAAAATACAGCAGATTTTTATTAAAGTCAAGCAAGGTAACTGGACAACTCTGTTGGGACATCACAAAGACATTATTCTACTATATCACAAAGACGTTTCTCTGTTCCCACAATTTTCTCGATAACATTTACCGGTAAGTTAAACTTCAGGCAAGCAACTAAATATACAGTTAAAATATCTATCCGTGAAATGTCTGATTTGGCATTCTGTTCAGATAGCATAGTGATTGCAGTTACCTTTTGAAGCGGAAATTTACTATTTGCAAACAGACAGGCTTTTTATGGCAGAAGACATTCAGCATAGCACGTCTATTCTGCCAGCTTGCAAACTTCTAATGAGCTTAGACAACTTTGAATGCTGAACTCTGTTTGCATTATTAGTATGCCTTAGTGCTCGGATAAAATAGCTCCCGTGCGAATGCAGGGGAGTTTCATCATCAATGCATCCCTAGCCAAGAATGCTTAAAGAGGTTGTAAAGGTACAATTTTTTTTCCTAAATAGCGTCCTTTACATTAGAGCAGTCCTCCGTCACTAATCTCGTCCTTCGATTTTGCTTTTAAATCCTCACTTCCTGTTCTTCTGTCTGTAACTCCACACAGTAATGTGAGGCTTTCTCCCTGGTGTGGAGTGTCGTGCTCGCCCCCTCCCTTGGACTACAGGAGAGTCAGGATGCTCTCTACGTTGCATATAGAGAAAGGAGCTGTGTGTTAGTGGGTGTCCTGACTCTCCTGTAGTCCAAGGGAGGGGGCGAGCACGACACTCCACACCAGGGAGAAAGGCTTTCTCCCTGGTGTGGAGTGTTGTGCTTGCCCCCTCCCCTGGATTCAGGACGCCCACTTACAAACAGCTCCTTTCTCTATCTGCAACGTAGAGAGCGTCCTGACTCAAGGGAGGAGGCAAGCACAACACTCCACACCAGGGAGAAAGCCTTGCATTACTGTGTGGAGTTACAGACAGAAGAACAGGAAGTGAGGATTTCTCAGAAGAAATAAGGACATTTAAAAGCAAAAGGTAAGTGAAGGAGGACTGCACTAAGGTAAAGGAAGCTATTTAGGGGAAAAAAATTGTACCTTTACAACCCCTTTAACCTAAAAGATGACCAGGTGAAGGTGTAGGTCCTGGCAAGGAAACTAGTGATAGTCAAACCGATTGCTGGAGAGCAGTATACATGACTTAAGTAACACTTTCAGCAAACCTAGTTGCAAATGTTGTCACATTTAAAAAAATTATATACATAGATCAGCACCAGGTGACTAATTTATTGCGGTGGTGACCATTCTGAACAGTGACAGAAATGTTATGAACATGATGCCAACAATACATATGGATACAATAAAATTGTCTAGAACCAGAGGCAGAGGCAATGCCATCACAAGAATAGTTTTTCTATCATTCTTATGATGAAATGTCCCCATTTCAGCACCTTATTTTATGATTTTTGGCCAAAACATCAACAATCACTTTTTTCAGATTATTGAATTTGGATGGTTACATTTAAGGATAACACACAATTGTGTTCTTTCAACTTTATAGTAACAGTTTGGGGAAGACCCTTTTCTGTTCCAGAATGACTTACCTATGTACAATAACTAGGTTTATAAAAAGTTTGGCAAGGAGAAACTCATAGAATACCTGCACAGAATACAATCTTATAGAACATTTTGAGATAAATTGGAGCAATGAATGTGAGGCAGGTCTTCTAATCCAACATCAGTATCCAAATCCAACATATTGTACAAAGCCTTTCTAGAGGGGCGGGTGCAGTTATAGCTGCGAATTGGGGCACAAATGAATGCCCAAGCTTTTGGAATGTTATATTCATCAAGCTCATATTGAGGCAATGGTGATGGTTAGTAATGTTGCTCACGAATATTCGCATTGCGAATATTCGCTACGAATATTGCATATTCGAGTATTCGCGAATAACTCGAATATTGCAGCGAATATTCGCTATGGCGAATATTCGTATTTTTTCAAATTTATTTTTAAAACAGATCACATCCTAGTGATCTCCATCGACGTCTAAAAGCATTGCTGGTATGATTAGATAGAGACCCTGGGCCGAGTAGCTGATGCGATTCTTTTATGTTGCCGAAAATTTGCATTGCGAATTTTCGGCAACATAAAAGAATCGCATCAGCTACTCTGCCCTTCTTTTGCATCAGAGCCAATCAGAATAACTCGAATATTCAGCAAAAGGAATATTGCGCGATATTCCTTTTGCCGAATATTCAAGTTATTCTGATTGGCTCTGATGCAAAAGAAGGGCGGAGAAGATAATCGCGCAATATTCCTTTTGCCGAATATTCAAGTTATTCTGATTGGCTCTGATGCGCCCTTCTTTTGCATCAGAGCCAATCAGAATAACTCGAATATTCGGCAAACGGAATATTGCGCGATTATCTTCTCCGCCCTTCTTTTGCATCAGAGCCAATCAGAATAACTCGAATATTCGGCAAAAGGAATATTGCGCGATATTCCTTTTGCCGAATATTCGAGTTATTCTGATTGGCTCTGATGCAAAAGAGGGGCGGAGAAGATAATCGCACAATAGGAATATTGCGCGATTATCTTCTCCGCCCTTCTTTTGCCCCCTTATTCTCCTTTCTTTTAAGTCATTTTCATCATTTCGCATATGGATAAAATATCACGAATATTCGATATTAGCGAATATTCGCGAATATTCTTCTATATATTCGCGCAATATCACAAAATCGAATATGGCGTATTCCGCTCAACACTAATGGTTAGATGTCCACAAGCAGTTGACCACATAGGGGTTGATTTAAAGGCAAAAAAGATGTTCACTTTGCAAGGGAATTTGCCCAGGAGCTTTTACTTTTGCAAATACCACCGAATCACATGCAAGAAAAAAAATAAAAAAATTTGCTTGCACGTTATTGGATGATTGAAGTCAGCAGAGCTTCACCTCTTTTATCAAAGCTCTAGGGGAAAATGTCCTTGCACAGTGAACAGTCTATTTGTCATTTGTAAATTAGCCCCATAGAGTACATTTGTGGTCTTCACTACATTGTTGTAACTATGTGAAAATTGGGTATGATTGTATTAAAAAAAAAATGGTTATATGGCTTGAACACCAACTGAGGAGCACTGAGTAATGAACATTAAAAAGGGTATTTACTATAGGGTTAATTTACTAAAGACAACTAGGCTGTTTACTTTGCGAGGGAAGTTGCACTTTGCAAGTGAATTTGCCTTAGTTAGTAAATGTATTAAAGTTTTACTCTTGCAAAGTACAATTCCCTTAACAAGTTAACAGCCTGTTTGCCTTTAGAAAAACCAACCCCTATGTTTTGCAGTGCAATTATATAATGTTTTGTCAGGCCCTCATAATAAATAATATTTTTAGTAGACCCAGGACTTGAAAGGTAGTGTGCGTTACAGGGGCATTTTATAAAAACAGTGGACCTTTGTGCAACATCATAAGTTGGCCCACATTGCATACTAAAAAAATATATATATATCTGGCATGCTTTAATGTGCTTTGGTGAAGAGCGGGAAATGGTTTTCATTGTGCCAGGCTTGTTTCTAGGATTATAAAAGATTTGGGACACCTTTAGGGACCTCCAGCAGGGCAATAATGGGGCGTGAGTAGCACGCCACAGAAAATTATGGGCATGGCCAAATAGTGTTAACAGTGGGAGGGCTTACATGGGATTGGATAAATAAAATAAAAAATAGGATTTTTATAACAGCTTACCTGTAAAATCCTTTTCTTGGAGTACATCACGGGACACAGAGAAGCATAGTAATTACTATGTGGGTTATGGAGTACCTTCAGGTGATGGACACTGGCACGCCCTTAAGGCAGGAAGTTCCCTCCCCTATATAACCCCTCCCATACCGGGAGTACCTCAGTTTTGTAGCAAGCAATAAGTGTCCCAAATTCCCCAATTAGAGGGGCGGGAGCTCTGTGTCCCGTGATGTACTCCAAGAAAAGGATTTTACAGGTAAGCTGTTATAAAAATCCTATTTTCTTTATCGTACATCACGGGACACAGAGAAGCATAGTAATTACTATGTGGGACGTCCCAAAGCAATGCTAATGAGGAGAGGGAGACCCCAAAAAAAAAATTAAGCCGAGCGCCATCAGACATGAGGAATCAAACTGCAGCCTGCAGCACACTGCGCCCAAAGACGCTTTCCTCATCTTTCCTTATGTCCAATTGGTAAAACTTTGTGAAAGTATGGACAGACGACCACGTCGCGGCCTTGCAGACCTGAGCCATGGAGGCTTGATGATGCACTGCCCAGGAAGTACCCACCGCTCTACTGGAATGTGCTTTAACCTTAAACGGGGGAACCTTTCCCCTCAAGCCATAGGCTTGAGTAATGACCTGTCTAATCCATTTGGAGATAGTGGATTTTGATGCTGCCTGTCCACATCTGGGACCTTCTGGCAGGATAAACAAAATGTCCGTCTTCCGGACCTGAGCAGTAGCCCTAAGGTAGATCTTAACTGCCCTACGCACGTCTAGCGTGTGCAAAGACTTCTCCCTTGCAGAACTAGGTTCTGAGAAAAAAGAAGGGAGAACTAGATCCTGATTCAGATGAAAGTTAGAAACAACTTTTGGAAGAAAAGCCGGGTGAGGCCGTAGGACCACTCTGTCCTTATGGAAAATAAGGTATGGTTCCCTACATGATAAGGCCGCCAACTCCGATACCCTCCTAGCAGAGGTTATGGCTATCAAAAAAAACACCTTCCTGGTTAGAAGGACCAATGGAATGTGAGCCAAAGGCTCAAAAGGTTGCTTCTGCAAGGCAGAAAGAACCAGATTCAGATCCCATGGACACAAGGGGGTTTTGACTGGAGGATTAACCCGGATCACACCCTGTAAAAAGGTTTTGACCAGAGAATGTGTAGCTAGTGGCCTTTGAAACAATATTGACAAGGCCGAGATCTGGCCCTTAATGGTGCTTAGAGCCAACTTCATGTCTGCCCCCATTTGCAGAAAATCTAGAATTCTGCCAATGAGATACCTCCGGGGATGCCACCCTCTGGTTTCGCACCAGGCCACATAAGATTTCCAAACTCTGTAATAAATAAGCCGGGAAGCTGGCTTTCTGGCATTATTTAAAGTAGACACTACTGACTTAGAGAGACCCCTCCTTTTTAGGATATGGGACTCAACAGCCAGACCGTTAAATTCAGAGACGGTAAGGAAGGGTGGAATACCGACCCCTGAGACAGTAGGTCTGGACGAAGCGGAAGGGTCCATGGACGCCCCACGGACATCCTTATGACCTCTGAGTACCAGGCCCTTCTGGGCCATGCCGGAGCGACCAGAATCACGGCTTTCTCTTCCGACCTTATCCTGCGAAGGAGGCGGGGTACTAATTGCAGTGGAGGAAACGCATACATTAGGGAGAATTGGTCCCATGGAAACACCAGCGCATCTGTGCCGCAAGCGAGTGGATTCCTTGTCCGGGACAGAAAGTTGTTCACCCTCGCATTGAACCTCGATGCAAAGAGGTCCACATCTGGTGTTCCCCACCTCTGACAAATGGCCTGGAAGATGTCGGGGTGAAGAGTCCACTCCCCTGGGAGCAACTGTTGGCGGCTTAGGTAGTCTGCCTGCCAATTGTCTATCCCCGGAATAAAAACCGCAGATATGCAGGGGACATATTTCTCCGCCCAGGTCAGAATTCGATTCACCTCTCTTTGGGCTGCACGACTCCTTGTGCCCCCTTGGTGATTTATGTAGGCCACAGCCGTGGCATTGTCGGACTGAATTCTGACTGGGAGACCTCTCAACTTGTCCGTCCAAGCTGATAGGGCTAGATGGACTGCCCGAATCTCTAGCAGATTGATAGGTAATGACCTTTCGGTGATTGACCACCTTCCCTGGAGAGACAGGCCCTCCAGGACTGCACCCCAGCCCAGAAGACTGGCATCTGTGGTCACAACCTGCCAAGAAATGGGAACAAAGGACTTCCCTCTTAGTAAGTTCTGGGGAACCAGCCACCAACAAAGGCTCTGCCGAACTGTCCGGGAGAGGGACAAAGGGAGGTCTAAGGCCTGAACCTTTTTGTTCCAGGCAGACAGGATGGCGTGTTGAAGTCCCCTTGAGTGGAATTGAGCGAATGGGACGGCCTCGAAAGAGGCTACCATCTTCCCCAGTAGCCGCATACAAAGGCGAATAGGGGACAGACGCCTTGACTTGACTAGTTGAACTAGTTCCCTTAAAGCATCGATCTTTCTCTGGGGAAGAAAAATCTTTCTTTGGTCTGTATCTATGAGTAGACCCAAATACTCAAGCCTTTGCACCGGCACTAAGGCCGACTTGTTTAGGTTGAGAACCCAACCCATGGATTCTAGGAATTCCAAGGTTCTGTGCACTGCTGAGTTTAGACCGGCAACTGAACGGTCTACCAACAACAGATCGTCTAGATAGGCTATTATAGAGATGCCTTGAGACCTTAGATCGGCTAAGAGTGGGGCCAGTACTTTCGTGAATACACGAGGTGCGGTGACCAGACCAAAAGGCAAGACCACGAATTGAAAGTGGCGCTGATTTACCGTGAAGCGCAACAGCTTCTGATGGTTGAGGAAGATGGGAATGTGTAAGTATGCGTCCTTTATATCGATGGACGCCAAAAGCTCTCCTCCTTGTAAGGAGGCAACCACTGACCGGATTGATTCCATCCGGAAAGACTGGACCTTTAGGAACTTGTTTAAGGCCCTGAGGTCCAGTAGTGAGAACCCAATTGTCTTGGATCCTCCCTTGCCAAGCCTCCGCAAACAGCTGAAGTCTTCCCCCCACCCTGCTGAGTGGGGGTGAACCTTCATAATGCTGACTTAGAGGCCGGCTTGGATGGTTTACGGCCCCAAGGCTTTTTGGAAGCCTGAGGCTGGCCCTGCGAGACCTCTGAATGACCCTCTGCCTGGTCCCCAGAGGGTAAATCAACCTCTTCTGAGGATAGTTGTTCCGTGCTGAGGAACTCTGCAGAGGGAGAGGGAGACCTTGTGCGTTTTTCTTTTGAGAGAGAGGATGCAATCAAGGTCGCTAATCTCTGCTCCAGACCACCCATGGCTGAGGCCAAAGCCTCCTGTGTCACAAAAACTGGAGCAGGCGGGACAAGGGCAGATGAGGCACCTGACAGCCCTAATGGTTCACCCTGGGCCTCCTCCAACTTATTAGGAGAGGAACTAGCCGCAGGAGCATGCCCGAGATCCTCTGAGCCTGATGGCGATCCCTTAGGCCTTGTACACACGAGGGAATAAATCCGCTGAAACTGGTCCGACGGACCATTTCATCCGAAAGATCCGGTCGTTTGTATGGTCAAACGGACCGTTTCGGACGGATTTTTCCAGCGGAAAAATTCCAAAGCATGCTTTGAAATATTTCCGCCGGACCCATGTCCGTCGGATATGTCCGCTCGTTAGTACACAAAAGCCTCGGACAAAAAACCCGCGCATGCTCAGTCAAAACGATGGGACGGGAGCACTCGTTCAGGTAAAACTCGCGTTTGTTTGGGACCTGGCACATTCGTCACCTAAACTCTCTATATAGTGTTCCGTTTCGATCGTTTTTTTGTGCTTTCTTCTCTTGCTAGAATGAACCCGTTCTTTTGTCCAGATGTCACATATTGCTAGCTTGCATTTTCATTATTTATTTTTCTATTTGACACAGTTTGCTTGCCAGATGTCCCCACATTTGTTTATGTTCTCCACATTTTAAAAATTTCTCTTTGGACTTAATGTGGAGTATTTATTTTTTTTTTAAGATTTGGATTTAACGTGTTTGGAATATTTCAAATTTTTTTTTTTTTTCTTGTTTCATCCTTTATTTTTATTTTTTTCACAAAAATGGACGCTTCTTTGGGGTTTACCAAGTTCAAACATAAAAGGTCCCCCCCCCCCCCCTAAAAGGAGTTTGGGTCCTTTGCAAATGCCACATTTTGTTTGCCAAATGTCTGATGCTTACTCACCACAGTATTAAACACAATAGACAAGGTTTGAAAGTAAATACAAAAGCCATTTATTTCCGGCCAAAAAATAAATTATAAATCACCAGAACGGCAGCACTTGATGAGATTGCAACATACATGCATACTTGGCAATTACAACATGATGAAGGACAAATTAAGTAACCTCAGGAGTCAATATCAAAAATCAGGATCAGCAGCACATGAACAAAGGAACCCAAGCTGTGCTACTACAACGAGCTCAGTTTTTTGGACAATAAACTGGATGGCAGGGATTCATCTTCTCGACTTCCTAGCAGACTTCCTTCCAGCGAAACTTCCACGGGTCCGTCCACGGAACCTTGCAGGTGGGGCTGATGTGGCAGGAGGAGGATGAGGATGATGGGGAGCAGGCCAAGCTGGATCCCACAGCACAGTGTCCCTGGTCAGCTCGTTCCTTTTCATCCTGGCCAGGACCTGATTTATAATGTCCTTGGCCAGGCTTTTTTGCTCCTCCCCCCCTTGGTTCAGCTCATTGGCCACAAATGCGCTATAGCATTCCGTTGGGTTGAGGGGGGCTCTCATGATTTCGGCAGCCTCCCGGATGACCTGAAGGCTTTCATCATGCACCTCCCTTCTGCGCCTCTTTGCAGCTGGTGGCCTCATTTGGAGGGGAGGAACTTGGCTGATTGTGCTCAGCCTGGGCCTGGGGACCTGCTGCACCTCACTTGACCCGGCCTCCTCCTGGCTGCCACTCACCCCTTCCGCCTGGCTGACATGGGCCTCAGGAGCTGCCACCTCCTGGCTGGTCTCTTCTTCCTGTGTATAAAAAAGGCAACATGTTGTAATTTTTGGCACAATCAAGCACACACATTTTATTTCTCTAGACTTTTTTAGTTAGTATTAATTTCAATTAAACAGACTGTCCTTCTGACCCCTGCATTTGGCATCCCTGTTTGTTTTTTGTTTACAAGATCAACTCACAAATTCAAAATAAATAGCAGCACAAAACTAGTTTTGAAAATACTAGACCTCACTGAAGATGGCCAGATCTGGCTCCATGTCAGCCAGCCCTGCTTCTGATTCTGCAGGGCTCCTGGGATCCGGGGAAGTTCCGCTGGGAGGAAGTGTTGAAACCGAAGCCCTGCCATCCAGTTCATCATTCAAAAAACTGAGCTCTTTGTAGTACCAGAGCTTGGGTTCCTTCTTCTTAGCTGCTGCTGATCCTGATTTTGGATATTTCCGTTTTTTATAGACATTCCTGTAGCTTCTCCTGAGGTTACTGAATTTGTCCTTCACCATGTCGCCTGTGCAACTTGGCACCCAAGTGTGCAGGTATGTCGCAATTTCATCAAGTGCTGCCTCTCTCTTTCCAGTGTCCAAATAATGGGTGTGTCTGGTGTCCCAAAGAAGGGGCATATCCCGATATCGGGCTATTAATTCCATTGTAGCCTCCTTCCCTTTCAGCAAATCCATTCTTTTTGGCTGCTTATCGAAATGAAGCTTCTCAATAGTAATGTCTAGAATAGAAATTGCCAATCAAACACAAAGCACAACTTTCCAAAGGCTCAGCTTTGTCATTCTTAAAATATGTGCACATTCATTCATTTTAGAGCATCTACTTTATACAAACACAGTGTCTTATGCTGCTACATAGCTGGCCTGCTCTGCCGCAATGTTGTAACCCCCAAAAAGTTGGCATTCAGAGTCCATGTTGCAAGTTGTAGCATGTAGTTAAGAACACATCCACCATGAATATGAATGCTAGCATTCACCTCAAGGCACTAGTTCATGTGTAGCTATCATGCCCCTCAGCATTGATGGCAGAAAACACTACCTACTTATCTCTGTCCAACCAATACACAACACTACTGGCATGATCTGACAGCATACTCAAAAATACAAATAAAGAGGAAAGAGCATTCTCTACATATATCTTGATGAAGTGATGTGTCCAAGCACTTTACTCTCTAAATGTTATGGTGGGCCCCAAAATACATAAATAACAGTGGCCTAAAAAGGGTGCAAACAACATCTAAAAGCTCCATCCCCCATGCCTGTTCAAATTATATGCCTGATCCGATGTTTGCATTTACCTTCGTCTCTCTCTCTCCTCGTTTCCGCTCGAGTAATCTCCGCGTAACCTACGTAATCACGTCGTTTCCATTATATTCCCCACGCAATCAAGAAACGCCACCCTCGTCTCCGCCCATGACGTACCAATTTCTGCTTTCCACGCCCATCTGCAACGTTGATTGGAAAATATGGCGATGTCACACGAGCGCACATTAGCCTCTGATCGGGATCAGGAAGGGACACAGGCCGGAACGTCCCGATCCAGGCCAAAACGTTACAAGGCCACAAACATGTCTCTACAAGAGATGGTGGAGTTGGTGTCCATCCTGCGACGGAAGGACTATGATGGTGAGCATGGCCCATACAGCACCCCTAACCGGAGGAAGTCTAAAATTATGGATAAGGCAGCAAGGAAACTTTATGAGATGTTTGGGGTCACCAGGTCCAAAGAGCAGCTCCGGAAACGCTGGTCCGACTTAAAACTGCGCGAGCCAGAGCAGTATCGCAAAATAAAAAGAATCATAGAAAAAAGTAAGTACTTTAAAATGTCTTTGGAGTGCCTATTTATGTCGGAAATGTTTTGCCATGTATATTTCGCCATCTGCCTCGTTGGCCTGCTTGTATTTTTTAAACCCTGCCTTGTAAATTTAGTAATGTTTGTCTAATATAAATCAGACGACTTGCCACGATCGTAGTCAACATCGTTCCAATCACATCGTTTATCCTCAATCCGCGGTTCCAGGAACATCACACCTGGACGAGGCTATTTGGCGAAAAACATCGTTTTCAGAAACAATGTTGAAAATATGATGTGTTTGTGCAAACTAATAAGTTTCTTTAAAAAGGCAATCAGGATTCAGTAATTCACACAGTGCTGAGATAACTTAATATACAGCTGTTTGGACATCTGTAATTTAGAAAACCTGTCTACCCACATAAAATAGTAATTTGGAGTTTAGGAGAAGGGACTCCAAAAAAGACTTATTCAGGAGGCCAGCCATGTGTGTCACTTCCCCAAAAAGCCTCATTATATCGCAGCTAGGGAGACATCAGCTAGCAAAAAAAAGGAACATGGTTTGTGCTGTAATAAGGCCAAAACTAGAATTGTAACGCCACTTCTAAGCAATGTTTGCAAATTAGTCCCTCCAAAAAGATCTGTTTGGTTTTTTTTTTTTTTTTTTTTTTTTTTTTTTTAGGGGAAAGAAGAGGACAGCGCTATGAGGAGTCAGGGAGGCCCACACTGTCTCCCAAACGGCCCGAAAAAAATTGTTGAGCAGGAGGATGATGAAGAAGGAGAGGAGGAAGAAGGAGAGGAGGAAGGGAGAGAGGAGGAAGGCGGATTGGTGGAGGAAGGCGGATTGGTGGAGGAAGGCGGTTTGGTGGAATTTGGCGGATTGGTGGAGGAAGGCGGTTTGGTGGAATTTGGCGGATTAGTGGAGGAAGGCGGATTGGAGGAGGAAGGCGGATTGGTGGAGGAAGGAGAAGTTGAAGAAGAAGGAGAAGTTGTAGAAGATGTTGAACTTGTCAGTACAACAGGTCAGTGACACCCCAGCTTTGCAGGGAAAAAGAGATGTAGATAGGCCTGGACCTTACTTACTTACAATGTTGTGTTTTTCCTTTGGCATTTTTAGGGGATGAAGATGGGATTAGCACATCTGTCGCTCCTATTTTTTCTCGTGCAAGTGCACAAATCCTAATACAGCAGATAATGGAGTGCAGCACCGATCTGGCCAATATGAGGGAAAGGATGGTGGTGATGGACCAAAACTTCAAAAACATGCTCGATATTTTGGGACGTATATAGAAGACTATCCCCCCAGCTGCCCCCCATGCCCCCCCTGCCCTCACCCCTAACCACCCCACTCTCAAAGATGTTGTATAATGTTCGTTTAATATCCCCCAAAATTTGAGGATGCACACACACACACGGGTTTATTTACTAAAGCTATAAGGGGCAAAAGCAGCATCACTTGGCATATAAAACAATCATCTTCCATGTTTGGATGCGAAGTCTTAATTGACTAAGCTTAATTTAGAAGCTGATTGGCTTATATGCACAAATAAGCCGGAGTTTGGACTGTTTAGTAAATAAACCCCAATGTCTGTTCACATGTGCGAT
Organism: Rana kukunoris; assembly: GCA_029574335.1. NCBI lineage: Eukaryota > Metazoa > Chordata > Amphibia > Anura > Ranidae > Rana > Rana kukunoris. The sequence goes on along the minus strand of CM056052.1, from coordinate 155,481,070 downwards.
CTGCCAGCACAGGACATTAATTGTATGTGCTTTGTGGGTGCAACCCCTTCCTTACTTATCAAGTAGGTGACAGAAAGGGGTTGCACCCACAAAGCACATACATTGATCACCCATGATGGCAGATAGCACATGTGAACATTTCGCATGGGATCTCATGTGAAAAAACACCATTTGGCCCATCACACACACACAGCATGTGTGCATCCTCAAATTTTGGGGGATTCCGGCGTGACCTAAGACCATGTTGTCTGGGTTTGTTATGCCAAATAAAAGGTTGAACTTTGTAAGTTCGATTGTTAGATATGTTTGTCAAAACCACAAAATATTTTTTGAATAAATAAATACTTTCTAAACCAAGTTTTCTAATTAAAACACAAAAATGTTCGTAAATAAAAAACAAATAAAAAAAACTTTAAAAAAACACACACACACCAGTGGCTTCTTATTTCTAACCTCAATACCCAGTTTGTAGAAGAGTGACTAGAATGTGCAATTGTGTGTATTTACTAAAACCTGCTAACTAAATTGGGCACAAGAAATGCACTAGTTTCAGAACCTGGAAGACAGATAAAAAGAGAAAAAGCAATAATGACAAACAACTGTATAAAGTCCAATGGTCAAATTATTTATTATTTATTGGTAATATTTCTTTATTTTGGGGGCCGAATTATAAAGAAATATTAATCTGGCATAGCTATGGCCCCCCGACCCATAAAGTACTCAACATATTTGTCGCGTACCTCACGAGCAGATTGGGTGACCGAGCCAGCGCGACCAGTGTCCAGCCCAGGAAGGGTATCTGAGGGTAGTCCTGCCTCAGCACCGATGTTGGGTAGGTACGTCTGGGAATGCCTGCGTAAAAAATTATGCAATATGCAGCAGGCCAAAATAACAGAGTTAAATTTATATTCCGCCAGATGTATCGCTGTCTGGAACAGGCGGAACCGGCTGGCGAGTATCCCAAAGGCATTCTCGACTACCCTCCGGGCCCTGGCCAGCCGGAAATTGAAGACTCTCCTCTCCGGGGTGAGGGTCCTCTGGGGAAAAGGCCGCATGAGGTGAGGTCCAAGTCCAAAAGCCTCGTCCGCTAAAAAAACAAACGGAAGTCCTTCCACATTGTCTTCATCCGGTGGCAGTTCAAGACCACCAGTTTGTAGACGCCTGTAAAATTCGGTCCGCGCGAACACTCCCCCATCAGACAGCCGGCCATTCTTCCCCACGTCCACATACAAAAATTCGTAGTCTGCCGACACCACCGCCATCAACACGATACTATGAAAACCTTTGTAGTTATAATAGTACGAGCCCGAAAGAGGTGGCGGCACTATGCGGACGTGCTTCCCATCAATTGCCCCTCCGCAGTTTGGAAAATCACAACGCTGGGCAAAGTGGGCAGCCACAGTCTGCCATTCCTGCGGCGTGGAGGGAAACTGTGGGGACAAAAGCAAAAAAACAAATTAGCACTTTGGCACAGAAACAACATTGCAAACACTAGTAAAAAAAAATCATTCTGCAACATCACGGTATTAACATTTCCAAAAATTAGTGTATAGAGAGTATTTAGGGCAACAAATCTAGAGACAATTATTATCAGACTCCACATCACGCTGATGGGGCAATACACTTTTTTAGAGGGAGGGAGTTGAACTACAATGGAGCAGGACACCAAATAAAAAAAAAAGGTGTTTTTGTCCCTAGGAGATGATGCTGGACAGGTTAGTAGTGTTGAAGGTAAAAATATGCAGGTAGGCCAAACCATATTAACCTGGAAAGCTTAACAACATGCATGGGGAGAAAAGGGAACATTAAGCACACAGCATATTACAATCATGGTGACTAGGAAAACCAACACAAAAAGGTGAGAAAAATATGCAAACATTATTAAAGACACAGATTGTGATGTTAAAGGAGGAAACTTACCTTAATAAACTCCTCCTGCATGACTTGTATGATGGCAGAACACGTCTCCGGTATGATGATCCCAAGCGCCTGGGGAGAGATGCCTGTTGAGAACTTGAGGTCCTGCAGGCTCCTCCCAGTCGCCAGGTACCGCAACGTGGCAATAAGCCTCTGCTCAGCCGGAATGGCTTGGCGCATCACAGTGTCCTGCCTCGTGATATAGGGGGACAGGAGATCCAGCAGACGGTGGAAAACGGGGTCCGTCATACGGAGAAAGTTCCTGAAGTCATCAGGATTATTCTCCCGGATCTCCCTAAGCAGAGACATATGAGAGAATCGATTACGCTGCCGCAACCAATTCTTGGCCCAGGAACTCCTCCTCCTACTGTTCCTGTCCAAATCACTGGAATGCACACAGACTCCAGAACAAAACCCATAAACAGCACGAACTCGTGAAAAGTTGCGCTGCTGCTCCATCATGGCTTCAAACCGGCCGGCTGGTCAGTCAAGAACACACTCAAACAGAAAGCACCCCCAAATCCAGCAAGACCTGCAAAGATCGCACGTCAAACAGATACGACCGTACAGGACGGCACTGCAAAGCAGAAACGCCGCGTACGGCGACACTGAATGACAAATACGAGCCCACAAGCACACACTGAACCTGAAAATACGACCTGTTAAGCGCGGAGACTGAAAAGCACGAATCAGCTCTAACCAAACCTTCGCTAACACCGAACTAGCAGAAGCGGAACAGAGGGCGGCGCCGATGGCTTCGTCATTCCCCTTTATAGTGACGTTGTACGTGGTTTACGTGCCCGCGTTCTGGTCCGCTGGGATTTCGGTCCGATGGTGTGTACGCTCATCAGACCAACGGACAAATTTGACTTATCCGCTGGGAAATATCCGTCGGATGTTTCCGACCGGATACATTCCCTCGTGTGTACAAGGCCTAAGATCTCTTTGTACTTCTAGTCCCTGAGCCTTTAGCCATAATAAAGCTGAGTTACTCACAACAGGTGCAACTGCTTGCGGACCTATAGACCAGCACTGACGCTGCTATTTGATGGTTGGCAAGGTGCAGAGCCCACTATGTGCCTTAAGCAAGTGTCACTGTCCAACAACCAGCACTAATACTGAAAGTTTGTGCATGAGTACTCTCTGTGTCCACCATCAGCCAGGATGGGTGAAGTGGACTTGAGCATTTATGGACTAGGTGCAAGTCACCTGACCTGCTCTGTCCTGTAATCTCAAGTCTCATAGAGAACAGCTGAGATGAACCCCTTGCGCGCATGCGCACGCACGCGCAGCTGCCTGAGCGTGCACCACGAGGCTGCGCGCGCGCGCACACGTAGCCGCACGCGCGCACACGTAGCCGCACGTGCCTCTACAGCCCCATGCACGTCGCGCACACGCGTGCGCACAGATGCAGCCAATAAATTTGTGTTATTGCGCGCGCGCGTGCGCTTATGACACATACTATGTCGCGCGCGCACGAGACGCAGGCGCGCCTGTGCATGAGGTTGGAGCCACCACAGCTACCATGTGAGGACCAGGTAAGACAAAACTGTGGCCAAAACTTTTGGACAACCTTACTCTGCTAAACCTGCACAGGAGGGGCTAATTGACTGAGCATAGACACCCCTCCTCCCACAGCACTCAGGACAATGTTTTTAGAGAGGCACAGACAGATAGCTTAGGCAAGCATAATGGCTCAAAAAAAGAAGGATACCTTCAGGACCAAGTCCTAAAGCACCTTCACTTACCTGATCAAACGCTGCAGGACTCTGCCACACAGAGCCCAATCTTCGCCCATCACGGAGAGCAAAGTCTGCAGACCTTCAGGGACCAGGGTCCATGGACAGGAACACCACACACCTGGACCCATATCGCACCCTGTCAGTAAACTTTTGGTATTAGGAAATTGACCAAAGTACTGAATAATCAGGATCCAGCCCTCAAATGAGGAGCATTACAGGCAAAACCCCGTTCTTCTCAACCGGGGCCCGGGTACCGTCCACTTTGGCTATGAAGCGCTTTGGACGGATCCGGATTTATGGAGGCTTTTTACATCCAGTATGGATCCCTCCAGTGGAGCTCCTTGGAGCACATGTTCACTCGTGACCAACACCTTAGACACTGGCGAAAAAACTGAGGTACTCCCGGTATGGGAGGGGTTATATAGGGGAGGGAACTTCCTGCCTTAAGGGCGTGCCAGTGTCCATCACCTGATGGTACTCCATAACCCACATAGTAATTACTATGCTTCTCTGTGTCCCGTGATGTACGATAAAGAAAAAATCCTTAGTATATTCTATACCCATAAAATATGCTTAGATTGGTACACCAGCATGCTGAACAATAAAAAAGTAGCAGATTCCTCTATCTACACAAATTAGATGGATTGAGGAATCCCTCCTATTGGATAGGGCCTGTCCCTGGTACAATCCTTCCCCAAAATTAGTCTGTCCACCAGTAAAATTCCACCCCTTGTTAGTCTGTTCCCCAGTGCAACCTTTTAAATTAATCCGTGGCCCGGCCCAGAACAACCCCCCCACCCCCATGTTTTTGTGGACCCCAGTATAATACCCCCTAGGTCAGTACAATACCACAATCTGTCTGACTGACATGGGGAGGTTTTACTGGGCACAGACAAACCTGGGGGGGGTGGCCTAAAGTACAGACTCAATCTGTCACATCTGCACAATGCCCCGCCCCCAAATTCACAGACTAACATAGGAGATCTAATTTTTCAGGGACCAGCCCCCACAAGAGATGATGAACCTGCCTGCAGCTCCAACTATAGGTTCTGTGTGTGGCTATAAGTGATGTCAGACAGGATCCTCTGACAAAAGCTGCAGTGACAGGAGGCAGAGCCACACAGCTGGCAGAGACAGGGGCAACACAGCGGGTAGTGACAGAAGCAGCACAGAGGGCAATGCCAGGCGCTGCTGAAGAGCATCTGACTTGTCTCATTTATTGGTGCAGTTGGGGTCAGAGCACAGTGGGTCCCATGCCCCTGAGGCCCATGTGCAGTACACACATTGCACCCATGGATGATATGCCACTGGTGTGTTTTTTTATGAAACCAGGTAGCTGACAGGACAACCTCTCAACTGCAGTGTTTGTATCAGATAAAATTAATAGAGCAACTATAAGTATTTCATAAGTAAACCAGCATGATTCTAATATATTTACGGAATATTTAAAATCCTGAATATGCAGTCATGTCTGATTCTCTATAATGTAACACAACCTTTTTTTATCTAATGGGTAACCTCTTCAACGGCCTAGAATCCTTGGTATTAACAATACACACTACTCAAGAAACCACCCGTCTTGTGGACGTCTATGAGCCAATCAAAGTGTTTTAACTACCGTATTTATTGGCGTATAACACACACCCTAATGTTAAGAGGGAAGTTTCAGGAAAAAAAACATATTTTAAATAAACAACTTTGAAGCAAATTAGGGGTCAGTGCCCATGAATGTCCATCTGCAGCCTGATCAATGTCCCCAATGCAGCCCATCAATGCAGCCTGATTAATGCTCTTTCCCAGTGCCAAACCTTTCATCCAAATTCTAAATTGCTGCATTTACAAATTTTAAAAGCCAATATAAAGGAATAGTAGATGTAAAAAAAATTAAACTTTTTTTTGGGTTAATTCTCCTTTAACCTCTTATGGACCGCCGCATGTACATTTACGTCGGCAGAATGGCACCGACAGGCACATCAACGTATATATACGTTGGTGCCTTAAGGTGGGTCGGGGGTCCGATTGGGACCCCCCCCCGGTACATGCGTCGGTCCCTGTTGCTGGCCGAGTGATCTGGGACAAGGGGGCGGTTATTCATTTTTGTCCGCCCCCTCCGGATCGCTCCCAGCCAATCCGCGCGCCCCCCGCCCTGCACTTCCTCCTCCTGTGTAAACACAGGAAGAGGGAAGTGATGTGATCTCTCCTCTCAGCATTTTTTTCAACCACCGCTGAGGAGAGATCACATCACACAGTAAGTCTGCACAACACTACACTGACACACACTACACATAGGCACATTAACCCCTTGCGATCACCCCCCCCCCCCTCCCCCTGTCACAGTGTCACTGAATGCAGTGATCATACATGTATGATTACTGTATTTAGTGGCAGTGTGACAGTCAGTTAGTGTTAGGTTCAGGGTAGCCCCCGTACCCCCCTCTAATAAAGTTTTAACCCCTTGATCACCGCCCTAGTTAACCCTTTCACTCCCTATTGCAAGCATCACTAAGCGATCATTTTTCTGATCGCTGTATTAGTGTCGCTGTTCCCGCTAGGTAGCTAATTTTTTTTTTTATTGCGATTTTTTTTTACTAAAGACATATGGCTAAATAAATTTTAGCCTAAATGTTTGACTAAAATTTAGTTTATTTGTTTTATCTTATAACAAAAAGTAAAAAATATTGATTTTCTTTAAAAAATGTCGCTCTATTTTTGTATATAGCGCAAAAAATTAAAATCCCAGAAGCAATCAAATACCAATCAAAAGAAAGCTCTATTTGTGGGAAGTAAAGGACGTAAATTTTGTTTGGGAGCCATGTCGCACTACCGCGCAATTGTCAGTTAAAGCGACGCAATGCCGAATTGCAAAAAGGGGCCTGGTCATTTACCTGCATTTTGGTCCGGGTCTTAAGTGGTTAAGGGGGTGTGACAGGAGGCGTGTCCTATGCCTACATACGTTTGCTAGCAGGTGTCCCTCATTCCCATCTCAAAATGTTGGGAGGTATGGGTTATGAGGGGAGAGATCACTTATGATTGCATGGACTCTACATATGGGACTTTCTTTGAAAACAATATAGTTTGCACTAAACATATGTGGATTAAATGCACATGCATATTTGTTAACAATATTTGTGTAAGTTTTCACATGTATTTGCTACATGCATTTAAATGTTGACTAGTTGTTTAAAAATATTTATTTAGGTATTGTCATCCCAGCGCAGTTTCCACTCAGGTGTATTTCCTTTGCATTTTTTTTTGCTGATAATTTTTGCTTTGACTAAAGTTTTCCTTTATAGTACTCTTCTTTTTCTTTTCAGATACAACACAATAGGTTAAATTCTGCTGTTTGATGTAGTCTCACATTTTATTATATGTAATAACTAAAAAGCTAATAGTTTCACAGTAAGAGGACAGGTGTATGGTGTATTTCTACCACAAGGTGGCAGTAAAATTCATGAATCGGGAGCTAAACATTATAGTCACATTTTCTACTTGTTGCATTAACATGGAAAGGGATTCAATTATTACAATAAACTGCAATGGTTATCTCAGCAGTTTTGTTTCAAATTGAATATGATGCATAATTTGAAATAATCAATTACAGTTGGTCTTTTTATTAGTGGTTTTGAGACTGTCTTAAATGCAAAAAAGTGTGATTGTGTGATTTCAACTGTCAAACAAAGCTGTGTACATTTTCAGTCATATCCGACTGTGACCTGTTTTAGATAACAGCGAAAAAGCCATTCTGTCGCTGCTGGTATTTGAACTGATGTGCTTTTCTATTACCTTTTATTTAAGCGATTATTGGCAATAATGCAAAAGGTTAACCATAAAAAGAACCAGGCTTGTGCACAAGAATATGAATATTTAGTTTTAAAGTCCCAATCTGGGAAAAAATTTACCCCCCTCCATTCCCCAACCCATCCTGCAAGGTTTATTGTTTTTTACCTAGTGGAGCAAGTCATACTTATCTAAGTCTTTCATCCTGGTCCCTTGCCTTTCCAGGTGCAGGGGACCACTAATCCAGTGCTGCATGTCATCCCTCTTTTGGATCCTGAGAGTACCCTAATGAACAGCTAATAGGGAATGTCCACATGTCCACATCACACCAGAAGTACACGGATGAAAACAGTTAACCAAGAGCTGCAGCATTGTGTGCCCATGGTTATAGGTAGTAATAGGGGCATTTATTCCGTGATCAGAGGGAGTAGAAGTGGGATTACTATTATCCCTGATATGGGCTTTAAAGTCTATCTCTAGCATGGTGAGGATTCTGAGCTCCAGCCCTCACCCTCTCCTCATCTTCACCATCCGGTGATGTCTGTATTTAACAAAGTGCAGCTAATTTTATGTGCGCACCATTCAATACAACAGTAGTGTGAGCACAGGCTGCCATTACAATACACCCCTCATGAACGCATTCATGGCACCCTTGGTCCACAGGAAGTGGGTTTAATGACCACTGGCAAATCATTTAACATGAGGCTGCCTACCTCTAGTGGGAGAGAGAATCCATTGTAGGGTTTAAGGAGAGTATGGCAACACAGGCTAATATTTATATTTTTATGTTGGACTAATTATATATTTTTAGCAGTTTTTCTGATTTGAAGTAAAATTCCAGTCTAAACCTAATGAGTTTTAAAAATGTATCCTCCCACTTCTTACACCTTTGCTGACTAACCTATGAAAAAAAATGTATATACTTATTTTCAGCTTGCTCCAGACTGATGTTATGATCCAGATCCTCTATGTCAGCCAGCAGAGACTGCAGATTAGGGGAGGAAATGCTGAAAACAACTGGCACATGGGAGACTATGGATGACCTCACTGCTCCTGCAATTCCCAGCTGTTGGTAAGATCTTCCTCCTCTCCCCTGCAGCCGCCGCTGGCTGTCACAGAGGATTACATTACTGGACCAGAGAGGGCTGAAAATAGATAAGTAAACAAAATTTTTGTTTATAGAGCATAGGTATTAGGAGTGGGGAGTGGACATTTTTAAGCGTAGTTTATGTTGGAAGTTTACTTTAAAATAGCATAATTAAGCAGGCATACTTAAAATATATATATAATTCTTCACTTATACCATTTACATGGATGGACCATAGTGTTGTACTAACAACATTCACCTCTTTAATTCCTGAAACACAAGACCCCACATAGCTTATCAATAATTACATATTATCACATCCATCTCATTCCCTAGATCTAGAGAAAGCTTTAAAGAAATATCTGGTTAATAATACGACTCCCGACATCTCCGCAATGATACTTTGGCTAGCACATGAACCGGTGATCAGTGGTGTTTGTATTCGCCAGGCTTCTGTTCTCAAAAAAGAAAAATGCCTAAAGCAACAAAAACTAGAAGCAAAATTTAATTCTGCACATGCGCTCTTCCAATCTAACCCCTCGCCAGCGACAACATTTAAATTAGATAGAGTATGCCTTGATCTTGACCTTTTGCTTTCAGTCTCACCAGATAAAACAATATGTAAAGCCAAACACTTATTTCATTTTAAAGCCAATAAACCTACTACAATCCTTGGCCGTGCACTTAATAAGATAAATCACGCCTAAACCAATATGATTGAAGATATCACAAGATATGTATACCAGTAATCCTATAAAAGTTCTAAGTGCCTTCCAAAAACATCTTGCCTCCCTATATAGCAAGGAAGAACCTCTAGATCAGACCTCAGCAGACTTCTGCTTTTCACAGTTCACTCTCCCTCCCAACTATTTCCCCTGCTCATCGCAAGTGCCTTGAAAACCTTATATCCACTAGTGAACTACTGATGGCCATTAAATCCCTTAAGTTGAATAAACGCCCAGGCCCGGATGGCTTTTCAGCCTTGTACTACAAAAAAAATAGCTTCTATCATAGCTTCAATATTGACTGAAGCCCTTAATTCCCTTTTAAACGGACATTCATTTAGAACTAAAACATTAACTGCAATTATTTTAATGATACCTAAACCCCAATCTGACGAAACATCTTGCTCTAATTACAGACCCGTCTCACTGCTCAATTTAGACATCAAACTTTCAGCTAAAATGTTAGCAACTCGCCTAAATAATACAGTTGGCTCTCTAATACATAGAGATCAAGTAGGCTTCATCCCAAAAACGTCAAGCGGGGGACAATATACGTAGAGTAACACGATTGATGAATATTGCCAAATCAAGGAAGATCCCACTTTTTTTCTGTCTTTACATATCAAAAAAGCATTTGATACAGTTTCTTGGCCCTACCTATGCTATGTTCTAAAAAAAATGGGGATTTGGCCCTCATTTCCTTAGTTGGATCTCCTCTTTATATGATAAGCCTAAAGCATATGTAAAATATGCAGGGTATAAATCAAACACTTTTGACATCTGCAGAGGTACGAGACAGGGTTGCCCACTATCCCCACTTATATTTTCCTTACTTATTGAACCCCTTGCCCAATCAACTCGCTCTGATCCCTTAATCAAAGGCCTTGAGTTAGCTGGACACCATCATAAAACCTGTCTCTTTGCAGATGACATTTTGATCTTTATGTCCTCACCACATATTTTCGCTCCTACTCTAATCCGAAAACTTCATAATTTTGCTCATATTTCTTGCCTAGTCATTAATCCCCAAAAATCTATGGCACTAAATATCTCCCTTTTTCTTGCAGATGTCCAACTGGCACAAGCATCTTTGCCTTTCCCATGGTCCACTACCAGTCTTCCATACTTAGGAATTTTCCACCTACAGTATTTTACGACAAATTACCAATTTATTAACACAATGATCTTCGCTCCCTATATCTTGGATTGTTAAAATTAATGCTATTAAGATGATCATATTACCTAAAATTCTTCATCTCTTCAGGGTTTTACCCATCTCGGTCCCAACATATTTTTTAAGAATAATGCAGCGTAAGTTAACAACTTTTGTTTTTGGTTCTTCAAAACCCCACTTGCCCAAACATACATTATATCTTCCAAAACTTAAAGGTGGTCTCGGATTTCCTAATATATCTTCTTATTACAATGTGGCTCATTTGGCACAAATTCCTAAATGTCATGCGACCAGTAAAATACCACTTTGGGTAGCTCTGGAATCTAAAGATTGTGGCCCATTATCAATCTCCAATCTCTTGTGGTTACAGCCCTCTTGCCGGAAAAAAACGTACAAATTCGATAACTAAAAACAATATCTCGTAATATGGGACAGATTTAAATTGTTGTGTGGCTTGCAATCCCCACATAATGCGCTCTTATCATTCCTTAAATATCCTCTTTTACCCAGCTTGGAAATTTCCTAAAACCTTTAAAACATGGACAATCTCTAAATTGACTCAATTATACGATCTTCCTTCCTCTAATTCCTTTAAAGCATTCTCTGAGTTATGTGATAATCATGAATCTTGCCAAAATCTGAAATTTTCCGATATCTTCAGATTAAAAATTGATATATGCCCAATATCCAAGGAAGACTCACACTTGATAAATTATCATACTTGGAAAACATATGTAAAAATGACCCTCAAGCAAAAGGACTCATTTCAAACATATATGTCCAACTGATTTCTAAATCGGATTCTAGCCCACCCACATATTTAGCTAAGTGGGAATCTGACCTTGGATTATTTTTGGAAACAGCAATATGGGATAAGATCTAGACAACTACGAAATCTTCCTCTCAAAATATAACTGCTTTAGAAACGAACTATAAAGTACTTACACGTTGGTTGTCAGAAAAACAATCAGAGCCACAATACTAATAAATTACTCCTATAATAACGTGAGAAAAAAAAAGCAACAAATATAACCCTCCGAGTGTCTACACAGCTGCTAAACGCTTATAGTGATACACCACACCTACTGCAATATTAATTTTGTGAAAATAGTGCCATGCTGTGTATTTATATAAACAAATAATTATACATTCCATGAAACAATTTATGAAAAAATAAAAATAAATAAATTATAAAAAACAGTTCATATGTAAGTTTCCAAAGCTGTCACCACTGTGAAAAAATCCTATTTAAATGGATCCAATATTCAGTGCACACCACCACCTGCTAAAATGCATGCTCACCTCAAGGATGAGTATACAACTCAGACAGATCACTCCATGTGTCCACCATGATCAATCCACATTACCAATGGTAGTAATTCCTACAGTCTCCAGACTGCACCACTGTGTGGGTAATCAACGTTTAAATTGTCTCCAAACACCACCTTCCTCCATTCGCTTTTTAATAATCAATTCCACTTATATATCCAGGTGTTAAGGAAATGAAACAAAAAACACAAGTACCATAGTGTTCTCTGCTTTTGAATTTATTAAAAAAGCCGACACGCGTTTAGAAGGGAGGAGTCGTATCTGTGATGTCAGGCGAAGCACCATGAGTCTAGATCTGCGTTAAATGAGCTGGTGATTTGATGCATGCTGTTTTTATTGTTATTGCTTGTAAGTGTAACTTTTTAGGGGGGCTTTTTTAATAAATTCAAAAGCAGAGAACACCATGGTACTTGTGTTTTTTGTTTCATGTCCTTAACCCCTGGATATATAAGTGGAATTGATTATTAAAAAGCGAATGGAGGAAGGTGGTGTTTGGAGACAATTTAAACGTTGGTTACCCACACAGAGGTGTGGGTATTACTACCATTGGTAAAGTGGATTGATCGTGGTGAACACATGGATTGATCTGTCTATGAGTTTTATACTCATCCTTGAGCTGATCAGGCATTTTAGCAGGTGGTGGTGTGCACTGAATATTGGATCCATTTAAATAGGATTTTTCACAGTGGTGACAGCTTTGGAAACCTACATATGAACTGTTTTTTCATAAAAGAAAATATATTTTTTCATAAATTGTTTTATGAAATGTATAATTATTTGTTTATATAAATATGCAGCACTGCACTATTTTGACTTACACGTTGGTACTTCCAGAATTGCTAAATTTTAACCCTCTTGTTTTTGAGGCTGTACTGAACCTAGATCACATTTTCATATTTGGTGGACCTGTCCAATAGTGTTGCTCACGAATATTCGCATTGCGAATATTCGTAACGAACAGGGCTTTTTTTCTGGGGGAACTTGGGGGAACTCAGTTCCACCACCTTTGGCTCAGACCCTTTGGTGCCTGCTCACCACAATCACTTGTAAACACAGAAGTCTGGTTTCTGTGTTTACAAGTGACAGCTTTGTAACCCCCTGAACTCTGCACTCTGTATGTAATGCAATTCTGGTATTTAATGCCCCTTTAAGACCCTTCTACTGTTTGTGAAATCTGAACGGGTCGTGGTTGAGTTCCTGTACCTATTTTCTGAGAAAAAAAGCTCTGGTAACGAATATTGCATATTCGAGTATTCGCGAATAAATCGAATATCGCGGTGAATATTCGATATTTTTTCAAATTTATTTTTAAAAAATATCACATCCTAGTGATCTCCATCGACGTCTAAAAGCATTGCTGGTATGATTAGAGACCCTGGGCCGAGTAGCTGAGGCAATCCTTTTATGTTGCCGAATATTCGCAATGCGAATATTCGTATTACGAATATTCGCAAATACTTTCTCTGCCCTTCTGTGTTTTGTGTATATAAAAAAAAAAAAAAAATAGCTTTAGTTTAGTCATATAAGGTTGTGTAAGTAGAGTTAGTGTTTAGTGCATATTAGTTTAGTAATCCAGGAAATGATCTCCGTTTTCGCGTGTTGACGAGAATTTCGCAATCAATTTCGCATTCGCATTAGCGAAATTTCGCAATATTGTTTTTTTGATAAAATATCACGAATATTCGATATTAGCAAATATTTCACGAATATTCTTCTATATATTCGTGAAATATCGCAAAAACGAATATGGCGTATTCCGCTCAACACTACTGTCCAATTGTCAAAAGATTTTGGGAAGACATATTCTGCATGATTGAGACAATATTTGCAATGTCCATCCTTCCTAATCCTTTGATTGCACTTTTGAATTTAAAGCCGACAACTCTTTCTAGTAACCAGTTCAAGCTAAAATTCTACAGATCACTACAGCCACGAAACAAACAATCGCTAAAGCCTGGAAAACTCATACCCTGATATTAGATTAAAACAGAGGCTAGAACGCATGACAAAATTCCTAAATTCAAGAATATATGGCTTCTTTGGAAGACACATTATCTTCATTCTAATCGATGTAACCTTATTGATGCCTGGGTAAATTTCTCATGCATTTTAATTTCCCCACATTTAACATACCCTGTATGTTGGAAACATGCCCTGCCTCGGAGACCACTTGTCTTTCATTTCCATTCCTCTCTCCTTTTCTTTTTCTAATCTTATCACTATTTTACCTTTCCTTTTCCTTTCTTATATTCCTTTCTCTTTATCAGGTTCACATAGCATTACTTGGAATTGTATCTCTTGCTTATATGTCACTAACCATTGGAATTTCCTCCTAGTTAAAATAAGAGAGCGATAACTCCTCAGCACTTTTTTTTTTTTTTACCAAGATCTTTAGATATTCTCAAATTATATTTATTTTGAGACTCCATTATTCTATTATAGTCTAGGTTTAGACATATATGCTTTCTTAATACTATAAAAAAAATCTTAGATGACAACATCTTAATTAAAGTAAGAGACAACTGTATCTTTAGTGATATTTTAATGGTATACTGTCTGTACCTCACTATTGTATATACCTGTATCAATTTTAAATCTGTTTCCTTGACTTAAAAATGTCAATAAACAAATTTGAAGAGAAAAAAAAAATATATAAAATGTACCACCTTATTTAGCTTGGAGCTTGAAAATACCAGAAAGCATGCATGGATACAATTATGTGTCAATATGTTTTTTTTGTATATATATATATATATATATATATATATATATATATATATACACACACACACACACATATACAGTGCACAGCATATTTAAAAATTCCATTTGAATTGACTTGAATGAAAAATGTAGTGCAACTAACATTAGGCAAATACTAACTCAAAGTAGCTTCAATCCGTATTAGTTCATTAAAGTAAATTTAGACATGCTAAGTTCATCTTCCCAATATGAATATATTACATTTTTTTTATTTATTTCTTACATCATTTATTTAAAGAACACTAACCTAGACATTTCCTGAAGAAAGGCAAAGGGCTGCGTTTACTTAGAGTATATAAATAGTAGGTATCTATGTATTCAACCAAGCTACAGTACACATGAAGTGAAGAGGAATTTCAGTGGAACATAAACCTGAGTCACTGGCTTGAAGGAAAGGTACTGTGCAATGTGGTTTGCTTAGCACAAGCAGGTCTCTGTTCAATGGTGTCTGGCTCAGTCCAAGAAAAAAAGAAAGAAAAAGCAAACAAGAGCCTCCTTCACATTCATCCTCCGTTTATACCTAGACATTTAAACAGCATTATCAAAGAAGACCAGTACTATGTGCTCAGCAGGGATTTTTCTTCTTATGGTTCAATTTAAATATATAATTGTTCCCTCTCAATTGTTGAATGTTCAGTAGCATGGATGCCCCTGTCAGAATACAACAGCTCAACTGGGAAGATCGCTGTACTAACATTGGATCATTAGTAAATCGGCTCAGACTGAAGCTGTATGTTGTTTTTTTCATTCATCAAAACTTTTAGTGTGTACCAGGCTTTAGTCATTCTTGGGGAAGTAGTGCCTGCAAAATTTGAAAGGACAACCCTCAGGCTGGGTTCACACTGGTATGACATACGACTTTGGAAGCACATGTTGCATGACGTGTGTAAATCAATGGTTTTCTATGAGAGCTGTCTTAACTGGTCCGACTTTGAAAAAGGTTCCTGCACTACATTGGTCCGACTTCGGTCCTACTTCAGCCCATTGACTATCAATAAAGTCGGATCAAAGTAGGATCCTTGTCCTTACTATCCAACTTGCGACATCTGATATGGTTATTACAGCAGCAGTACAAGGAAATAATGTCACGCTGGGATTGTTTTGATGAAGGATAAGTCAAACTATCACAAAGTTGGATCAAATTAGTATCCTGTTCATTCAAGTCAGAGGGATGTAGAACCAATGTAGGGCCGATGTAGGACTAATGTCACAGAGCAAAGTTGGATTACAGTCGTATGACCGGTGTGTAGTATCAGTGTGAACCCAGACTAAGTCAAGCTCTCTTACAATCTTGCGATATAATACTGCAATTATGCAAATCCACTGACCGAGTATAAAAATTGTGTAACTAATGTGGGTAATACGTGAACGCCACAGCTACCAACACATAGGCTGTCACTGCAATTGTAAGAAATTATGGGGTCCATGGCTAGATACACCTGGTCTTAGCCTGAGTGAATGTAATTATGAGATTTTTGCAGTGTCTAGAGAGACCATAGAGATGAAAGTACTGGTTATGTTGTATACTGGGTATTGATTCCCTGCTTTTTTTTTTAGGTCTGACTCTTATTTTTTTTGGAAGCTTTTGAGATGAGAAAAGAATGTATGTTCATTAAAATGGTCATTACGCTCCTGCATTGCCATATTCCGTTTGATAAAACGTTCTTAAAAAAAATCATCCATGCCATTTAAGGTTTAGCATTAAGTAACAAAATCGAGCGTATTGTATATTAAAATACTCTAAAACAGGCATCCTCAAACTACGGCCCTCCAGCTGTTGCGGAACTACAAATCCCATGAGGCATTGTGAAACTCTGACATTTACAGACATGACTGAGCATGATGGGAAATGTAGTTCCTGAACAACTGGAGGGCCATAGTTTGAGGACCCCTGCTCTAAAAAGTCAAAACATAGCATGTGATCATTATAGATGTTATTCTACATGGGTTACTTGAACTTCAGGTTCGTTGAAAATGTAAAGCCAATTAATAAAATGTATTATGCCCTGTACACACGATCGGTTAGTCTGATGAAAACGGACCGATTGACCATTTTCATCGGACAACCCGATCGTGTGTGGGCCTCATCAAATTTTTTCCCCATCTGGGAAAAAAATAGAACCTGGTTTAAATTTTTCGTATGGTTAAATAAACGATGGTCTGTGTGGAAATCCATCGGTCAAAAATCTACGCATGCTCTGAATCAAGTCGACGCATGTTTGGAAGCATTGAACTTCATTTTTCTCTGCACATCGCTGTATTTTACGTTACCGCATTAGACACTATCGGATTTTTAACCGATGGTGTGTAGGCAAGACTGATGAATGTCAGCTTCATCGGATATCTGATGAAACAATCCATCTGTTAGTTTCGACATCAGACGAACCGATTGTGTGTACAGGGCATTAGTTAAATGCTTTTACAAGGAATTCTGTGATTTTGTAAGGGGAAACTGTCTCTTATTCTTAGGCCGCATACACACGATCAGGCGGCGTACACACGACCGAGGTTCTCGCTGGAAACCAGCGAGAACCTCGCTGGAAGCTGCATTCCAGCGAGGACCTCGGCCGTGTGTACGCTTCTGGCTCGCCCCGCCCGTCGGGAATCCCGTCGAGCGAAAAGAGAGCACGCTCTCTTTTTGCTCGACGGCCCGTCTGGATGAATGGCTGGTTGCCATTCCCGACGGGCGGGTCGCCGATTTCGACGGCCGGAACGATGTGTTCTGCCCATCGAGGTTCTCTGCCGTGTGTACGCTGCCTCAGACATGTCCGAGGAAACATGTCGGACAGACCGTTTTCATCGGACATGTCTGAAGTGGTCTTTTGGTCTTATGTGCGTACACACCATTGGACCAAAATCCCCTCGGACCGGAATGCAGTGATGTAGAACACACCGACGTGCTGAAAAAAGGAAGTTCAATGCTTCCAAGCAATGCGTCGAATCAATTTGACGCATGCGCGGGATTTTGGTCCGATGGTTGGGCAGACTAACCATCGAACCTGTCCGACGGACAGGTTTCCAGCGGACAAGTTTCTAAGCATGTTTAGAAACTTTTGTCTGCTGGAAAACTGTCCGACAGTCCGTACACACGATCGAACATGTCCGCTGAAACTGGTCTGCGGACATGTTCGATCGTGTGTACGCAGCCTTAAATACAATATGTTATCGGAATAGATATGCTGCACAGCAAGTGACCTGCTTTGATCCAGCCCCTACTGTCAGTTTCATCACTGGAACTCCAGCAATGACATCACTGTCAGAGGTTGCAATAGGAACATTATTCTTGAAGGCTGCAGTGCAGTCACATCATACTTTAACAGAACCAATGGGTCATTGGAGTTTTCACTAAGCACACTGGCTCTGGACCTCACTAAACAGACTACACTCTGGAACAGCTTAATAATCTACATGCATAAAATCCAATAAGGGTGCCAACCATTCAGCAGTCGAATAAAATGTAATAATGATAAAATATTTATATCAGAATAAAGATAAAGCATTTAAGGATTAAACATTCCCCCTAATAAAAGAGGGGGGGGTCGGTTGGCCCCCAAGAGGCACTGGATTCATTTGTTGAGGCAGTTCTTTTTTTGGATCTCAGAAGAGATGACTTGTCTGCCCAAATAAAGTCAAACTGGAGTGGGATTTGTTTTGAAAGGTTATTGGTACTTTAGGACCTGCACTACAGTTTGCACAACAGTAATCGCCACCACACTCTTGGGACTGAAACCACATTATCTGCAGCCACCTTTGTGCCAAATAGGTCATCTATAAAAAATTTCAGAAATATCATTATCCTTTTTTAAAGTATTTATTTTAGTAGAGGTCATGGAGACAGCGGACAGGGCCCACTAGCCCTCATTGTTATTTATTGGCTATAGATTCAGAATCTTTCTGGGCAGCACTGAAATTCCAACAGAGAGATAATCTGTGCCCTTCAGACAAAATCCTTCTGGGTTAGCTCTTGGGGTATGTTCTTGGCTTCAGCAGGAACCTCACAAAAGAACATAGACTGACCAACCTAACCACTATAATTGCAGTCTCTTTGTGGCTACATTTATACCCCTTGCACTCAGATCGACTCATATGTCTTGTCCACTCCATTTCTTTTTATTTGTTTACAAACGTTTTTTATTAATGGATAAGGTCATAATATAAGCTTTTACCAGTGATAAAAGATGAACAAGTGTAAGAGCCATTTATATTATATCTATGTACAGGTATAACACAAGAGAAAATGCAAATATTTAATTTATAATTCTATATAACATTTGTGGGAAAAGGATTAGTGGGTGTCCTTAAGTAGATTAATTGTAGTGGATATCATATCAGTAGTGAGGTTTCCCATAAAGACCATTTTTTTTTGGTATATATGCATGGTGTCATATAACGTGTGGTGTATTCTCTCCGATAATTTGATATTTTCCATACGGTTAAGAATCTGAGGCCATGGCACATTGGGTGAACGCCAGTTGAAAGCTATGGCCCAGTGGATAGAGCTAAGAAGAGTGTGGATTAATCTGGAACTGGCTATTGGTATGTCTTGTATGGGGGTGAATAGAAGGCACATTTGGGGTGTTGTTGGGATCTTTCTGCCTGAAATTCGATCAATCATAAGACTTGCGTTGTGCCAGATGTGTTTAAGGAGGGAGCATTCCCAAAATATAGGCAATAGTGTCCCGTGTGTAGGACAACCCCTGAAACAGAGCGGAGAAGTTGAAGGGTAAAATGAGTTAAGTTTGGCAGGGGTGAGATACCATCTGTAAAGCAGTTTAGTGGCATATTCTCTGATGGTGGTAGTTTTGGTACACCTGTGTAGATTTTCAAATATGGTATCCCATTGTTCGGGGGAAAATGAAACGTTTAAGTCTGATTCCCATTGTAGCATGGGGTGTGTTTTTACAGGCATGTTGTACTCGTTTACATTTTTATTCATTTTTGAATTGTCTCGAGGGGAGGAAATACAAATCTGTTTGAATAGTCAGAAAGAGATATTTAGAGTGAGCGAGTAATGTTTTTGGTAAAAGTGCTTTATCTTCTCATAATTTTCATGTTCTGTATGTGCAAGGTTATATTTTGTTTGTAGTTCTGTGAAAGAGTAAAATGTATTGTTAGGAGTGAGTGTTTTTAGATTCGTTAGATTGTGCAGTTTCCATATTGCCAATGAGTTTTGGTTATGAATGAATGAATGAATGAAAACTTATATAGCGCGGCACATACGAACTGAATCGCCTCTTGGCGCTTGTTGTTCCAGTCTCCTTTGGTATCAAAAGAGATGCGTCTTGATCTTTCTCCTGAAAGCTAGGTGGTTCTCCTCCAACCGAATGCTGGTTGGTAAAGTGTTCCATAGTCTGGGACCTTGGACCGCAAATCTTCTATCTCCTTTGGCCCTGTAGTTGGCTTTTGGTATCTGGAGCAGATTTTGATTGGTGGATCGCAGAACGCGATTGGGATTGTGAGCTTTTATTTTTTCGCATAGATAATGGGGGGCATTCCCATGGACACATCTATGCGTTAGACAGAGTGCTTTAAAAGTGATTCTGTCTTTTACTGGTAACCAGTGAAGGGATCTCAGTGAAGGCGAGATTGATTCCCAAGGTTTTTTCCCAGTCACAAGTCTAGCGGCCGTGTTTTGAACGACTTGAAGACGAGCGATTTGGTACTTGGGGAGTCCGAGGTAAAGGGCATTGGCATAGTCCAGTCTGGAGTTTACAATTGTTCCCACCACGACCGCTATGTCTTCTTTGGGGATGAAGGGAGTAAGTCTGCGTAGTAGGCGCAGCAGATGGTGAGATCCGCTGACTACTGACCCTATTTGTGCGTCCATTGTCATGTAGGAGTCGAAGATGACCCCAAGACTTTTGACTTTGGTGCTAGGGGAGATGATTTTGCCCAGAATGGGCGGGGGGGTCCATGTTGTAGCAGGTTGATTCTTACGCTTGGCGTGAAACAGGAGAAGTTCTGTTTTCGCTCCGTTGAGTTTAAGATAACTCTTTGTCATCCAGTCCTCTATCAAAGAGAGGCATGTCTCTAGATTGAGGTGATGATCCTTTTTATTGCAAATGCGAAAATATAGTTGCGTGTCGTCTGCATATGAATGATAGAGCAGTTTTTGGCTGCTGATGATATCAAAAAGAGGACAGAGATAGATGTTGAATAACACCGGCGACAGGGGGGATCCTTGAGGGACTCCGCACGATACTGTGCATTTCTCAGAAGTGAAAGGTCCTAACTTCACTATTTGAGATCGGTTTTCCAAAAAAGAGGAGAACCAAGATAAATCGCCTTCTGCGACTTTGGCTACTTCCGCTAGCCTTGTCAGTAGAAGCTTATGGTCAACTGTGTCGAAGGCTGCGCTTAGGTCCAACAGAACTAGGAGACAAGATTCTCCTTCATCTGCGGCCTCGAGAACGTCGTCCCATATCTTGAGCAATGCTGTTTCCGTCCCATGTCCGGGCCGGAATCCTGATTGAAATGGATCCAGTAGGTTGTGGGTATCTAGATGCTGTTGCAGCTGTTGCACCACTGCTTTCTCCATGACCTTGGAGAGAGCGTTTAAGCCTGTTATGGGACGGCGGTGGTGTGGATCCTTAGGGTCCAGGGTAGGTTTCTTCAATATGGGTCGAATGATGCCCTCCTTCAACTTAGAGGGCACTATGCCCTCCCTGAAAGATTGGTTAATAAGCTGCGTGATGGAAGGTGCCAGAATGTCAGCACACTCCTTCAGCAGTTTAGTAGGGATGATATCATTAGGCGCTGTGCTGTTACGCAAAGCACCAATGGTATTTTTTGTGGCATCAATAGAAATGGGTTTCAGCTTGAACTTACCTGGTTGTGGTGAATTACTGCAGGCGTTGTGTAGATATTTACGGGGGGGACTACGGGGGGAATTGTTTTGCTGAATGCTTTGCCGGATCCCCTCAATTTTATTAATGAAGTAATCCGATAATTCACTGCAAAATTCTTGAGTGTCTGAATTGGGGGCTTCAAGACATCCTGGTTTCATGGTCTGAGTGACCAACTTGAAAAGTTCGCGGGGGCGGTTGAGGGCGCAGTTGATAGCCTCAGAAAAATATTTTTTCTTGGCTTTGTAGATTTCTTTGTGGTATTTTTTGGTACTTGCTTTGTAGATGGAAAGGTTTTCATCTGAGGAGTGTCTTTTCTCTAGGGAAGTGAGATGGGGGTCTCCTAGGAAGGATGCCAAGGGAGGGATGTCTGAAGACATGCTATATTTGGTAACTTGTTTGTTCCATAGTGGTAGGGAATGTGTTACGATTGTGTTTAACGGTCTTATTCTGTGGCAAAATGGATTTGGATCAGAGTAGTCCTTGTAGGTAGTAAGGGAGAACTGATTGCCATGGAGCCATGGTATTTGGGAGGCTGGGGCATACCATTGTGCAAGTTGAGTGAGTCTGGCTGACAGATAATACAACCATAAGTTTGGGATACTTGCCCTCCTTTTAGTTGGGGCCTAAACATTAGGGAGTAGCTAAATCTTGTTTTTTTTTGTTTTGCCAGATGAATTTATTAATTTCCCTTTGGAGTGAATCTAATTTATTTTTGGGCAATGTAAGAGGGAGGGCTCTAAAAAGAAATAAAAGTTTGGGTAGCAAGACCATTTTCATGGCCACTATTCTTCCCGAGAATGATATCTCGTATGAAGACCATAGTTTTATTGTACTTTTGATGTTATTAAATAATGTGAGGTAATTTGCATGGAATAATGTTTTGTATGAGGGCGTGATATGTATTCCTAGGTATCTAAATGAGTCTGTACACCAAGTGAATGGAAATTTGTTTTTGAGTGTTGTAATCAAGGTTGGTGGGATGTTAATGGGTAGGGCAGAACATTTGGACAGGTTAACCCCTAAGCCAGACAGGTCATGAAAAGTATCTAGTGTCTTGGTAAGATTTGGTAAGGAGATGAGGGGATTTGTTAAAAAGAGAAGGAAGTCATCTGCGTAGAGGCTTAGTTTGAATTCTTTGGACCCTTTGGTGTATCCCTTGATATCTATATTGTTTCTAATTGCGCAGGCAAGGGGTTCTATTGCCAGGGCAAAGAGGAGTGGGGATAGTGGGCATCCCTGCCTGGTGCCCCTGCACAGAGGAAAAAATTCAGAGTTGTTGCCGCAAAGTTTAATACCTGTTTGGGGGTTATGGTAAAGGGCTTTAAATCTGTATAAGAATTCACTGTTTATGCCATATCTAGGGAGTAATGTGTCTAAGTATGTCCAGCTGACGCTGTCAAAGACTTTGTGGATGTCGAGACTAAATAAGAGTGTGGATTTGGAGTGTAGATTGGAGTCTTGAATGATGTTTGTAGTTAGTCTTATGTTATCTGTCTGTTCGGGATGAATCCTGTTTGATCTGGATTTATTAAGGGGGAAATAACTGCAGCTAATCTATCCGCTAGCAATCTGCCAAATATTTTCAGGTCATTATCTATGACCGAAATTGGCGATAATTTTGTGGGGTGGAATGATCTTTATTTGGTTTGGGAAGAAGGGACATGTTTGCTAAGAGCATTTCTGATGGGAACTGGTTTCCTTGCAGGATATGGTTATAAAATTTTGTAAGGTGTGGGGTTAATGTGGAGGCATATTTTTTATAATAGGATGTGGAGTATCCATCAGGGCCCGGAGCTGTAGAGGTTTTTAACCACTTGAGGCCCGCGCTACCGTCGGATGACGGCAACAGCGCGGGCCTGAAAATCCAACATGCCGTCATTTGACGGCATGTCATTCTGGCTTTCCCAGCGCGCGCTGTACAGCGCGCTGCGGGGAAGCCCTGTGTTGTCCGTGTCCCTTGGACACGGCCAATCACAGATCGCGGCAAACGGCCAATCAGAGCGGCCGTTTGTGATGCGATCTGTGGGCCAATGAGAGATGATCTCTCATAGATCATCTCTCATTGCCGGCTCACACAGAGACAATGTCCTGTCTCTGGAAGGGAGGAGCCCGATCTGTGTTTCTTCCTACATAGGGACACAGATCGGTCACCCCCCCAGTCACCCCCCCCTCCCCCTACAGTTAGAACACACCTAGCATACACATTTAACCCCTTCCTCACCCCCTAGTGTTAACCCCTTCAATGCCAGTCACATTTATACTGTAATTAGTGCATATTTATAGCACTGATCGCAGAATAAATGTGAATGGCGCCAAAAATGTGTCAAAAGTGTCCGATGTGTCCGCTATAACGTCGCAGTACCAATAAAAATCGCAGATCGCCGCCATTTCTAGTAAAAAAAAAAATAATAATTCTCTCCCCTATTTTGTAAGCGCTATAACTTTTGCGCAAACCAGTCGCTTATTGCGATTTTTTTTTTTTTTACCAAAAATATGTAGAAGAATACGTATCGCCCTAAACTGAGAAAAAGATGTGTTTTTTTTAAATTGGGTTATTTATTTTAGCAACAAGTAAAAAATATTGTATTTTTCTTCAAAATTGTCGCTCTTTTTTGTTTATAGCGCAAAAAATAAAAATCGCACAGGCGATCAAATACCACCAAAAGAAAGCTCTACTTGTGGGGAAAAAAGGACGTAAATTTTGTTTGGGAGCCACGTCGCACGACCGCGCAATTGTCAGTTAAAGCGACGCAGTGCCGGAAGCTGAAATTTTACCTGGGCAGGAGGGGGGTGTAAGTGCCCAGTAAGCAAGTGGTTAATGAGCTTATTATTCTATTAATTTCTATGTCTGAACAAGGGGCGTTGAGCGTCTTGATTTGTTCGATAGACAGAGTGGGTAGTGTAATATCATTAATCCAGTTCAAGGAGGTTTGTTTAGGTGAGGATTGGGGAGTAGAAAGCAGCTTCTTATATAAGTCTAGGAATATGTTCATAACTCTTTTGGGATGGGACACTAAGTTGCCTGATGAATTTCTGAGTTTATAGGTGTGGGGAGGTTTTGTTGTTTGAGTTAGTTTTCTAGCAAACATGGTGGAGTATGAATTGCTATTGAGCACAAATCTGGCCTTAGACCATCTAAGGGCCTTTTCTGTGTCTGATGTAAGAAGGGAGTCTAATGCTATGTGTTTATCTTGAATTTGTTTTAAAAGGTCGCTGGAGGGGTTTTGGTTGTTCCTGTGATACAGAAGATCTAGATCCTTTGTGAGAGATCTTATATCTGCGAGTTTAGATTTGTTTTTGTTTTAGGCAATACTTATCAAATGTCCTCTCATGACCGCCTTATGTGCCATCCATAGAGTTGTAGGTGGCGTGTCTGGTGTTATGTTAAGTGCGAAGTATTGCTCGAGGTGACATAGGATTTCTTGATAAATTGTTGGGTCAGTCAACAAGGAGTCATTTATTCGCCATTTGAGTTGTGGTTGTTAAGCCTATATGTGAGGTGTTGAAGGAAACTATATGATGGTTTGACCAGGGACATGGGTGGATCTCTGCTTTGAGGAGTTGGCTAATAGGACAGGGGTACAAAAAATATAATCCAGTCGTGCGTAGCTATTATTTGGGTGAGAGTAGAATGTGTAAGCTTTAGTACCTACATTGTGAGCTCTCCATGTGTCAACAAGTTGGTGGTTGTATAATGATCTATTTAAGGATTTAGGGAATGCTTTAGAGCAGGGGTCTTCAAACTATAGCCCTCCAGGTGTTCAGGAACTACAATTCCCATCATGCCTAGTCATGTCTGTGAATGTCAGAGTTTTACAATGCCTTATGGGATGTGTAGTTCCACCACAGCTGGAGGGCCGTAGTTTGAGGATCCCTGCTTTAGAGGATGGAACTATTCTGCTTCTATCTAGTGCTGAGTGTGCAGCTAGGTTAAAATCACCCCCTACAATTAAATGTGTGGAGTGAAATCTATCCAAGGTATCAAAAATTTTTGAAAAGAAGCTTGTTTGAGCATCATTAGGGGCATATACTGAGGCAATAGTAAGTGAGCGTCCCTTTACTGAACCTTTTAAAATCAAATATTGACGGTCTGGATCCCTAAAAATACTGTGAGTGTCGAATACTAATAAGTTTCTTACAAAAATTGCTACGCCCCTGGATTTAGTGTTAAACGTTGTGCAATAGAATTGGCTGAAACATTTGTCAACAAATTTGGGATGTTTATCCGCTGCAAAATTAGTTTCCTGCAACAGAATGATATCAACACCTAACCTTTTGTAGTGACGGAAAGCCTTTTTCCTTTTTTGAGGGGAGTTAAAGCCCTGAGCATTGTGAGATACCACCTTAAACCCCATTGGACAGGTAATGGGTAGCTGTAGTAGCTATTGGTGATAGAAAAAGCTTGCAAGGCCCAGGACTCAGCACACATACAAAAAGATACTGAATTACCACCATTGTCATCATCAAAGATAACATTCTGATCCATACGGGATCTTTAAAAGAGATCAAATTATTCTTTGTGATATAGTGCAAATTATCACTTGTGTAAGCTGTTCTTAAATATATAAAAATTGACTCTAGATTCACTATGGTTGACCTTCTAATATAGGATAACTTGTAAAAACATTTTCTATAGCGTAGGGGGTCAGGGTGATGGGCACCAACTGACCAAGAAAATATATGATGTGGACAAAATTGTCCAAAACTCACATAGGTAGCTCTATCCGTTAAGATAACAGATAGCATGATCAGTTGCGCAAAAAATGCTACGAATCAAACCATATTTTGGGAACCCATTGTGAGTAGGGGGACAAACTAACAGACGGAGCAGATCAGTCTCAGCGAAGATTCTATAAAACTGAAAAAATATTTTAAGCATGCAGTATAACAATGAAAAAGTGAAGGTCAAAAATATATAACTTCTTATAAAAGACAATATGAAATACCAACGAGTCTTCCTCCATAGAAGTATATCAGCTGTATACTTTGAGCTACCATATTAACTTGCAGCACTCTAGGGTAAAAAGAAACAAAAAAAAAAAACCTGACAACCCATTATAACCTGGGCAAACTTAATGGAAGAAGTGTAATTCCTTCGTCATGGTCTATTCTTAGTTCCTATCCTTCCCCTGATGTTGCTGCATTTCAAAAAACAGGAAGACCCGTTATCCACTCCATTTCTGACCCAGTTGATTGGCTAGCCTTAATATTACAAAAATATATTGGTGATCGCCACAAAAGTTTCACTGAAGTGGAGCGTAGAGAGGTTGAACGTGACATCTGCTTTTTATCAGTACACATAGACCTGTTGTTTAGAGGAGTATAATTAATTATTGATCCACACTGCTAGTAATGTATAAACTGCATGTTTATAGTACATTATTCCAAATAGTATTCAGTTTGATTGCACTCTTAGGCCCTGTACACACGATCAGACATGTCTGATGAGACTTGTCTGACGAACCGTTTTCATCAGACAACTCTGAACTTGTCTGATGTGCGTACACACCATCGGACCAAAATCCGATCAGACCAGAACGCGGTGACGTAGAACACAATGATGTGATGAAAAAACAAAGTTCAATGCTTCCAAGCATGCGTCGACTTGATTCTGAGCATGCCCAGGTTTTTGGTCCGATGATTGTGTACTAATCATCGAACCTTTCCGACAGACCGGGTTCCATCAGACAGGTTTTAAAGCATGTTTTAAAACTTTGGTCCGCTGGAAAACAGTCCGATAGGCCATACACACGATCGAACGTGTCCGCTGAAACTGGTCTGCGGACCAGTTTCAGTGGACATGTTCGATCGTGTGTACACGGCCTTAGACAAAAGCAGCATTTTAGAACTTTTTCTTATGCATGGCAATGTGTAGTTGACAACATGATGGTTGGGTGGCTATGTGGCTACTTGGCTATAAAGAAGTCTGATCCTCTGTACAAGATTTACTTCTATAAAATTGAACAGGTTTAGACAAAAAAATGTAAGGTTATAAAAATGAAGTTAAAACAAATCACTGTGGCTCATTGATTTGATCACAATATCATTTTATAAAAATAATTCATTTACTGATCGCATAAAAAGGAAAAAGGAAATCAGTAGGGTTGAGCGAACCTGAACTGTAATAATTTGCTGACAGTTCGGGTTCGGAGTTCGGCTATGTAACGGCGTGCTGCACGGCAGCCAATCGCCATTTGTTTTACTTGTGTGACCTAGAAGCCATCACAGCCATGCCTACTAATGGCATGGCTGTGATTGGCCAGTGCAGCATGTGACCGAGCATGTGACCCAGTCTCTATATAGAGGCTGTGCTAGAGGCACACAGCACAGCTTGTCACTCTGCTTTAGCTAGAGTAGGGAAAGGCTGCAGCTGCTCTCAGGGACAGATTTAGATAGGATTTTCCTGCTTCAGAAATCGAATTACAATACTCAGCGATCGATCTACATAGCATTAGCTACATTAGGGAAAGGTTCCTGACTGATTGTGCTTATAGGGAGAGAATTAGTTAGGAGTCAGTCCTACTTTACAAATCTAATTGAAGCAGCACTGCATATGTTCCTGTCAGATACTCTGCATATTGCACCAGCATTGCATATGTTCCTGTGACATACTCTGCATATTGCACCAGCATTGCATATGTTCCTGTCAGATACTTTGCATATTGCACCAGCATTGCATGTGGTCCTGTGACATACTCTGCATATTGCACCAGCACTGCATATGTTCCTGTCAGATACTCTGCATATTGCACCAGCACTGCATATGTTCCTGTCAGATAATCTGCATATTGCACCAGCACTACACATGTTCATGTAACATACTCTGCATTAGCTACTGTAGGGAAAGGTTCCTGATTGTGCTTATAGGGAGAGAATTAGTTAGGAGTCTGTCCTACTTCACAAATCTAATTGCACCAGAATAGTGTCCAACTATTGGTATCATTGGGAGGAATAGTGTCCCATCATTTGTGTCAGTGGGAGAAATAGTGCCCCATCATTGGTATCATTGGGAGGAATAGTGTCCCATCATTGGTATCATTGGGAATAGTGTCCCATCATTGGTATCATTGGGAATAGTGTCCCATCATTTGTGTCAGTGGGAGAAATGGTGCCACATCATTGGTATCATTGGGAGGAATAGTGTCCCATCATTGGTATCATTGGGAGGAATAGTGTCCCATCATTTGTGTCAGTGGGAGAAATGGTGCCACATCATTGGTATCATTGGGAGGAATAGTGTCCCATCATTTGTGTCAGTGGGAGAAATGGTGCCACATCATTGGTATCATTGGGAGGAATAGTGTCCCATCATTGGTGTCAGTGGGAGAAATAGTGCCGCATCATTGGTATCAGTGGGAGGAATAGTGTCCCATCATTGGTATCATTGGGAGGAATAGTCTCCCATCATTGGTATCAGTGGGAGGAATAGTCTCCCATCATTGGTATCATTGGGGGGAATAGTGTCCCATCATTTGTGTCAGTGGGAGAAAAATAGTGCCCCATCATTGGGAGGAATAGTGTCCCATCATTTGTGTCAGTGGGAGAAATAGTGCCCCATCATTGGTATCAGTGGGGGGAATAGTGTCCCATCATTGGTGAATGTTCCTGATTGTCAAGATTTTTTTTAATGTATTTTATGTTATTTAAAGTTATTTCCCTATCCCTTAGTTTTTTAGAGACATTTTATTAGTTTAAAATTTGGGTCCCCATTGACTTCAATGGGGTTCGGGTCAAGTTCGGGTCCCGAACCCAGACTTTTTCCCCGAAGTTCGGCGAACTGCCGAACCCGAACATCCAGGTGTCCGCTCAACTAATTTTCAGCACTAGGATTTTTCATTCCAGACCATCAGCAGTGCAACAAATAAATACAACATAAATAAGTAACAAAAGATTATCACACACAATTCACTGGCAGCAAAGATGAACAGCTGTTTGGCTTGGAAAAATGCAGCACTTTGTGCTATGAGAGATGCATGAAAATTTGTAAACAGATACATCTGTAAAGCAATTGTGGAGGTGGAACACAATGGTTAGGCTTCCTTGTTGCATTTTAGACAACATCCTGCTTAGCAACCCAGCTGTATTGGATACGATTGATCGTTTATTATTTATATGCAATTTGTCAAAATTCAATTCAACATATAAACCAAATACATGAAAGAAAGTTTATACTATACAGGAGTTGAACAGAGGGGATTCATTTCCGTCAAGTCTGCCCAGCAGAAGGAACTTTTGCCTGTTTTGGCATTACTTACTTGGATTCAACAGTCTTGACAGAGGAGACTTGTTTAGATGATGAAACAAATGATAGCCTCAATTTACAGCCGTCACTCTGGGAGTTCCTGCCTTCCAACCAGTATTGGCTGAGTACTGCTTTAAACAGCAGTGCGAGGTGAAAAACCTTAAGCCCGTTACTAAAGAGTACCCTTAATGCTATAGTTCCAGGAAAGAATACAATTGTGGGAATATGCAACTTCCTGTCCTATTCAATTTGTCCTACAGTGCTTAAACAATTCCTGGAATAAAAAAACAACTCATCCTTTCTAAACTACTGCCATAGTAGTGATCTTTAAGGATATAGATGCCTCCTGAATGTATCCTTACCCGTCAAATGTCTCCCCTCTGTCGGTTACAAGACCTGAAAAACTGCAGATTCTGTCGGTGGGCCTGTTGTCCGGAGCTCGGGGGGTAGAGTCGTGATGTCAGTAGACTCCCTGCCCTCCTCTACACTCCCCTTTTCAGCATGCATTTTCTCCTGTGTATTTCTTACACTAAATTCTGCTATGATCGTTAACATCCAGTCAAAACCCAGAAAAGTAACCACATGACTTCAGCATGCCCAATCAGGCGTAGAACAGCCTATCCTGGGAAGAGGCTGCAGAAGAAAGGAGTGGGGGTAGGAATTAAAAACAATGTCCGCCCCAGGCTTGTGCATGAGATATGTAAATCAACTGTCAGTCACAGCAGGGGAGGGAGAATAGACAGTGAAAAAGGATAAGAGGATTGCTCAGAGCTGAATTAACTCTCTGTGGCAAGACTGGGCACAGATGATCTGAAATCCTACACCAGTGATGGTGAACCTTGGCACCCCAGATGTTTTGGAATGATCAGACACTCTGCAGTGTAGCCGAGCATCATGGGCAATGTAGTTCCAAAAAATCTAGGGTGCCAAGGTTCGCCGTCACTATCCTATACTATACATTGTGCCAGCCCCCCCAAAAAAAATATGTTTTCTATGAACCCAAGATCTCACCAGGGTCCAAGAGGGATACATGAAGGAGCATGATGATTAAAACCCAGTAGAATCTGCCCCATTAAAAGAGAAAACACCAGACAAAAACTTTTTTAAATTAACATTTATTTATCACAAACATAACATCACTGACACTTTAAGGCTGTTCTCTTCAAGTACTGCAAATAGAAAAAAAATGCATATTTGCAAATATTGCATAATGCTAAATTTTGAAAAGTTTTATTCTTTTTTAAAAAGAGACCACCTTGATTGAATAAAACACAAAAGCTAAACATCAGACTCATACACAGTTTCAAGTAAATTTAAATAATTCACTTCATCAATCCAGCGACGCACTTTTAGAGAATGCATTGTTTAAAAAAAAAAAAATAATAATCAGCTACAGCATAGCAAATGGTTTGATGTAGTAACTTTAACAATGTAGATAAAAAAAGGAAGAACTTGTTGGAACAAACTTGTCTAAATTCAAAAAAGGCACCTTGTAGTGTGATCTATGAAATATTTCAAAATAAGAAAAAAATCTGTCCATCTAACTAATTGAAACTATTCCTGCTGGCATTGTATCTCATTGGCAAAGAATCAGTTAACGGTTTTAGGCACTTTGGTAATTTTTGCAGCATTTTGGAACTGACTGACAAAGCTATTTCACTTTATCGTATAAAGAAAGAAAAAGGTACAGTAAGTGTTTATATTGCAGCCAAATCAGACTGTGGCTCTATCAGTGTGTTTGCATTTAGTGTCTTAAAAGGGACAGAGCATGACATGTTAAATCGCATGCCAAATCGCCGGCAATGGCACCATCTGACTTTGCGGCGCCGCACCGTTTCCCAAAAGTAGTTCCTTTACTACTTTTGGTGACTTTGGGAGACGATTTGTATAGACATCTGTGCATGAACCCGCACAGATGTCTGTCAAACCGCTCCCGAAGTCGGACTGCATTGCCGGGTTGAAATCGTGCGAGTTCAGCTGAACTCGACGAATTTCAAACCTGCAGCAATATGAACCTGGGCTTAAGGCATCATTATTGCTCAAAGGTGACATCTATTGGGCCTTGGCTTCTTGTGGTAAAATAAATACAAATAGCTAAATGAATCATTATACAATAAAATAGCACCATGTAGGAACAACACTGATGAACTGGTATTATCTTTTCCCCCACAAAAACCAGTAGCGCATTCAGGCTAGGTTTTTGGGATATTCAAAACGTGCTATCTTTTTGCAGTGAATTAAAAACATGTGGACATTCATGTGACCTGAAGGTTTGGTAGAAAGGGTATTTATTGAAAATGTCATTTTATTTGCAATTGTTGTGTTTTAGCTGTTGGCTTAAAGCGTTTGTTAACCCAACACTTCATATTCTAGATATGTGCCTGCTGTATCATGTACTTGTTTGAGGATGGTATCTTGTTCTCTTTGTATTGCTTCCTTTATATGAAATCCCGTGATCCCGCTAGTCCCTCCACTTTTTGATTAAAAACTGACCACACTAAGCAGGAGACCCAACCCTGGTCAGACTTGTCCTGACACGCCCCCGCTGCACAGGCATTCACTGCTGTTTGGACAGGAGAACCGCCATTGGCTGCAAGCGCTGATCAGGTGCTGGTCAGCTGCTGGTTTTGAAGTATGGTCGTTCGAAAGAAGCTGATCATTAGATTGTCAGACAGGCAGTTGTATACACGGGACAAAAGTCGTCCGGTTTCTACTGTAATGGCTGATTTTCTGTACCTGGCATTAGAACATGCAACGCAAGCCTACACCACAGATTGGTTAGGCTTGATGTGACCAAGATTCCATCACATTATTATAACATAGCATTGTATACAATATATCCATTTGTATGCACTTTTTTATTTATTTAAGAGTGACAGCAATGGAACATGTTGTTTCTTTGGAAAAATAAATCTGCCACAATAAATATATGTACACGGACTCCGTCATTGCAAATTTGCATTAACATGTACTTTGTTCTACAGGTTTAATACTGCAGACTCACAGATTTTGGGAGGTAAAAAATGTATATTAAAAGGAAATCTGCCTATAAGTAAAGCACCAGAACCAGTTGTAAGATTCCATTTCCTAACACATAGGTTGTGTATAGAAGTTCCCAGGCAATGGCTTGCAATGTTGCAGTGAACCTGAATGGAAGCTTCTGAGACGGTCAGGGCCATCATCAATGAGCCTTGGTCTCAGTTTGACATCAGTTTAAGAGGTTTCTAAGATCATTCAGAATTTATTGAAAATTACATTTGAGCTCCCTATGACCTGTATTTTACCCACTTCAAGTGGAATATGCATTCATATAGACTTGTATTGTAATGCAAAACCCACTAAGTGAATGTTTATTTTGCTTCATATTAGATTCCCCTACGTTTAAAAATTGACTGCAGTGCAAAACAAAATACAAACTTGTACGATCTATATTTAAAAATAACAATTTCTTAGGGGCTTTTTTTTTTTTGTTTTGCTACTAGGCATTACTGCTTGAACTTTTGGCATATATTAACATTGCCCTAAATAAATCAGTGACATGAACTATGCTCATCTGTTTCATGGGCTGAACCATGCTCCAGTGATGTCTCTAACTCCAACTAAATTGATGGTTGAATACCGCTTCAGCCCACAAAAAAAAAAAAAAGAGAATCAAATTATACTACTATGTAGCTTACCTGTTTATGTGCTTGTTTTATGATGAAACCTCAAAATCTTATCTTTTTTAAGCAGTATTCAGTTGTCTGTGTATTCTTGGAGTTTTAAAACTGCAACATGGGGAAGTAGTGAGGGGGTAAATCCCATATGGAATTCAGAATGTGTATTTTTTTGGTCCCCATGCATTTTATTTTTCTATATTCTTTTAAAACAGTAGTAAATATTGTGATCCGAATTAGAAAAAAAAAAAAAAAACTATAAATAAAAAAAATATAAAAATGGTCAAAATAGTTTGCAGATGAGTTCAAGAGTCTGCCAGAGTTCATGGATCAATAAAAGAAACTGCAATATATCTTGTCCCATTTGTCACAGGTAGTCCTTCGTGCAAATGTGTGAGTCGCCCTGGGTGCATAAAGCTCCACCCCTTTCTTGGTGAGTCAAGTGAGCAGTTATACCTGGAAAATCTGCATCCACCTCCCTGCATGAAAAAAAAAAAGATCACAGATGTATTTCACAGAAAGGAATTGCTGATATTTTAATGATTTAAATTCAACCAAATTTTAATATACATAAAAATAACAAACATTCCACTCAAAATTGATGGTAGTGCTTGGAAAATAAATAAAAACAAATAACTATTTTAGATATTGTTCATTGTTATTACTAGGAGAGGCTTTCCTTTAAAAGGAACCTCTTATCAAAGCATCAGGAGAATATGCATTTCTGTCAATAAAAGGGATTCTTCAAAGGCAGTGTAATGATTTTTTGCTTTTGGAAAACATCTTTCTATGTCCTAAAAAGAAAATATTGTATCCAAGATCCACTGGCAAAAAAAACTGCTGTCCATTTACGCATGGGGGTGTGCTACAGTATACAACTTTGTAAACATCAGTAAACCTAAATTATAACTTTTTATATACAAATACACACACACACACACACACAAAACATGTTCTTATATAAAAGCAGCACAAAGCTTTTAGCAAACTGAAAACGCTTAAAAAAAACCTTGTTGAAACTGCTGGAGACCAAACAAATGTGCTCATAAGCATGAGATTAAAAAGCCAATTTTACAGACTTTCATGTAAGTTGGAAATGATTTTCAACAGGTGGTCTTGGCTTCTACCTTGAGACATAGTCGACTGAAATGACAGGGGGCTCAGCGACGCCTGTAATAACAATGATTTAACCAGGCAACAGAGATAAGAGGGTATATTAATTATTATGTGGCCCGGTCACAAATAGTTACTGCCCGATACCTGATTATTATTAGTGACACTAATACACAGGTGTCGAACACAAGGCCAGCGGGCCGAATCCGGCCCTCCAAGCCATTTAATGTGTCTGTCGCACCTCTCCTGCATCTGGTCCTCCTCCAGGCCCTTACTTTCTGCTTTCAAGCAAGGAATCCAGCTTCTTCCTAGCAGCAGTATAAAGCTCCACAAACACGGCCAGACTTTTTGACAACAAACTTCAAAATTAGCAAGTTTTCCAAAACAATCCTACCGTGTGTACGCTCCATCGGACAAACATTTTCAGTTTTCATCGGACAAAAGTTCGCTCTGCAAAGTCTGATTGTGCAAAGTCCGACCGTGTGTACAGAAAACCATCAGACTTTTGTCCAAAGTACAAACACGCATGCCCAGAATGTTGGTTAAAATCAACCAACAATACCAGAAGTTGACCAAAGGGTGGCGGTAAAGAGCAGAAAAGAGCAGAAAAAACATGTGATGCTGGGAAAGCATTAGGAAAGTTTGCAGAAAAGTCAGAGCGTGTGTATTCTATGGATGTGCCCGGCCAACTCCCTTCAGACAAAAATCCATGGAAAAGTTTGTTTGAAGTCAGACCTTGTGTACAAGGCTTAAGGAAAGGGGGGTGCACTGTGATGTAAGGGAGAGTGGGGGACTCAACTTCTGATGGTGGGGTGGCTTTTGACATCTAATCTTACAGATACAACCAGTCCTTTTGAGGGCAATCATTATGCTGATTCAGCCCACAATGAAATCGTGTTGACACCGCTGCTCTAATAGATCAAATTTCATCACATTTACAAAAAAAAGTATTAGCTTCTGCTTTACATGACTGGAACTTGTATTTAACTAGCCCATTAAAGTGGAAGTAAACTCTCCCATACTTTTTCAGCCAAATAAGCTGCCATATTTACCTCTATTTGGTTGGCAGTAGCCATGGTACTGCACATCAGTTAGGACACCAGCCATTTGATGGATTGACAGTTCACACTTGAGCATATGGGAAATGTGCGCAGAAACACATGTTCCATGCCAAGAAAACATTCGTTTTGTCATGCAAAAATTGGAGCAAAGGGCAACCCATTTAAGTTATTTGTGCTGCTCAAAAAACTAAAAAAAAAAAAAAAAATGGAGCTTCAGGTTAGAGCATTACGCAACTGGGAGAGTTATCACCCAAGGCATGCATTGAATGTAGCCATTTTGGGAAACTAGTAAATCAATGGCTTTAGCTCCACTTTAACAATATTAGCTTTAGTAAGAATTTGTCCATTCAGAAATATGGGTGCTACTATTGCTAAAAAAGTTGCAGGTAAATTTGTAATAAATCAATATTTAAAATGTGCATGAAACTAGTGCGTCAGACTCAGAACAAACAACGGCATAGCAGGCAAAGACTGCTCAGCTGTGATTGAACACAGCTGGTCACAGGGTGAAGAACAGCTGTGATTGGCTCTTTACCCGGATCTGTCATAAGCTGTGTCCGTAGGACACATCGATCAAAGACTTGTGCCGACGCATGCCGCAGTGGATGAACAGGAAATGTAATTGCAGGACAGCCGTAGACACCCTCCCGACAATGTTAGACCGTGCTGTAGCCGTCTTTCAGTTATAGTGCGGGTGGGAAGTGATTAAAAGGTAGTTAGAAACCTCAGACATGAAATATGGAAAAAAGGTACATCTTTCTATACTGCGACCATGTCCCTCTCCAAGTCTCTGAGTGCCATTTCTCTCTGTTGCCAGAGTCCTCTGTTATAAGCATAATTTAGTTATGGCAACTCTTCGACAACAAGAGTTTAAACGGTGACAAGGAAGGGAGCTGCAGCACTCAGCTTGTGACTATTTTACATGCTGCGTACCTTTCCTAAAATCAGGTCTCAGTTGTGGCGGCTGTATGGTATCTTCAAAACCCCACCCCTGCTCTTAGAACTAAAAGGAGAAATTAGAATGATCTACAGAAGAAATGTCTGCAGATACACAGCTACAACTTATGTACAACGTATGTAGGAGGATTTACTAGTCACTGGGTATATGTAAGGGTTTACAACCACTTTAAACCTCTAGACCAGTACACATACTCAACATTCCTTCACTGTCACGAGAAACCACACCATTTAAGCTACAAGTTTATTTGGTCATATTAAACACAAGGCTCTCCCCCATGTGACTGTCTTAGTTCTTAATGATTGGTCCAATGCTGACATACTAAATGAGTCACATGTTTCCCCATACCCCAAAGAGCCAGGTATTTTTTATTTTTTTGCTGGCTACTAAACGTTGGATATGTGATGTTGAGGAAGGGGGATTCATGTAAACTTGTTGTTTTCCCTTACATAGGTAAATCACAGTTTTGCCTTAAACAGCACAAGTTTTAAGACAGGGAGGGATTTCTTTCAGAAACTGCACAAGTGGTACATAAAAGTATCCTAGTACTTAGCAAAGACTATTTTACACCACTAAGGGGCGTAAACTGGCGACTTCACATCACACCAATGCAGCTTTAAGGCAGATTTAGACGTTTATCTAAATCTCCCTTTCATCTGAAGTCTGATCCGTGTTTGAATTGTGCTTCAGAGGAAACTGAAGGTGGTGAAGACAGATGGTTATGCGACACCTCCTCACTGCCTGTTATAACCCAATTTTTAGAGACAAACACGACACAACCCTGTGCATTTATGGTGCTTCCCCATTTGCTAGAGTGTTTAGAATTTGGCAGGCCTGCTTCCCATCACTACATCGGAAGTAAACTTTGCTTTGGGTGCGAAGTATCGTGGGCGTAGCATGTAAAAAAATAAAAATTCTTCTGCCTATTGCAGCTTAAGGGAGGGAGAGTGGCAAAAACCTGTCTCAACTTTTTTTGCCGCCCCCCACACCACATGTCCAAATAAAGCCTTACTTTTTTCTCAAAATTACCTGAAAATCTATATCCTTTTTGTTGAGAGCTATGTTGATGGTAAATGTTGAAGCATCATGATGAGGTCTCAGATAATACTGTCGAGTAGGTGTATATTTCACCACAAAGTTGAGTAAAGCTCGGCCCTGGAAATGAAAATCAATACATTTCATCTGATTAAAAGGCTTTTAGGTAACAGGAGCCACAGAAAAGCTATAGGATATACCCAAGACTACTATTTATTAACAGACCATTACAAGCAAACGCCAAAGTTGGCGTACTATCAACTCTCAGAATAGACATTAAAAGGGAGACTTACTTTTGTGTAGTAGCCAGCAAACACTTTGAGAGTTACTGGAGCAATATATTCTCTAATAAAGTGGAGCCATTCCTTGTCCATTCCAATTTGACTCATGTGAATATCATCTGTTGGCACATTCTCATACCCTCCAGCAATTCGTGTGTCCTAATCACAAAAAAAAAAAAAAAAGGAGGTGGTTTATACAATTAGCTATGGAAGGTTAATAATAATTTATTATGTTATGAAAAATTCTGGATCATTTTATTCTGTGATAAAATCTTGGTTCTGCATGATTTGGAAGACATGCTATCGCTGCAGATACTCCCACCACAGGATAAAAATGTGCAGCAGAGAAAGGGTTCATTATTGTTAATGGCGTTTTATGAGTGGATAAGTTATTGTGAGATTATTACATTGATTCTACATATCAGTGGTTAAGGGCTCACGAGTTTGGGTTAGGAGGGATTAAAGCAACTCCATTTTTAAAATAAAGCCATACATGTAAAAAACTGTACAGATTTCATGTAAAGGCCACAAGAAAACGAACACTAGGTACCCCGCAACTGTCACTGGTTCTTTTTGCTATAACATTACTCTCTGCTTCACTGATGTGAAGGTCAGTAGGAGGAACCAATGAGACAGACAACCTAGGACATCAAGACACCTTGGTAGTGTCAGTTTCCTATCAAACTTTACATGAAGATTTTTTGAGAGCGCTCAGTAGGAGGGGGTAATAAGGAGGCATCTAATTTTGCAGGTATAGTTTAGAGTAGCCACCCTTTGGGACAATATTCCTCCCACTGACACCAACAATGGAGGATTATTTCTTCCACCAACATCAATGACGGGGCACAATTCCCACGAATAGCAAAAATGGGGTACCATTCCTCCCACTGACATTGATGGGGCACTATTTCTCCCCACTGATACCAATATTGGGGCACCCCACTAATACAAAAAAAAAGGGTAATTTTGTCATCCCACTAATACCAATGATGGGAACTGTTCCTCATCCTGCTGACCACAGGCATTGTCATTTTTTTACTACCACTGACTAGCAAGTCTGAGGCAATATTTATTCCCATTGGCACTGGGCCATTTCTACTCCCACTGTCCACAGTCTAGCCCCCTAAAGCCTGAAGGACTGCAAACTGGGTCCTTTGTTTAGAAAGTATGAAAATCCCTGGCTTAGAGGTTACATAACATATGGAGGATTATGATTGTGCATTCTTACTTGTTTGTGGGGGGTTGTTAAATAAGCATAATAGATCTTGTTACTTCATCAAAAACTATGCATGCATATTCTCTATGTGCCCTGTGTCAAAATCTACCTGCATCAACAAAAAATGTTTAGCTGATCACTGCTGCTTTAGGTAATACAGCTACTTACTGTAGCTTTTGAACCCGACCATTGGCCAAAATGCTCCATCTCCTCTACAATTTCATCACAGGCTTCCTCAGTAAACACAGGAAACCAAAACACATCTGGACATGGCTGCATCAAATAAAAAAAAAAGAAATACACTTCAGGTTTGCACCATATATTTTAATATTCATGATACAACTGTAGCTTATTTAACTTATGTTTTAGTACTCAAATAAAAATTAAAGTGGGTTAAGTCATTTAATGAGATTTTTCTGGACAAATAATTTATTTTTAATGGAATATATACCGTAGAGCTTATTTGGGGTCAAATGTAGTATATTTGAATCCTAAGTTTTACGAATTGTTAAATACACTTTCAATTAGATATGTTTAATGTCTCGCATAATGTTCATCAAACTATTTGCAGTCAACATAACCCATTTCCTAGGCCATGTATTTATTCTGCCTAAAAATAAAGATATTGATAGATTTGCTAAAATATCTGCAGTTCTGCTCAGGTCTTTAGATTCACACAGTTCTGCCACACTGCAAAGCCAACACAGAGTCACTGTATTTTATAATGCGTTCAGAGTTTTCTGAGAGTTTGCTATATAAATATGAAATAGAAAAGAGCACTATGTTATTCTTGTACACGTTGTGTATTGAGATCCAATTGCTCTCTTTCTATACATTTTCTTACCTGTTCAACAATATTTTCTGTAAAAATCTTTGAGTAGTTCGCATGTATATATTTTAGCTTCCAATCCTGTAAAAAAAAAAAAAAAAAGTGTTTAGATAAAGAGGTAAACAACGTAATTTAAAAACTGTTTGCACCCATTTAACACCTACTTGATATTGGTTATAAAAAAAATAAATATTTGTTAAAAAATAAATAAAAATAAAATTGTTGCTCAACTTTTACTTGCATACATATCTTACCCAGAATTCCCCTTCTATGTTGTGTTTACCATAATTAACAATCTGTACTGTGCTGGCCGATATCTCTATCATTTGTATGTGCAGATGTGCATCCAGTCTGTCCTAACAAGGGTTAACAAAGCCTCAATCTGGCCCGTAAAGTGACACCCTTATTTTTCATTAATGGGTCTGTAACAGTGGCAGCCGCTCCATTAGGGGCTTTAGGGGATGCACACCCAGTGATGGCTGCTTCATTAGGGGTGCTGCCCCCTAAGCCATGCGCCCAGCCCCTAACCTACATGCTGAGTGCATGGGTTTAAATGTTTTTTTTATGCACACAATTAGAGCCTGAAGCTCCACAGAGCACTGCACCCTGAGCACACAGCACTGCATCCCGAGTCCACCCAGTTGTGGGATATTAGCGATTATTCGCCAATGTCTTCCTGCCTCTCCTCCCAGCAAATCAGGAAGTGGGTCGAGAGACCCGATTGGCCAGGGAGTCTTTGGAGTAGAAGCAGTGCCAGGAGGAGAAGCAATGCCTGTTCGGCTGCAAGGAGAACCAAACAGCCCTTCGGCAAGCTGGTGCGAGAAGCAGCATCGGCAAGCTGGAGCGAGCAGCAGCATTGGCTTCCTAAGGTAATGCCGCTGATTACCGTCTTGCCATCCGCCTTCCTTTTTTTTGGGAACAGCAGCAAACACACCCACTCACACTTTCGCCCCCCCCCCCAAAAAAAAAATAATGAAATATTGAGCTCCTGCCACCACTGCTCTTTAACCACTTCATTACTGGGCACTTTAACCCCCTTCGTGCCCAGACCAATTTTCAGTGCTGACGCATTTTGAACAATTGCGCGGTCATACAACACTGTACCCAAATTATATTTTTATAATTTTTTTCCCACAAATAGAGCTTTCTTTTGGTGGTATTTGATCATCTCTGCGATTTTTATTTTTTGCGCTATAAACAAAAAAAAAGACAGATTTTTTTAAAAAAAAACACTATTTTTTACTTTTTGTTATAATATCCCAATTTTTGTTATAATATCCCAATCTCTACACAAACTTTCCTCATATATATGTCCACTGACCACTTTAAGAGGGAATCCGGGCTTTCCTCCTGGGGCTCTACATTCCTCCAGAAATCTTTGCAAAACACCTTTTCCGGGGAGGTAATTCGATCCTATGAGGACTTAGTATCTGAGAGGGGGAGTGTCTATACATGGCGGCGTGGGGCATTTACAAGTATTCAAAATGAAAGCTTGTAATGCACGTTACATTATAATGCAGGGAATAACGGCGGTATGCGGCGGCGGTATAATAGCTACAAGTATGGGGGACATACATGGCCTGCAATATGTGGGGGACATACATGGCCTGCAATATGTGGGGGACATACATGGCCTGCAATATGTGGGGGACATACATGGCCTGCAATATGTGGGGGACATACATGGCCTGCAATATGTGGGGGACAAACATGGCCTGCAATATGTGGGGGACATACATGGCTTGCAATATGTGGGGGACATACATGGCTTGCAATACGTGGGGGACATACATGGCTTGCAATACGTGGGGGACATACATGGCTTGCAATATGTGGGGGACATACATGGCTTGCAATATGTGGGGGACATGCATGGCTTGCAATATGTGGGGGGACATGCATGGCTTGCAATATGTGGGGGACATGCATGGCTTGCAATATGTGGGGGACATGCATGGCTTGCAATATGTGGGGGACATGCATGGCTTGCAATATGTGGGGGACATGCATGGCTTGCAATATGTGGGGGACATGCATGGCTTGCAATATGTGGGGGACATGCATGGCTTGCAATATGTGGGGGACATGCATGGCTTGCAATATGTGGGGGACATGCATGGCTGCAATGTGGGGGGACATGCATGGCTGCAATATGTGGGGGGACATGCATGGCTGCAATATGTGGGGGGACATGCATGGCTGCAATATGTGGGGGGACATGCATGGCTGCAATATGTGGGGGGACATGCATGGCTGCAATATGTGGGGGGACATGCATGGCTGCAATATGTGGAGGGACATGCATGGCTGCAATATGTGGAGGGACATGGCTGCAATATGTGGGGGGACATGGCTGCAATATGTGGACACATTAAAAAAAAAGTATCGGTATTCGGTATCGGCGACTACTTGAAAAAAAGTATCGGTACTTGTACTCGGTCCTAAAAAAGTGGTATCGGGACAACCCTAGTCTGTATTAGTTCCAAACTGTTCTGGTTTCCATAACTTGTATTGTAACACAGTGTTCGATGCAACTCTTGATTGGGTTTGTCATAGAAGCCCCTTGTCTTTTTTGTTCTGTTCATGTCTACTCTGACAAACGTTAGACAATGTAACCTTAATTTTGCCTTAACATTTATTTATTTATTTTCACAAAAAAAGTAACAAAATTACAGGAGTAACTAAATAAATGTATTTTTCAGATGAAACCGAAATTCTGAAACAAAATATATTTCAGTGTGCAAATGTCTACTATACGGTACTATAAAGCAGAAAGCAGAGTCTAAGCATGTAATGAATAATTATGGCTACCCTTATATAGACATACAATTGCAAAATATACACAGAAAGAGTATTAACAAAGACACACATTACAGTACAATTATTTAGGGCATGTTCATCTCTTAGGGCTCCCTCACACAACAAAGCATGCAACAACATACATGTGATGTCATTTTACATTTGGTTGCACTTTTTTTTGGGGGGGGGGGGGGGGGCTGTGATAAAATGGCTTAAAATCAAATGGAGGATTGAAAAGATAAAAAGTAATCTTTTTTTTTTTTTTTTTAAATGCACATGAATTCAGGGCACTAATGTAAACTGGCACAATGGAATACAACAAAACCTAGGATCATTCATTTGAATAATACAAACCTAAAAATGATGAACATACTATAACAACTTATGGAAAAAAAAAAAACACACACATTAAGTAATCTCCATAAAGGCATTCTTTTTTACATCCATAAATCATACACATACCTGCTTAGAATAAAAGAAACACACTTTCTTGGATACATACCAAAGGATTTTCAAATATTTGCCAAAGGTCGTTGTTATAGTGGGAAATGTTGTAGTTCGCTGCAGAAACGAGCCTTCCAAATTCATGACGATTGGTAATGTACATAAAAACACCCTAAGATAATTAATGGGAAACATATTAGTTAGAGTCCCTAGCCATGCAGAAAAATGTATAAAAAAAACCAAACATAAACAAAAAAAAGGTGGAAAATTATACCATTGGGGAAAAAAGTTGCAATGTCAAAACACCAAAAATCACCCTTTTATGTAAATTTTAATAGATAAAAAAGCTTTCATGTGAACAGGCTCCAACTTGCTTTATTTAATGTTCCTCTCCAGTTAAAATGATTAATAAAGGCCTTCACTTAAAGGGGTTGTAAAGGAATTTTTTTCATAATAAGCATCCATTACCTGCAGACATTCTTCTTTTCACTACCTCATTGTTCGTTTTTGCTCAGAAGTTGCTCTATTTCTTCTCTGTTCTGTTCACTTCCTGCTTGTCTGATTGTATCTCACAACCGTTAAGGGAGGCTTTACTGCCGTGGTCAGTAAGGTGCTCGCCCCCTCCTGGGAACTACATCTGTGCGGCAGGACGCTCTCTACATGTTAGAGACTTCAAGGAGGTGTTGATTACTGGGCGTGTCCCAATGCATACTGGGAAATGTAGTTCTTACATGAACGAGCGCCACAAACCAGGAAGTGAATGAGAGAACAGAAACTAGAATGCCAGAGGCGATATAGTTGAAGGCAGAGCTTTTTTTCTCAGAAAATAGGTGCAGGAACTCAACCACGACCCGTTCAGATTTCACAAACAGTAGAAGGGTCTTAAAGGGGCATTAAATACCAGAATTGCATTACATACAGTGTGCAGAGTTCAGGGGGTTACAAAGCAGTCATTTGTAAACACAGAAACCAGACTTCTGTGTTCACAAGTGATTGTGGTGAGCGGGCACCAAAGGGTCTGAGCCAAAGGTGGTGGAACTGAGTTCCCCCAAGTTCCCCCAGAAAAAAAGCCCTGGTTGAAGGAATTTAATAGGCATTTAATAGTTTTTTTAACAGAATCATTACACTATTCTGTCTACCTTGCAGACAATTTTAGGCAAAAAAATGTTTTCCTTTACAACTCCTTTAAGGAAAGTTCAATAAACTTAATTTTACAGTTATAAAGCAGAGTAGTGGCATAAAATGTTTACAATTACACATTAAAGGGGTTGCTTTGTTGAGCTGAGCCTATGGTATTAAAGTGTACATCTATGCAAAAATACAAATAAAATAAAAAAAGCACAAATCCATACATCTCTGCAATGTGTACATAATTTCTCCATTTAAAAATGCTGCAAAGCCAATAAAAAATATACTTGATCCTGCCAGCAATCCAGTGAGCTTCTAACTTTCTGTTTGAGCTGACAACTCTGCCTCTGTTGCACTTAAATCCAAAGCAATGTTGTCAGCCCTGCCTGAGATCTCTTCTGTTGGACTACAGAACACGTCCCCTTATGGTATGGGGGTTGAGATGCTAGGAATTACAGTGCAAAGGACACAATATTTTGTCAACTTACAGAGGAATTTAGGAGCTCACTGGATTTCTGGCAATCAGAAGGTATTTTTCTGCTGCATTTTATCTTTGCACATGTCCCTCTTGCCTGAAGGGATAGA
The DNA here is from genome assembly GCA_029574335.1 of Rana kukunoris. NCBI lineage: Eukaryota > Metazoa > Chordata > Amphibia > Anura > Ranidae > Rana > Rana kukunoris. Next base: position 155,436,361 of record CM056052.1, on the reverse strand, counting down.
GAATGTATGTGTGTGTGTGTGTAGCGCTACCCCCTTAGGAGCCGCTTGTTGTTGTTTGGGATCGGCACATTAAGTTACCTTGAAGTGTGTCTAGGGGTAGTAGCAGTAAGCGAATGTCTAGTCATCAGATGGGTTTTCAAATGCTTTATTCCAGGGCCCAACAATGGCCAACATCAACAGGAGATAGGAACGATTGATGAAGCAATAGAGAAAAGTGCGGTATCAGGCCTGGATATAACACGGAGCAGTCTCGCCCTCGGTAGTAGTAGATACAGTTCGTCGCCACTCAGGAGGAGTGGGTGAAGTGCCCCCTGATAGACTCCTGTTATAAGCCTAGCAGCCGGAATGTCACTTTTTAAATTGCTGGGAGGAACAGGTCTCTATGGCAGACCTGAGTCGGGCCTCTGCCACAATCTTAGTACTTCAGTACTCAAAAGAACATTTCGGATTGAGCGAATCCTCCCAGTAAATGCAATGAAAGGGGTCACAGGGAGCTGTGGTGGCTCAACGTGATTGGCACTGCGCTGACAAGCCATTCACCTCTGCAGCCAAGGGTTCGGATCCCGGTCTCGGCTACATGTGAATTGAGTTTGGTGGTCTCAGCCCGGCTCCCGGTGGGTGTGCTATGCAAGGTACGCCTGTGCTTAGTACGCCCACCCCCCCCCCCCCACAAAAACCACCACACTTGCACGCACACAAAATTGGTTTAAAACACATGCACTTTGGCCATGCGGTCTCTTAAAATAAAGAGAGGCGAAGGACCTACGGGGCTGGCTGGGTGGGCTAGGCCCCCTCACTCCCTCATAGGGGGAGTCCCTCTGCCCCATTGGGCCCCAGTTGGGCTCCCAAGAGGAGCAGGTAGGGCGGGGTGAGTGGGAGGCCCCCCTTCACACCCGCCATTGCCACCAGGGGCATGGAGAAGGATGGCGATTGCCTCCGGGGGGAGGGTCTGCCTACTCCCAACTCCTGCAGTCCGGCTCCTCTCTCTCTCGAGTTCACGCACAAAAATACACTTTAAAAAAAAAAAAAGAAAAAAAAAAAAGAAAGGGGTCACAGGTTGACAGCCGACATGTACCTGTCAATTCCAGTAACCAGATCCCCGATGGTTCATTCAAGCCCTTTTGGACAACCTGCCTCCGGGTTCTCTTCAAGCCGATCCCCCACCGAACGGCATACAGCCTGGGATCGTCTCAGTAAGGTTGGGGACCCAGTAAGTCACTGGGGCCCCCCATCGACATCCGAATGTGTCTCCATGGAATAGGTGGTCCGTGGATACGCGCACCCTGAAGGTGGATGCCGCACCTGGAACGTGGACCCCGTGCAGAGAAGAGGAACCGACCACCGACCCAGAACATGCGGCAGCTGCCACAGTTATACCCCTCCCCAGCATGCCCAGCGAGGGAAGAACTCCTCTAATTGGCTGCTGGGGAAAAGTGGCTCCGTCAGAACCCCTCCTCTAGTGCCAACTGTCGACTAGGGGTGTAATCACACCTCGGGGCTGCAGAATGGCCTACGGGACATTTCTGAAACAGCAGCAGCCTGCAATTTGACAAATTAGGAATGGGAGCAAAGTAACTCTCCCATTCACCCGCTAACTTTAGCGTAGTGCCTGTACTTAAAGTATAATAATATATATATATATATACACATATACATACACACATATATATACATATATATATACATAATGCTGTTGTGACTGACAATATACATCTATGTCAGTATTGTACATGTCAGTTAAGAAGTTGTGGCATGCTATGCTCTTGCTGGAGAATATAAATCACTGTTGCAGCTTGGTAGAATTTGTTGTGATGGCCAGAGCTTTTTTTCTCAGAAAATAGGTGCAGGAACTCAACCACGACCCGTTCAGATTTCACAAACAGTAGAAGGGTCTTAAAGGGGCATTAAATACCAGAATTGCATTACATACAGTGTGCAGAGTTCAGGGGGTTACAAAGCAGTCAATTGTAAACACAGAAACCAGACTTCTGTGTTCACAAGTGATTGTGGTGAGCGGGCACCAAAGGGTCTGAGCCAAAGGTGGTGGAACTGAGTTCCACCAAGTTCCCCCAGAAAAAAAGCCCTGGTGATGGCCTTATATAATGTTCTACAGTTTCAGGATATAAAAGTACTATGGCAGCATTGTATACTGTGTAAACCTTTTACCATCAGAAAATTTCCCTAAAACGGCAATGTTTCCCTACCCACTCACAATAATTCACATCTACAGCTAAACAGTGAAGATCCGGGTTTACCGCTACAAGGTGTGCATCCACTTATTTCCTCTGGTGGGCCCTTAAAGAAGTTCAGATTTTCTGACAAAGAAACATGCATGCTCTGAACGCACATGCTCTGAAACGCACACATCACCCACTCCACCCTTAAACCGAAAGTGATGCTGGCGGCATTGTGAGTGTACCCCAGTTCCAGGAAGCACTGGGAGCCACCAGCACAGCCAGAACCAGTGGCAACATCACCCCTTGTTGCAACATGTCCTCCCCAGGAGTGGGTGAACCCAGTAGATCACATGCTCTGTTATCTTTGGGATCTTGTGCATTTTTATCAATGTAATTTTTTTATATAATCGCTGCACTTGGATGGCACTGCTCTCTTTCTTTACTGGATTCCTACAGAGTCCCTTTCTAGCTCTCATCAGAGCCTGCAGCCATCTAAAAGTCAGAACCTCACCCCCAGAGACCAGTCCTTTTATAAACTTTTCATTTTTTCAGCCATCAGCAGGCTAAAGCCAGCTGTCGGTTGATCTCAGAGTCAGTCCAGGCTCTGAAAAGAACCCGACTATGTGGTCGAGATCGGCCCTGAAGCCTGAACCTGGCTCAGTCTCTCAGTGAGCTGCTGAGAGCCAGAGGCAGCCGCTCCCACTCATTTCACAGCCGAGCATTTCAGTGAGCACTTGAGGGACAGAGCAAAAAGTGTTGACAGTCACATATCTACTGTATGCTCAGAGCAGAGGGGAGAACCGAGAGATTAGTGGTGTCTCATCGCTCAGTTCTCAGTGCAGAGCTGGTGGGGGACAGATGCAGCATCAATATCAATGCTGCATCCACCTAGGTGAGTATAAGGTTTATTTGTTTTTGTATAGCTCATACTTCTTTTTGGAAGTAACCCGATCCTACACTGCTTGAAGCATTTTTAAAGGGATAAACACCAGAAAATGTGCATGTATTGCAGAGATGTAACGATTTCCATTTTTTTTTTTTTTTTTACTTAAAATTTGCCCATACATACACTTTAACTTTGCGAACAGTCAGTGTCTTTAATTTGATAACAAGAAGCACAAAGGAAGAATGGAAAATACTGCGCTAAGTGAATGATATATAAAATTATAAATAGTGATTGAAAAGCAGCGGCTCTAAGTGAGATATACACAGATAACAAATTAGAGAAGAGGGAAGAGTCGTGTTAACCAAGGATTCAAATGAATACATACATGTTGCCCCAGAACAATGTCAGCATGTGACAAAACGTGTGTCAGGTGGAGTTGGATCCCAACATCGCATTGTGATCCAGAGAGGACGTGTTTGTTACCCAGTCGGCTTTTTAAACTTGATATATTTTACGCTTCTTGTGTAGGTGCAACCTTTAATTTTTACCAAGAAAAAAGGGGGGTTCCCCTGGGTGGACTTTTAAGGCACTAATAATATTTCAAAATATACAGGATATTGAATGTAAAAAAGGTTTTATTCACAATTATACATATTCATCAAAAACATTTTTAAATATCAAATTAAAATACAGAGTTCCAATGATTGTCACCATATAGATATATACAATAAGAACCTTCTTAACACCCGACGCGTTTCGGGATAACCTTCTTCAGGGGTGTGTAGAGAAGGATAATTAGTTCATGTATTAAAAAGAATGATGAATATTTCATTGGATATGTTTTAAAAGAATTGGAAATATATACAGCACGCTGGGTTCAAACAATGAGGTTGCCAGTCAAAGAAAGGTATCAGGATGTGCAAGTAATGCAAATTTGGGGTGTTCATCCCGTTAGGGAGAAATTATTCCAAAGATCAGGATGTCGGTGGATCAGCCAGAAGGGATATACTGGGACTGGAGTGGAGGTCCCTGATTATATGAGATCCTCAGAAAACCTAATAATGACAGTGGACATTATTAGATTTTCTGAGGATCTCATATAATCAGGGACCTCTGTATATATTTCCAATTCTTTTAAAACATATCCAATGAAATATTCATCATTCTTTTTAATACATGAAATAATTTTCCTTCTCTACACACCCCTGAAGAAGGTTATCCCGAAACGCGTCGGGTGTTAAGAAGGTTCTTATTGTATATATCTATATGGTGACAATCATTGGAACTCTGTATTTTAATTTGATATTTAAAAATGTTTTTGATGAATATGTATAATTGTGAATAAAACCTTTTTTACATTTAATATCCTGTATATTTTGAAATATTATTAGTGCCTTAAAAGTCCACCCAGGGGAACCCCCCTTTTTCTTTTCTCATAATTACTGGATGTGGCACAAGCATACATTTGCCATTCACCCTCCCCTTTTTTATTTTTACTAAAACCTGTGTATTTTTATTTACGCTAGGAGTCCTTTGCTTTTTGGGTAAATTTGCCTGGCCTATGTCCATGGTAACTAGATTAGAGTCTCCCTGGTTCGATTGGTGCGTGCCCTGCTCATCTAATGCAAGGAATCCATTTCTGAGCCGATGATATCTGAACACCCCCTGGATAAAATCCATGGCTGGGTTGACAGCCGCAAGCATATGTAGCTTGCCTTCTGGTAAGCATGCACTCTATGTGATGGAGGTTCACAAGTCTGTAGCGGTGTTTGGAAGTAAGTTTTTTAATCATTTAAGTTATGCACATTCACTTGTGGTTGATGGACTGATTATTTACCATTTATAATTGTATTTATTCATTTACTAGCAACAATCAATTTATATATGGTATCTTAAATATTTTTTTTATGTATGTATCAATTTGCATCATTGGTTAGCGCGGCTCTCCCCCATTTTCTAAGCACAAAGGACCTGCAAACATTTCTCATTTTCCTTTCCTCATACAGAACTGCACAAACTGCAAAAGTAATTTACAACCAAAAAATAAAAAAATATAAAACAGCTCAAACTATTATATTGATACTTTACTGACAGTGATTTTTAGGATTAAACTTGCACAACCCCTTTAATATGGTCACCTATATTAAATCAGCAGAAGATAAACGTATTAGCAAATATTTTTTCCCAGACCAACAGTTATTTTAAGTTATTCACAATTAGTTTAGGTAAATAATAATTCAAAATCGGTACTTTCTATTTCATAGTCTGGGAAAAAAAATCTGAGTATAGAAATGGCTAGGACTATATAGCAGATGTATTGTGTGAATTTTATCAGCAGTCCCACACAATATACTCACTGGACAAGAGATAACCGAGTGTTAAACAAAGAACATTCCTGTCTTTGCTTTTACAGTATGAAGATACGTTTCTTAGGCTTCCTTAACACCATAGCATTCCGGATCGCTGGTAAAATTGCCATGATTCTGGCCACAATTCTGAATCACCGCAAAACATGAAACACGCTTGCAATCCCCCTTACTTTCAATGGCTGCACCCAAATTGCATCAAGATTTTGCCATCCGATGAATCGTGTTAAAATCGTGCATACAGAATCTCAGGACGCTTGTCACCCAAAATAATATTTTGAACTTCTTTTGGGCGACAGGTATCTGTATTCTGTATCTGGATTCTGTTTGTTTGATTTTACCATGCATTGTCGGGCGACAATGATGACACGATCACACAGGGATCTGGGTTCCATTGATAAAGTAACAGGGATCGCAAGCGCGTCCTGCGTTTTGCGGCTTTCTGGAATCGCGGGCAGAATTGTGGGGATTCCACCCTCGATCCAGAATACCATGGTGTGGGCTGAGCCTTATAGCCAATAAATGAGCAAATTTCAAATGAAAAAGTAAAAAAGTGGCAGCAAAAATAAATGACTTGTAAGGTTCAGTTTGATGAAATATGGCAACCTTCACAAATAGGGGGATGTGCTTCATGTTCATCTGATTAGATTTTTCTTCCCAGATTGCAACATAACTTTGCATTTCTGAGTTCAAGCATTAGAAAAAAAAAAAAAAAGGCTAAATAAATCCTGTATAATAATAATAATTTGTCTTCATTCGCACCTTGTTGTGACGCGGCTGTGTCCGCAATCTTTGTTCAACTACTTGTTTTATTGTACTACTGTATGACTTGTTATGTGACCTTTAATAAACTCTTGAAAAAAAAAAAAATAATAATTTGTCAAAGACAAAAAAAAAAAAAATGTTTAGCCTGCCTTTGGGACCACGAACCAGTTTAATACTGGTTTGAGAAACATAGTTAGGCAAAGATGTGTAGCCAGAAGTGTAGCATGAATCTTTGACTGTGGTGAAAGCTTTGAGATGCTGTGGGTGCCAAACAACGAGTGTGAGCCAGTTGCTTAATATTTTTTTTATGAACCTAGGTGAAAACTGCCATTGGTCTGAAGTCTGAAGTTTATGGCATGCTTTGTACCAAATAAGTCAGCCAGGCAGTATTAATTTATCTTAAGTTGTCCATGTAGTACCTGCAGTTTTGATGATTCAACTGATATCAAGTGAACAGATACTTCGGTTAGGCATTTTGATATGATCCAACAGGATTCATTTGAATATGGAACTGGGCAGATTAGATACATTTGCACAATATTATTGGTTTGCGTAGAGAAACTTTCAATTTAGATATAAAAATGTGCGATGTATCTTTGCTACAACATACTATAATAGAAAATGATGAAGCAGCTAGCACAATTTGTTTGATTAGGAAATACAAATATATGAAGAGTCCATATGCAGAGCTAAAAAACAAAAAAAGCAGTCCATAAAAGTTTAGTAAAATGAAGAGATGCGACCCCAGCACCTGCTTCCATGTGAGATTGCAGCACACCACACCACACCACAGAGTAAATTCAATCTCCTTACCAGAAGAAGAGATAAAACAGATATACAATCAGGATCTGTATAGCAGCACCAGGTGAATGGCATGTGCCAGTTTGAGGCAGAAAAAACAAGCCGAGCGCAGAGCTGCTGCAGTCAAAAAGGTGGTACCGTCCTTATGAGTGGGAGATTAAGCTGAATTGGAAAATTGGATGTCTTTGATTGGAGTCCTGTTTGGTCAAAAGGGATAGCAGCGTTTGCCCATCAGTGTTACCATGGCGTGGTGGAGCCATCCACCTGGTGCTTGATGCTGCTATACAGATCCTGGTTATTTGCCCGTTTTATCTCTTCTTCTGGTAAGACGACTGAATTTACACTGTGGTGTGCTGCAATCTCACCCTGAAGGTGCCTCATCTCTTGCTTTCATTAAAAACTCTTGTGGGCTGCCTTTTATTGGTTTTGTTTTTTAATGCTGCAGATGGACTTTTCATTTCAATTTAGACTATCAAAGTAATATTGACAGACTCAGAACAGAGAACTAAAACATGGTTTCGAAATTGGGTGACATTTTTTTCTCTAGCCACTTGCTTTTTTTTCCCCTGAAACAAATTTGTCTACAAGTTAAAATTAGTATTTTTTGATAGAAAATTACTTGGAACCCCCAAAACAGATGTTTTTATTTTATTTTTTAGCAGAGACCCCAGAGAATAAAATGGCGATCATTGCAATGCAGTGCCTTGAAAAATCATTTATACTCCTTGAAATTTACAATATTTTGTCAGGCAACAATAAAAAAACAGAAATTTATTTTATTTGGATTTTATGTGGTAGAACACCACAAAGTGGCACATAATTTTGAAGTGGAAGGAAAATGATAAATGGTTTTCAATTTTTTTTACAAATAAATATCTGGAAAGTGTTTTGTGCATTTGTTTTAAAGGGGTTGTAAAGGTAACATTTTTTCCCCTAAATAGCTTCCTTTACTTTGGTGCAGTCCTCCTTCACTTACCTCAATCTTCGATTTTGCTTTTAAATGTCCTTATTTCTTCTGAGAAATCCTCACTTCCTGTCCTTCTCTCTGTAACTGCACACAGTAATGCAAGACTTTCTGCCTGGTTTGGAGAAAGGGGGGCAAGCAGAAGTGTCAGGACGCCCACTAACACACAGCTCCTTTATCTGCAAAGTAGAGAGCGTCCTGACCTTCCTGCTCGCCACCTCCCCCCTCAAGAGGTTTTCTCCACACTAGGGAGAAAGCCTTGCATTACTGTGTGTAATTACAGACAGAAGAACAGGAAGTGAAACTTTCTCAGAAGAAATAAGGACATTTAAAAGCAAAATCAAAGGATGAGGTAAGTGAAGGAGGACTGCACAAAGGTAAAGGAAGCTATTTAGGGAAAACATTTTTTACCTTTACAACCCACTTAAGCCCCCTTTACTCTGATACCCCCAACAAAACTCGAGTGGAACCAATTACCTTCAGAAGTCACCTAATTAGTAAATAGAGTCCACCTGTGTGTGTAATTAAATCTCAGTAAAAATGCAGCTGTTCTGTGACAGCCTCCCAGGTTTGTTAGGGAACTTTAGTAAGAAAACAGCATCATGAAGACCAAAGGAACACACCAGACAGGTCAGGGATAAAGTTGTGAAAAAGTTTAAAGCGGGGTTAGGCTCTCCGTCCAATCTGACAGAGCTTTCACTATAATGGGCAAAAATGTCACTCTCTAGATGTGCAAAGCTGGTAGAAACATACCCAAAAAAAAAACTTACAGCTGTAATTTGCACCAAAATGTGGTTCTATAAAGTATTGACTTAGGAAGGCTGAATACAAATACACGCCACACTTTTCAGATATTTGTAAACATTTTGAAAGCCATTTATTTTTCTTTCACTTCACACTTATGTACCACTGTGTGTTGGTCCATCACATGAAATCCCAATGAAATACATTTACGGTTTTGGCTGTACCATGACAAAATGTGGAAAAGGGGTATAAATACTTTTCAAGGCACAGTAGTTTATGTCACACAGTATTCGCGATGCCCTCTTTCAAACCCATTTTTTTTTTGGGGGGGGGGGGGGAATCTACTTTAGTAAATAAAAAAATAAAAAACACAAAATAGCTTCTTTGGGGGGGAGGGGGATAAATGTGAATGATTTTACCCGATGGATACCGAACACGTCATGCTTTAAAATTGCGCACGCCTAGAAAAAGTTGCATCGGGTCGCTCCTGGGGTTTACTGATCCATCAGGTAAGCCCGGAAATGTTCCACGTGACCACTGTTAACTGACGCAGAACCGTCCACACTAAATAATGACACCGGGGTTATGGCAGCTGCTGCGGTCACACCACTGGTATTAAATGTCAAAGTAATGATGTATTTTTACAATGGGCCAGCTGGCAATTGGCTAGACACTGCACACCACAACATACACTAATATGTGGTGGTGCATAAAAATCTATTAACTCAGTGTCTATGAAAATGAATGACACCACAATGAGCTGAAGTGTGTATGGTGTATTACTGTAACAATGTCACAAAACCAGCCTATGACCCGGTTCACACTGGGGCGATGCGTCAGGCGGCTCAGCCGCCTCATGGGTCGCTTCCCATGTAATGCAATGGAACTGACTTAGAAATTTGGTTCCTGTACGACTTCGGGAGCGGCTCGGGGCGACTTGCATTGACTTCTATACAGAAGTCGTCTTGCAAATCGCCTCTGAAGTCGTCCTCAGGACGACTTGCAGAGCCGCCCCCGGAGTCGTGCCGTCTGTGTGTGAACCGACTCTAAAGCTTCTATTTACATTAGAAAGAGTCAAAACAAAAAGGTATAAATAAATCAATCATCTTCGTACCCTTTTTATATATTTTTACTGAGTTTACTGTAAACTATTTTAAAATTGTTCTGCCAATTACTGCAAAGAGACCCATGGATAGTGTGTAGATCAAAAAACAAAAGAACAGACCAGATCAAGAGGATGAAATAAATATAAAAAAAACCTTAGGGGGTCTGAACATATGGAATGTTTCCGCAGATGGCGAGTCTTTCTGTCTTTGTAAACTCTAAAATGAAGAAGCATCAAGTAAGTTGACTTGTATATCCTCTTTTCCCTTAAATGTTTGCCTAGATTGACTGTGGAAACATGAAAACACAGATTCAAAAATAACAGCTTAGGATGTCGACTGAAGAGCTGTATTGGAGTTGTATGGACAACATGCAGTTTAAAGCAAAAGCTTATGTCCGACACACAACATGGCTTGCCATGCCTGCTGACCAACTTTTCAGGATGATATTCTTTAGAAAAATGAGCAGTGAATGAGGAAAAACAACTTGTTTGCTTAACCATAGGAGCTGCAAAGCATAACTAAGCCATTCGCAAGTGGTAGAAATTATGGATACAAAGAGCTGATAGAAAGCATTAGAGATGTGCAGGTAGCTACAAAATATAAAATTACTAAAAGTTTGAAATACTTGCCAACTTTTGTTGTACATTTCAATAATTTTTTAGAAGAAAAAGAATCGGTGACTTAAAGATTAACTCTAATCAGTAACCATAATACACAATAAGGTTAGTGAATAATCATAACACAAATAATTTGTCCAGAATTGTGCATACAGATGTAACTTTACCACAAACATGAATACATACAATAACAATATACAAGACTAAACTCAACCGAAAAGCCACATTAAATATTTTATGAATGTTTATATAAGTAAATAATAAGGAGTTTAAACATTGATATACAATGATCATAATTGTAGTTAGGAAGGACGTGGGTCATGTACTGTAGGTGTGCAGGCCATCCCGTTTCTTATATTATTTTACTTTCCCAGTAGTATACACAAAGATCCAGTTAGCTCATGATATGTTGGATGAGTATATAATTTCCCAGCAGTGTATCATGCAGGTGCAGAAAACAGATGTTTGCACAACATTGGAAATAATTTAGCAGCAAACTTTAGTTGGCTCGTACTTTAGAATAATGTATAACATGAAAGACTAGACAAACACACACAAAGTGTACAAATAGACAAAGCTTTGTTATCAAACCTGGGCACAACCTTACCATGTCCCTGGCATTTTTGCATAGTGCCATATCAGGATCCAACCTGTCCATGATAAAATGGTTTCTCTCTTTTAGCTCAGTCCTAAGAGTTTGTCCTTTGATTAGGTAGATGTTGGCCAGATATGGAATATTCCATACACCTCTGTGTGAAAATACGATAAGAAATCTGTTAGATGATGGTGCCATTATTTTACTTTAAAAAAATGAGCACTAGTGAGATCACGGTTATAAAAAATCCATAGAACAGATTTTCTCAGGTGTAGATATACTACATACAAGTTCTGTCAGGTTTAATACATGCAGTTTTTTTTTTTTTTTAAAAGCACAGAGACATTAACCCCTTCCATACTGGTCATTTTTTAACCCCCTTCCTGCCCAGACCAATTTTTAGTTTTCAGCGCTGTTGCACTTTGAATGACAATTGCGCGGTCATGCAACACTGTACCCAAATTAAATTGTTATGTTTTTTTCCCCCCACACAAAAAGAGCTTTATTTTAGTGGTATTTGATCATCTCTGCGGTTTTTATTTTTTTTACTTTTTTTTCCCTCAGTTTAGACTGATACGTATTCTTGTACATATTTTTGGTTAAAAAAAACCGCAATAATCGTATATTGATTGGTTTGCGCAAAAGTTATAGCGTCTACAAAATAGGTGATAGATTTATGGCATTTTTTTTTTTTTTTACTAGTAATGGCGGCGATCTGCGTTTTTTTTTTTGTGACCGTGACATTGCGGCGGACATATCGGACACTTTTGACACGTTTTTGGGACCATTCACATTTACACAGCGATTAGTGCTATAAAACTGCACCGATTACTGTGTAAATGTGACTGGCAGGGAAGGGGTTAACGCTAGGGGGCGCTGAAGGGGTTAAAATGTTTCCTAAAGTATGTTCTAACTGTAGGGGGAGGGGGGCTTGCTGGGGGAGGAGACCAATGTGTGTTCCTCTGTACTGGGAACACACATCAGTCTCCTCACCGCTGACAGGAGGTGGATCTGTGTGTTTACACACACAGACCCACACTCCTGCCATGATCAGCGGTAATCGCGGGTGCCCGACGGCAATTGCAGCCGTCGGGCACGGGACCGCGAGTGGTGCCGCGGGTGCGCGCGCGCCCTAGAACGCCGTGAAGACAGGACGTTCTGTGACGGCCAGTCTCATTGGCGAGGGGTCGTTCAAGACGTAAATCCCCTATGGCCCGGTATTGAAGGGGTTAAGGCCCATAAAGGATTTACAACATAAGCTAAGCAGACCAGGTATTCAGAAAGATGCAATGCCTACATTACACTTCTTATCATTTGGTCTACACTGTAGAAACTTGAGCGGTTAATGGGTTGTACAATGGGACTGGGTCTTAAAATTACAGTAAGGGATGTCAGTGGTGATGGTGAAGTCATTGCTAGAACATTTGGTACAAATGAAATGAGCCAGTGTTTGGCAAGATTTGGCAACAGGGGATGTTTAGCTAGTAAAAAGTTCAATACATGCATGCAACCATTCATATTTTCTTTAAAGGCCGGTTCACACCAGACGCAGTTCCGTAAAAATGCATGCACAGTGTTTTCCATGTATTCCAATGGCTCTAGTTGGCTCTAGCTCACACCATGCAGTCAGTTTCCAGTGCAGAAACTGACTGCATTGTGTAAACTAGAGCCATTGGAATACATGGAAAACACTGTGCATGCATTTTTAGTGCAGAAAAAAAGCCTGCGGAACTGAACGGAACTGCGTCTGGTGTGAACTGGCCCTTGGTGTCTTAATACTTTTTTTTTCGGTTTACAGTCTTTACACAGCCATTGCTCTTTACAGAATAGAGTTGTTGTCTGAAATATGCATGGACTAATATTGCCTAGCATCAAAGGGCCTTACAATCCCAGCATTTAATGTGCAGGACTACTGCAGGCTCAGATATATGCAGTGCTTTGGATACTGTAGAGGAGAGGTACTCCCAACCACACGTGAAATTTTGACTAACATTGATTAAATCCTTTGAAGTCCAATTTATGACCAGCTCTGTCCCTTACCATGGCGCAAATAGCTGCATCACTAATTTACACATCTACATTTATAAGAAAACATTACTTTGAAATTAGTTTCTATCCCTTGGCACCAGTCTCCAGCCATCTCCTAATCCAGGGCTCGAAAAAATCTGGGCGCCCGGTCGCAATTGCCACAAGGAACTGTGACCTTGTGACGGGGGAAGCTTAGGCCTGCAGAAGGCTGCAACCCGCTGGTAATTGAGGCCACGGCTTTGCAGCCTTCTGCAGGCCTAAGCTTCCTTCTGTGATCTGGCGCCATCTTGTGGTGGCCTTTGGCATTGCAATTAAAACAGCAATTCTAATGTGTTTTCCACTGTTTTCACTGCCATTTCTTTCCCTCTAATTAGAACCCCCAAACATTATATATATTTTTTATTCTAACACCCTAGAGAATAAAATGGCGGTCATTGTAATTCTTTGTCACACTGTATTTGCGCAGTGGTCTTACAAGCGCACGTTTTTGGGGGAAAAAATACTTTTTTTATAAAAAAAAAAAAAAACAGTAAAGTTAGCCCAATTGTTTTTATATTGTGAAAGATAAATTTTACGCCGAGTAAATTGATACCCAACATGTCATGCTTCAAAATTGCGTCGGCTCGTGGACAGGGGCGGACTGACAACTCATGGGGCCCCCGGGCAATAGAAGATTATGGGGCCCCTGGGCTTACAGATGGCCACCATGCCAGGAGGCAGTGCAGAGGCGGGGCAGCTAAAATCTCTGGATTTTCACATCAAAAGCATGTCGGTTTCGGACATATCAGGGACAGATGTAAAAAAAAAAAAAAAACTTAGATTTTTACATACTGTCCCTGGTTTTACTGAGCCTGGCATCCCTGATGGGGCCCCTAGTGGCATGGGGCCCTCGGGCAGTGCCCGAGTGACTCAATGATCAGTCCACCCCTGCTCGTGGAATGGCGACAAACATTTACCCTTTAAAATCTCCATAGGCGACGTTTAAAAAATTCTACAGATTGCATGTTTTGAGTTACAGAGGAGGTCTAGGGCTAAAATTATTGCTCTCGCTCTACCAAACGCGGTGATACCTCATGTGTGGTTTGAATACTGTTTTCGTATGCGGGCGCTACTCACGTATGCATTTGCTTCTGCCCACGAGCTTGGCAGGACGCGACATGTTTTCTGGCTCTTAACTTTTTTAGCTGGCTCCTAAAATCCAAGGAAATGTGTCAAACCCTGTCCTAATCACTAATCCCAGGGAAACATGTCGGGCAGAGTTAAGGCAGTGAGGTTATTATGTTTGGGCATTCCTGGGGTGCCTCGCAGACGCTCTGTTTTTATACACTGCTTGTATTTTCCGATGTCCAAGTTAATGAAGCTTTATTAAAAGCTGATTTTTTACACAAGAGATTTTCGCTTTTGCATCCAATATGCATTTTTTTGGGGAAGTGTTTGACAGAGTGGAGACCAGAATACATAACCCTGTGGTGGAGCTGCTGAATCTGGCTATGGGAGTCACTTACTGATAAGGAAGCCTGGTGGTTTGAGTGTCGGTTCCTTGACCCTGTGGCTTTTAAAAAGGGATAGTGCACTTTTGTCTCTAGACAGTCTACTATATAGTCTACCACTGTGTAATGATAGGATTTTATTGAGCCATGCTTTTCTGAGATGCTATAATGAGTATTCCTAGAAAATATTTAAAAAGCTGGTAATCGTGACCAACATGTATATGAAAGCAGTTTTTCTCTAGGCTTCGTGAATCACGTAGTAGCAAAAAGCTGTTCTGCACCATCCAATATTTCGCTATGTGTAGTGTACCTAAAGGGAGCTCTTTTCATAGCTGTCCAGACAGTTCACTGAAACCCAAGTTTTGCCCTTTTTAATGTGGTAGTTTTATAACTTTTGGAGAGTCAGCATTGTTATAAATGCCCAGCATGTAGGACTACTTTATAGGAGTGACAAATACCAAAACAATAGGATTTGGTTCACTTAGTTATTACAGGTACTATTCTATTCAAATCACCCAACAACCTTAAAAAGACAGCTTCTGGGTTTATTTAGGAGGTAGAACAGCAAAAGCATGCACAGTGCTAGTACAGTATGAGGTTACTTACACTCTAATGCCTTGAACAATATCTATATAATCTTCTGATCTTGCATAAAACCCATCAGGGCTTAAGGCACCCCAAAAATTTGACCAGAGTTGGCCATGACGGGTCACCAGGGGTGCAATGATTTTTCTGAAGAAAGAAAGAACAGTAAAAGCTTGGTTATTCTGCTGTATTATAGTTAAAAAAAAAAACAGTCACACAATAACTACCTATAGGTAATTAAATAAGTTACTAAACCGTCAGGCTGTGGGAACAGTTAAAAGAGAGGTATAGGTTTATTAAAAAAATAAAACATCTATACTCGCTTCTATGCTGCAGAATTGGTGTGATGCTGCCACCATCCCTTTTTGGCTCCAAGATCAAGAACTGAGCAATCACATGACTACTGATCACTCAGTATGCAGAGAGGCAGAGTCAACTGTCAGTCAGGGCAGCTGGGTGGATCACGACAATATTCTTGGGATCCTTCCAAAGCCTGGAGCTGCTCTGCTCTATTAGCTGATAGCAGGGGATATCCCACAACAGAAGTACAGCCAAAAAAGCTAAAAAATGGAGAGAGGACAGATCCTTGGTGCTGCGCAACCACAGAGTCCTATGATGGTAATAATAGAAACAATCTCACCCTGGCTCCCACCAGGCCATGCCCCCATGGTGTTTTCATTCCATGCCCCCTGGAGCTTAGTCATAGGGATACAGCCAAAAAAGCCTTGACATTTTTTACAACCTCATCTCAAAAAAAGGAAGCAACACACAACCACTATATGAACACACTTAGAAAGAAGAGTAGATCGATCCCAGTGTCAAACCAAAACTTGTTCAAACCAGCAGCATGCATTATTGCATGGCCACTGGTGTGTTATCTGAAGGCAGTGGTACTGATGAGCTGTAACTTTATTGAAATGTCAGAAATAGACATTCATGTAGTTCTGTTGGCCAGTTCTTGGTGGGATGCAGTGGATTGCTGTACTTTGTTTTAATGCATACCATTACAGCACAGGAGTGTGAACTGTCAAAATAGGACCTTGTATATGCATTGGAACCCAGTTGGGCATGGCTGCCTAGGGCAGTCCAACACATCTGGTGTAAAGGGGCCCATAAAACTCCAGGCATAAAGCCAAATACATATAAACAAGCTGTTTAAGATAAACCCGACAAACAATTTATACATCCGTCATTCCACAGAAAAAAAGAGAGCCAGCTTAGCCAGAAAATTGATAGATGTTCGCAGAACTGACGTTTTTTGGAAATGACCAAGGCTTACTTTAATTTTCATGGAAATAATAATTTGAAATTTTAATGTTTTAGGTTACAGCGAGTTTTTTTCTTCTTTTTTTTTTAAGCAAAACATTTTTTTGTTTTTCTTGAACATATAATTTTTAAAACAGTTTTGTATCCATGATGAGTCACTGGCATTGGTTTAATAACGAAAAATAGGCTGTTAACATTGCAAGGGAATTTGCAGTTTACAAGGGAATATTCCCCCGAGCTTAGGGAAAAATGGTAAACATATCTTAGCAAAGAATACCAAAAAATTGAAATTAAACAAAATAGAATTTTTGCTTGTACATGACTGGATGTTAGCAGTTTTGGGGAAAATTCTCCTGAAACGTGATCAGTCCATTTGCCTTTAGTAAACCAACCCCAATAAGTTGAATTGTTGAAAATTCATCTTTTTGACAGTCTCCATCTGGACACCCACACAAAGTAAAAGCCATGTAGTATTACATTATACAATACATTTTTCTCTTCTCTACACAGGATGTTGCCATCTTGGCTGATGAAGTCTGAACCCCCATAATCTTTACTTAGGTACATAAGGAAGCCAAGTGAGGTAGAGAAAATGTACACCAATCTCTTGGGTGGTAGTTTTAGGAAACATTGGGCCTGCTCTTACAATCGAAGCATTCCAATGCAATGTTACCCTACATAAGGAACCAATATTAATTTTAGGCATCCTCTCCCCGCATTATATACTGCTTTTCAGACGCCTCTTACTAGTTTGCTGAGCATTCTCAATGCATCATACGGAGAAGGGGATACAAAATACACCAGTATTTAAATATAATAAATGAACGAGTTGAGGAAGGGATTTCCAGGAGGTGCTTTCTGCCAACCAGAAAGTATGAAAAGAAACCTAATTTCACCAATAACTTTAATAATTTGTTGTTCTACTACACTTTAGAAAATATATACTGTATATTCATTATCATCACCTTCTGTATAATGGTTGCAAATAAATAATGCTTGCACTAAAAGATGGAAGTATGATTTACTATAATCCTAAACTTAAAAGGCAACACATTTTAGGATTGTAAGTTAGCCCACATTTCTTTCCCTGGATCACTTGCATGAACTGAAAGTTTATTTATTGCGCATTAAAAGAATGTTCATTAGGCAGATGTTGAAAGATCTCTGCAAGACTTCACTGTAAAATGACAAGCACACGATTTCTTAGAAACCTGGCAACCAAGATTTCACTACTCATTACAATAGATATATTGTATTAACACACCAACCTGTTTTGTTCGATGAGTATTTTTAAAGTCTTTGGATTTGTCACAGCCACATCAGCATCAATGCTAAAGTAATAGTCGCATTGCTTATCCTGCCGGCAAATATCCCTAAACAAAACAAGGAGATTATGTTAAAGTAAAACTTTACAAATTACAGATAAATACTGGACTTGGAGTTTATGTGCCCTTTTACAGCATGCCAATAAGTCATTGAATTCAACAGGTAATTTCACAGAAAAATATAAACCCTGTTTAGGGGTCTTTCAAAATATATCAAAACGCCATGGGCCAGATCCACATACAATTGCCTAGGCGTAGTGTATCAGACATACACTAGGCCGCCGTATTTTACCTGGCTCCAAGTAGAATCCAGGAAGATTTCGGCCCTTAAGGTACGGCGGCGTAGTGTATTTCTCGCGGCGGAATTGAATTACGCGGGTATGGGGCGTGAATCATTTAAATGAAGTGCGTCCCCGCGGCGATCGAACTGCGCAAGCTCCGTTCAGAAATTTCCCGCCGTGCATTGCGCAAAATTACGTCGAATCGTCTTTTTTTTTTGTAGCGTAAATTACGTACATGCCTATTTACGGAAGAAAATTTTGAAATTTCGACGCGGGAACGACGGCCATACTTAACATGGCAAGTCTAACTATAGACCGGATAATAGCAGCATTAACTATACGCCGGAAAAAGCCAACTAGCGTCGACGTAAGAGAATGCGACGGCCGCTCGTAACTTTGTGGATCGCCGAAAAAGCTCATTTGTATACCAGACGAGGAAAACGACGCAAACTCCACCCAGAAATAATGCAGCTTAGATCCGAAGGCGTATGAAGATGTAAGCCTGTCGGATCGAAGCCCGAAGCCGTCGTATCATGGTTTGAGGATTCAAACTAATGATACGATGCGGGTAATTTGAAGTACGCCGGTGTATCAGGAGATACACCGGCGTACTAGCTCTGTGGATCTGGCCCCATGTGTGTAAAGAAAGCTAGAAATGTAAAATGCCTTTTCTATGCTTGGATATAACCTTAAAATAAAGGAATCCTGTTATGGAGAAAAACAAGCCTAGATTATTGCAGTAGTATGAATGTTAAATCAACAAACACTGCCATCTTAGTAGATGCTGGCAACTTGTTTAATAAACTAGCATATTATATGTCAGAAATGTCTCTGGTAATATCCAAGAAAGAATTTCTGGGTCCACCATCCTTTACAAAACAATCTCAGGATTACTTAAACTTTCATTCCCTTTTCATTATGATTACTGTAGCAGGAAAACTGCAGGAGAAGCAAGATTCCTTGGCATAGGGCACACATAGTTAGAACTTGGATGGGAGGGTCTCTGTTCTAGGATTCTAAAGAAATGTAAGAAGAAAGTACATAACTGAACTTTAGTACAAACTACTGGCCTGTTCCCACAGATTACTGGTCTTTGCAGTAAGGAGCACATGGAAGGATGACACATGTAAAAAAAATAAATAAAAAAAAACACAAAGAAAATTCCCAGCTCAACTCACCAGCCAGCAACCAACTGAATTGTCCTGTCTCCTCCTGTTAAAACTGCAGATAGTACTGGGGTGTCGTGGAGTAGCTCTGCAGCTTACCAATGTATTTGCAAATGTGTGCCAACTAAACCCATTTTAACGCAAATTGTTAGAAAGAAGAATTTGGTTGGCTGCAGGCTGGCGAGTTGAGGGAATTTTCTTTGGTACAGTAACTGTACTGAACTTACCAACATTTACTCAAAGCTAAAAAAAAAAAAAATTACCTTTAAGTGGCCTGAACCTTTAAGATCAGCTTCTTTAGAATAAGTAGAATGGTTTAATTTTGTTTGTCACCGCAAGTACACACAGAAAACAATTGTTTCCTGTGTGCCCTATTCACATTGCAACACAGTACAGAGCTGCCATAAAATGCAAAACATGCTGCATTTCATCGCAGTGCACTGTACGGAATCGCATGGCTCTGCTCTACAGCAATAGGAAGTGTACTTTTGTACACTTCAAAATAAAAACACATAAAAATATTATGTACAAAACCACCATGTTCCCTTTAACCACTTCCCATCCCGCGTATTGTCATATGATGTCCGCAAGGTGTCTGTCATCCCAGGTGGGCGTTATACGATTTCCTTAGCTTCCTGCCGGCATAGGGGGCGCGCACCCGCCACGCCATAAAGGAACACTGCGGCCACGATGTCCATGTCCTGTCAGGAGAGAGGAGACAAATCATGTGTTCCTAGTAAGTATGAGCTCTGGTGTGTTTGCATGGTACACGTGCAGAGCCCGCCAGGAAGTGTGCACGTTGCTGCCCTAATCACAGCCAGGGAGACATTTCCTGATGCTCAGCTGCAGAGATCGGGAAATGTCTCCCTGGCTGTGATTAGCGCAGCGCCGTGCTCTGCACGTGTACCATGCAATCTTGCCAGAGCTCATCCTTAGTTCCTAGTACATAGGAACATCGGTCAGTCTCCTCCCCTAGTCAGTCCCATCCCCCCACAGTTAGAACACACAGGCAGATCGCCCCCGGTGCTAACCCCTTCCCTGCCAAGCAACATTTACACAGTAATGAGTGGCTATTTATAGCACCGATTTCTGTATAATCATCAATGGCTTCAAAAAAAGTGTCAAAATTGTCCGATCGGTCCGCTGCAATGTTGTAGTCACGATAAAAATTGCAAATCACGCCATTACTAGTAGAAAAAAATAAAAATGCCATAAATCAATACCCTATTTTGTATAACTTTTGTGCAAACTAATCAATATCCGCTTATTGAAAAAAAATTGCAAAAATATCTAGAACAATATATATTGGCCTAAACTGAGGAAAACATTTGTTTTATATAAATTTAGGATATTTTTTATAGCAAAATATCTCGAAAACTGTCTTTTTTTATAGTGCAAAAAAAAAAAAGGAGGTGATCAAATACTACCAAAAGAAAGCTCCATTTGTAGGGAAGAAAATTATCCATTTAATTTGGGTACAATGTTGCATGACTGCGCAATTGTCATTCAAAATGTTACAGCGCTGAAAGCTGAAAATTGGCCTTGGCAGGAAGGGGATAAAAGTGCCCTGTATTGAAGTGGTTAATAATCAGAATAGCTGCATAACAGTAGCTGCTGCTGACAAGCAATCTCTATCTAGTCTTTGAATGTCTCTTTTCATCTTAAATAAAATACATATACTAGCAATTTTATTGGATTTGCCAAAACAGAACATTATGTGGAATTGCTGACTAAATAAATGTTACTTTAAAATTGCTGTCAGTTTGGGGAAGTGGAAAAAAGCTAAATTGTGGTAAGGATAGGTCTACTGAAATGAAGATATTATTTGCTCAAAGTCCAAGCACAACTTAACGTTATTGTTGGAAAGCAATGATTTAAAGTCTCATTAAAGTTCATCCAAAACCTTTGTAGAAAGCTTGATTTAGGCAGTACATTGAAGCACACATTAGTTGTTCATGAACCTTCAAAATCTATTGGGAGGAGCATCTGGGAGATCCAACATGGCCATTGGTATTGTGATTCTCTTCTGATAATCTTTTTAGACATAAAATGATAATTTACACCCATAGAGTATTTGCAGAACAAAGATTAACAGCAAACTTTTAAACTAGGTATAGATTATAGAGTGGGGACAAGTTAGATCCGCTCTCAGGTTGTATTGCCATTTGTGTCCTTGTGGGATTGATCGATCCTCACTTTGTGTCCTTGCAACAAGGTGTCATAAGAATATTAAGTGATACGATTTAACTTTTATTTTTGAGCAGATAAAAAAAAAAAAAGAAGATGATTACCACAATCGAGTCCACAATCAGGTGGACGTTAAATATCCAGGAAGAGAGCACAACAGGGCTTTGGCTGGAGACTCAGGGAGGAACCTGAGTGAGAGGAGCTCTGTATTTCGGACTGAAAGGTTTGCTTAACCACATGTTTTTGTGGGGGACGGGGACCAGCCCGGGACTGTATAGAGAGGAGACCATTCTGTTTAGTTTAGCGCGACAAGGATTTAATTTAGAGCCGGTTCACACATGGGCGACTCAGCCACCTGACAAGTCACGCTCCGCTCTATTTAATGGAACCGTTCTAATAGGACCAACTCAAGTCGCTCCGACTTAGAAAAAGGTTCTTGTACGACTTCGGGGGCGACTCGGGGCGACTTGCATTGACTTCAATACAGAAGTCATTTTGCAAGTCGCCTCTGAAATCGGCTTGAGATCGCCTTGCCGAGTCGCACCCAAAGTCTGTGCGAACCGGCTCTTACTGTTTTGTTTATTTTTATTTGCAACCCTCCTGTAAATAAACCTGGCATCTGCCAGATTTTAAAGAAAGTGCCCATTTGCTGACCTTCCTTCAGAAAAGGTGATCCCTCGCGAGCTAATCTCCCACACCATACATTCTCCACCAAAAAGTAAGAATAATATTTTGGGTTTTAATGACAGCACCTGGTTGAATGTGCAACTCTAACAATCGCCTTGGTATAATTAAAAAAGTCAGGAGGTCATGTTGTTCATGTGTCCAACATCCAGCCATCAACTGTCTTGTTTTATAGAAAGCCATCTTTCATATCACCCTTATAACAAATTAAATCTTTTGTGGATTTTCATTGTTATAATTGACAATATAATGTCCACTAAAAGAAAGGACAATTAACTCATACACATAAGAGGTTAATATTTATCCGCATGCATATAAAGGTGGCATTACATTCCCATGTTTCTTGCTTCTGCTTGTGTGATCTCTTCTTCAGGTCCAACTACTTTAAAAGTCTTAATGACTCCCTTGGCCTTCTCCCAAAACTTCTGGATATGTTTTTCATGATAAACCTCCTGTAATAAAGGAAATGTACCTGATAAAGTAACATTTTTAAGATTCAGAAGTACATTACTGGAATAATTGGATAACAGAGGAAACAGACACATACTAATAAAACCACAATCAAAAATGCATAAGCAACTTTTGAGCTGTACAGTATAACACATTGTTTGGATTTTTTTTTACTAATAGTTGTTGTGTTTTTTGGCTGAACTCAATGGTCTTGGTCTTTTTTTTCAACCTTACTATGGAACTGTATTGTCTCACATTCTAAAATCTGTGGCCAGCTTTACAGTAAAATGAACTTTGCGAACTAGTGATTGTAAACAACTTTTTAATTTTGTAACAAACTCCATGATCAATGCCTAAATAAAATGAAGTTCAAATGTAAATATGTCAGAACATTTAATCTTAGTATGAAGTCACAACAAATGTATCAACTGCATATGAGAGCAAGGTTTTTTCCACATGGTACAGAGATTAATTGCAGTAAAATGTTAAGAAATGCTAGTATACAGAAGCTATTAAATGAATATCCCTGTGGGAATGGCAACTAGAAGTTCAAAATATTAGAAACAGTAAGTTTCTTCCATCAAAAAGGTGCCCATTTGGAGTAGATGTGACGGTCTTACACAAACAGTGCTTGGAGTTCTTTTTTTTTCTTTCAATCGTCTTTATTAAGTTTCTAAATACAAAGTACACTACAAACATTGTACGTCGTGCAACGACACAAGAGAAATACACGTAGCAAGAAGCAAGTTATCAACTATCAGGTTGGTGGTAGTTATTGTAGCTTGATCAAGCATGAAACGTGGTCTCCTCTCCCCCCCTGGTCACACCATTTGAGTAGCTTGGAGTTCTTTAAAGTGAAAGAAATCTAACAGTAGTAGGCAGCTGAAAACACTGTCACTAAATGCTTCTTTCTGTGAAATATGACCTTATTTGTATAAGCATAGGCATGCTCCCACTGGCCAGCACCCTGTGAATGGGAGTCACTTTGGGCTGGGGGGCCCTGGAACCCAGAATCTCTTGGAGAGGTTAGGAAACCCTTGTTTTGGCTCCCCAGGTCCTTCTTATGTCCAAGTTACCCTGTGTCTATTAGGGGCACAGGGTGACCGAGAAAGTGATGGGCAACTACCATATTTAATCGGCCTATACCGCGCACTTTTTTGCCCTGAAAATCCCTGTATAGTCGGGCAGGCTTGGCTCCTCTCGCGCTCACATCCTGGACGTACAGGACGTGAGCGCGAGAGTAGCCGAGCCTGCCCAACTATACACGAGTGTACTGCGCTCGGTATATGCCGGCGCAGTATTTAAACTCGGCGCGGGAAAGCGGGGATCGAGCGGGGAGGACGCCGCAGAAGGATGCCGGACCCGACGAAGAGGACACCCGGAGCCGCAGACGGACGCCAGACCCAAACGAGGCCGCCGATGGACGCCGCGCAAGACACCAAAACTAAGTACAAAAATATTTTTTCCACAGGAATGCGGGTCCACTTTAGGGGTGCGCGCTATATGCTGGAGCGAGCACTACCTCGATAAATACGGTACTTCATGGATACTGAGAATGTGGTGGATTACATCAGATGGGACAGTAATATTTATCCACAATACCTCCCAGGAAATGTATAAAGACTATTCCTGGTTTGTTTTATTTTGAACTATACATGTTAATTGAAAGAGCTGGTTGCATTAATCTCTTCTATGTAGATGTCAAACAGTCTGCTACAGAGGTCTCCTGCTACAGTCTGTTGTCTACTAGGTTGAGGAAGGGGGAAATCACTGTTTGTATTGTTAATTGTGCTTGTTGGGACACCTTTTGTCTCTCCTAGCAAACCATTGGGGGATGTGTTTATACTTTTAACAATGTGTATTGTATTTTGGGAGTTTAACGCCGGCAAGTCTAACCTGAAGTGGGGATATCTGATTAATCACAAGATTATCTGGGTGGGCATTGAGTCACTGAGGCTGGGTTAAGTGACAAATTAATTATTTTTTGTTAATTATGTTCTTGATAAAAATTTGTATTGTTAGGGCAATATGATCAGGAGGGGGAAATGTGCTCCTGTGGTATATATTATGTCTTATTAATGAAAAGAAAATTGCGCATACCAAATATACAAAAAATAAAGATAAAGCTGCGACTCAAAAATGTTATACAACATAAAATAGACTAAAAACAGGGGGGGGAGTCGCGCTAAACGTGGGACAATGCCTAATGATAGCACAATATAATGTCAAAAAATATATATAGTGAAATACAAAACCACAATTGCTAGTAGTGAAGTCCACAGAATGCAATAATAAGTGTACAAAGAACCTTATAGGTCAACGTGCACAAAAGGGGTTAAGTTCTTAATGTTGATCAAAAGTCCATCTATGTAGCCAATGATGTTGGATTTTGATACGCCAAAACTTGAAAAAAACAGTGTCCCGTTACACTCACGAGGATCTTGCACTTGTAGAATTTCTTTTTTTTTTTTTGAATTTTTTTATTTATCACCAAAAAGGCCAGTCCTCTCGGACCCGCAACATATACATATAACAGTCGAGATAACATCTTTCGTATGTAGGTACAATAATACATGTAAAACTATAGTCACATACACCGTATATCCTCGTTGCAGAAGAATGCAACCAGGGCCCGAAGAGGGCATGATTTTCAAGGCAGAGGGAAGTAATTCGTGACCTAGTGGCGGGGTCCGATCGGTCCGGCCCCAGATCCGTTTTCCATTTTCAGAGCAGGGAGAGATAGACTAGAGGTTAAAGAGCAATATAGAATAGAGCAGGGAAAGGCATAGTAGAAGGTAGATGGGGGGGGGGGGGGGCTGCACGAGCAGGTTTAATACAAAGCGCCTTGAAAGGGCGTAGGGTGTTCCCATTCTGATCTCAGACCGCTTGCCAGGGAGAGCTGGCGTTAGGCCTGTGACTGGGTGGGCGTATGGCAGTCGGTCTCTCTGAGCTTCTGCCCTTCATCCGAGTATTTAAAGAAGTTGTACAACTGCCATGTCTCAGAGTATGTCTCCTGACGCTGTTGGCTGGAGAGGATCAAGTCTTCCATACGACTGATCTCGTCTACCCTATTCAGCCAGAGAGCAATAGTGGGAGGGTGAGGGGACTTCCAGCGGAGAGGCACGCAGGCCCTGGCTGCGTCCAAGAGGTGGCGCACCACTGATTTTTTGTAAGTTCCAGGCGGTATATTAGTTGCCTGTAGAAGAAAGTAAGCCGGGTCGTCTGGTATTACGTACCCCGTAAACTTTTGGGTAATCCTGCGTACCTCTCCCCAGAAACCCCTGACCTTTGGGCAGGACCAAAACACATGAAGCAGAGTACCCTTGTCTTGTTGGCATCTCCAGCAAGTGTCGGTAGTGTTGGGGAATAGTTTATTCAGGAGATCCGGTGTTCTGTACCAGCGGGTGAGAACCTTGTAGTTCGTCTCCTGAGTTTTCGCGCATAGAGATGATCTATGTGCGAAGCGCAGTATGGTCTGTTTTTCAGTGGGCGAGAATTGTGTGTTTAATTCTCTTTCCCATTTTGTCAGAGCCGGTATCTGATAGTCCCGAGTGGGGGCGATCAGCATGGCATATAGAAGGGACAGGGCGTGTGGGAGCACTCCCGTCCCTCCGCACAGCTCCTCCAACTCTGTCAATGGTACCTGTCCGGTCGGGGGGGGCGGGATGGTGCTCAGGAAATGAGTCAACTGGTTTGCCCTTAAAAAGTCAAGGCGGTAGTCGCCTTCCGGGTCTGTCAATTCCGATGCAGATTTCCACTGTCCTCCTGAGCTAAAGTGTGATGCCTGATAGAGGCCCTCCTTCCCGAGGTCCAGGAACTTCCTATCTTGTAAGCCCGGGTCGAATAGTGGGTGTCCAATGATGGGTCTAAGGGGGGAGTCTCTGGAGGACAGGGAAAGCCGGTCAAAAAGATCGGAGCATACCCTAACCGTGGTCCCCACGAGAGGGTGGCGTGTAAGTGAGAGAGGGAGCGAGGCTGAGCACCACGGGGCGCGACGTAAGGGAATCTCGGTCTGGCTCTGTTCAACCTGTGTCCACAACTTATTGTGTCCATGTCGGCACCAGTCAATTAGTCTAACCAGGTGTGTTGAGCGATAATATGTCTGGATGTCCGGTAGGGCTAGGCCTCCTTGTAGTTTGGGGAGGGTGAGGATCTTTCTGCATATCCGCGACTTTTTCCCCGCCCAGAGAAATTGATTGAACGTGGTGGAGTGAATCTGTCTAAAGTAGCTTCCCGGGATGGAGATCGGGAGGGCCTGCAGGAGGTACAGGAATTTGGGCAGTATTGTCATCTTTAAGATGTTGCACCTGCCCATCCAGGAATGTAGTCCCCCAGTCCACTGAGTCAATAGTCTCCGAACTTCTGTCAAGAGGGGGGGGGAAATTCAACTGGAATAGTCGTGTAAGTGTAGGGGGGATGTATGTCCCTAAGTATTTCAGAGCTACTGCTGTCCATTTTAGGTTGAACCCAGCTTTAAGCTGGGCTAGCTGTCGCTGTGGGATCCCTATGCCCATGGCCTCTGACTTTGTAAAGTTAATTTTTAAATTGGAGAGCCTACCGTAAGTCTCAAATTCCTGGAACAGGGCCGGGAGGGAGGTATCGGGTTCCGTAAGGGTGAAAAGCAGGTCATCCGCGTATGCGGAGACTTTGTAGTGAGCCTTTGCAGTGAGAATACCTTTAATGTCGGGGTTTATCCGCACGTGGCACAGGAAAGGCTCCAGCGACAGTGCGAACAGGAGAGGCGACAGGGGGCATCCCTGTCTCGTCCCGTTGGTTATTGGGAATGGATCTGACAGTACCCCATTGGCCCTCACCCTTGCCGTCGGACCGTCGTAGACTGCCGTTACCCAATTCCTCATCCTGTCACCCAGGCCTATGTGTTCTAGAGTAGACATCATAAACTGCCAGTCTACCCGGTCAAATGCCTTTTCGGCATCCGTCCCTACAAACAGGCTAGGGGTTTTACTGGAGGAGACCATGTGTAGGAGGTTGAGCACTTTAATAGTGTTGTCACGGGCCTCTCTGGTAGGCACGAAGCCTACCTGGTCTAGGTGTATCAGAGACGGTATATGTCTCTGGAGTCTGGATGCCAGGATTTTAGTGAACAGTTTGATGTCTGTGTTAAGGAGGGAAATGGGACGGTAGCTACCGCAGAGGGCTGGGTCTTTGTCGGGTTTCAAGATCACAGATATTTGGGCTTGTAATGTGGTGGCGTGGAAGGATGTCCCCGAGCCTAGTTCATTGAACAGCTTCGCCATATGCTGTCCCACCGATGGCAGCACCGCTTTGTAGTATGCTATGGTGAGGCCATCAGGGCCAGGGGCCTTGCCCGGTTTGGCGCTTTTTAGTGCGAGCTGGATTTCTGATAATGTAATGGGAGCCTCTAGATTATCCCGGTCTTCAGTGGACAGGGAGGGCATAAGGGATGTGGCGATATAGTCCCGTAACAAGTCTCGGGGGACGGGGGGCTTAGCCAAACTATACAGGGAGCTGTAAAATTGTCTAAACTCACGTGAAATCTGCTGTGGGGTGGACTGTTTTTGCCCTTTTGAGGATTGCACGTGCGGGATATATGAGGCTAAACGACGCGAGCGCAGTGCGTTAGCCAACAACTTGCCGCATTTGTTGCCCGATTCGTAAGTGTAACGTCGACAGGTCTGAAGTGCCGCTTTGGCTTTAAAGTGCAAGAGGTCCGTGACCTGTGAGCGGATGACATCCAGTTCCGCTCCGGTCTGCCTGTTCGGGCTTATTTTGTGTGTGGATTCTAGGCCCTGCAGTCTAGTAAGGAGTGAGTTCAGTTGTGCTGAACGCTCCTTTTTCAGCCGCGCGCCGTGTTTAATAAGCACCCCCCGGATCACCGCTTTATGGGCCTCCCATATCACCCCGTGTCACTGTCAGGGGAACTATTAGTAGTGAAGTAATGTCCTAATTCTGTGGTGATCTCTGTCATGACGTCGGTATTTTGCAAAAGACCTTCGTTCAAGCGCCATACTGGTCTCTGACCGCCGTTAAGATCGGAGATAGAGTACTTCAAGGTAACTGGGGCGTGGTCTGACCACGTAATTGAGCCAATGGCAATGTCCCGGATCGCATCTAGTTGTCCGTGTGGGATAAGGAAGTAGTCAAGTCTTGAATACGTTTGGTGTGGTTTGGAGAAGAAAGTGTAGTCTCTATCTCCAGGGTGTAAGAGGCGCCAGGCATCTATCAGTTGCATTGAATTTAGGGTAGTGTCAATTCGTTTCCGCGTGTCTCGGGTTAGGGAGGTCTTCCCGGTGGACGTGTCTTCAGTCGGGATCAAGGATATATTCAGGTCTCCCCCTAGTATCAGATGGCCCTCCATAAAACGTCGGAGCTGTGCCAGGGTTTTCTTAAGGAAAACGTCCTGTTGGGCATTGGGAGCATAGAGGTTGGCAAATGTCACCGTCCTATCTCCCACCCTGCCCTTTAGAAAGAGGAAGCGTCCCTCATTGTCTGCCAGGGTGTCCAGGGGAGTCCAGGGCACCCCGCAGAGATAAGAATAGAGACTCCCCTAGACTTAGCCTCTGTATATTGGGAGTGATGTGTCGTGGGGTAGAACCTGTTTTTCAGAAGCGGTAGGTTGGACTTCTTAAAATGTGTCTCCTGAAGGAGTATCACATCCGCTCTCATGCGACGCATGTCTTGCAGTAGCATGCGCCTTTTTTCAGGGGTGTTAAGGCCCTTGACGTTAAAAGAAACTACCGTAAGCAGGTCCATGCTCGTGCAGTTGTGGGGAGGGGGGAGGGTGAGCGGATATGTCAGGGTGGGGGGTGGCGTCCGCCTCCCCACAGTAGTGCAGGGTGGCGGGCCGGAGTAGGGAGGGAGGGTGAGGTGTGGGGGGGGAGGTGGGTGGGGGGGGTTGATGGAGTAGGAAGAGAAAGGGAGGTATTTGGAAGAGATAGAGAAAGAGCTCAAAGGGAAGGCTCCAGGTGGGCCTCCAAGAAGCTTCTACTAATATAGCTAAATCAGCTATAAGCACTCTCTGGGAAATTCCCAGGAATCGAGCGCGACCCTAATTGGGGGGTATGGGCTAGACAGGGGAGGGCAACGAGCCCCCGACCCTCTCCACCCAGCCCCGGCCAAACACTGTATAGCGTAAAATATCACATATTAACTTTAACATAAACCGGCATTATACATCACAGATATTAACAACAGTGGAACCAGTAACCATAGGAACAATTTAAATATAAGTACTTAAGTGAGGCAACATGGTGCAGAAAGTGCAAACAAATTATCCCGGGGTGTCACCAGCCCAGGGCCCCAGGCGTATTCCCCCTGAGGTCAAGAGCCGGCCCACCCACCAGGCCCCAAGCCCCCCACCACCCCCACCCGGAAAGCAACCCACCCCCCCAGACAGCCATCAAAGTGGATGCAAACGATAAGGGTGACCCCTCCGCGTGTAACATAGCCCCCAACCAGGAACCCCCCCATCACCCCCACATCACCGGTTCACGTGTCTCCCTCCATGCAAGGAAGTGCCAAACCTGAGCTCTGTAGCCTTAGTTCCGTGTGTCCCGATCGTAGCCTCAGCTTGTAGGAAAACTGTAGAGATCGCAGTCTCAGTGTCTGCAGGTCTCTCGCAGTGGCTGGGCCGGAGCATCAGGGTGGCTGTCCAGAAGGTAGTAAGGGGGGGCCAGCTCGTATCCCCTGCCTAGTCAGGGGGGCACGCTCCGCCGGGCGGTCTCAGAGCCAGGGATGGGGGGAGGAACCCCCAAATCATCTGGGGGGGGGGGGGGGAGAAATATAAAAAAAAGAAAAATATATATAAAAAAAAAAAAAAAAAGGGAAAAGAAAAAAAGGGGGGGGGGCCCTCCAGGAGCAGTTTAACAGGCAATGTCCCGGTAGCGGGGCGGCCACGAACGTTGCGGGCAGGAGATAGAGGGGGGGCAGCTCCTCCGCGGGGGTCACATCTGGCGTATGGCAGTCTCCAGGTGTTCCGGCGAGGGGATAGGGCAAGTGTCCGATGGAGGCGCTGCGCGGCAGGGATGGCGAGTAACCCGGGGCAGGAGACCTAAATGTGCGGCCTATGGCCTACTCACGTGCCGCTTCGCCTCGGGCTGAGTTCCGTCGTCGCCTGCCCCGCTGTGGTCGTGGCACAAAAGGCCCTCTGTAGGCTGGAGCGCCCGAACGACCCGTCTGGCGGGGAAAAAACTGGAGCCAATCCGGTACTTGAATTGGGTCTGAGCCCAGGAAACGAAAGAGGGCTGGCAGGTCCGACGCGGTCTGAAGGGTGAAGGCTCCTGCTTCTTTCCGGAAGGTGACTGCCAGTGGGTATCCCCAGCGGTATGTGTGTCCTGTTTGCCTGGCTAGCTCCAAGAGGGGTCGTAGCAGTGCCCTTCGGCGCAGGGTCGCTCTGGAGAGATCTGGCAGGATCCTGATCTGCGCTCCCTCTGCCTCAATGTCCCCCAGGTCCCAGGCTCTACGGAGGATGGCCTCTTTCTGGCTGTAGCGGTGTAGGCGGCACACTATATCGCGCGGCCTATCCTGGTCTGTAGGCTTAGGCCCGAGCGCTCTATGCGCCCTGTCCAGCAGGATCACCGCCTCCGGGTCCTCCAGAACATCGCGGAAGATCCTGGTCACTTTGGCCCCGACATCTTCTGCATCCACCGATTCGGGCACACCGCGGAGCCTCAGGTTACAGCGGCGGCTCCTTCCTCCACATCTTCTAAATGGAGCAGTAAAGTAATGGCCGCTTCACGATGCTGGTCTCGGGACTGCTCTAACGCTGCCACCCGTTCCGCCAGGGAGGACACGGACTCCTCACCCGAGGCCACTCGGTCGGTAAGTGTGGAGACCTCTCCTCTGACCTCCTGTATGTCCCTTCTATGTGTCTCCTCCAGCTTCAGTATCAAGGCCTCGATGTCCGTTCTGGTGGGCAAGGCCTGAAGCAGGGCCTTAATGTCCGGGTCCATGCCAGCCGGCACAGATGCCTGAAGGGCAGACATTCCCTCCAGGTGGGGGTCCTCCAGGGGCTCCCGGAGGGATGGAAACCAGTCCTCCGATCCGCTGGGACTCGGCTCCTGCAATTGTGGGTCCTCTGCAACCTCACGTGCGGGGCCTCGTGTCTCCGGTAGGCCCAGGTCAGAGAGGGTCTCCTGTAAGGCCTTAAAATATTTCTGTATTTCTCCCGTGGTCTTCCCGGCAGGGGTACCTTTCGTTGCTGCTCTGGTCCCGTATCTTTTGTTAGGGTTCATGCCGGTTTAAAGGCGTTATTTGGCCGAAATTGGGGGATCAGGCCGGGAGCTCAGATGGAAAGCAGCTTCACTCAGCCATGTCCAGGCCACGCCCCCACTTGTAGAATTTCAATAAGTAGTGACAACACCGGAAAGAAAAGAAAAAACTTTCATAGTGTGATAACGTTATGAAAAATATGCACCCGTGAAAAATGGCTATATGATGAGCAGGAAACAGTGACAACCCTTCACCATGGGGCACGGTTCACACTGACCCTTACCAAATAGTAAGACCCTCTTGAGGTCAAATACAGCCTTCAGGATAGTGCATATGGGCTTCGTTTTACAACATCATGTTTTCCTCGGTGAGAAAAGAAAGGGAGACTTTTCATAGTGTGGATTGCATGGAAACAAATCACAGTCACCCGTGGGAAAAACAACAAATACTGTGAGGGAGAGGAGTGCTAGTACCACCACCGGACGCACACACTGACCCTTACCAGATACTGAGATCCACTCTAGGATCAATATAGGCAGCAAGGAGGTGAATTCACTGTGTATGTTGTATCAGAGACCAGTCCAGATACTGAGATCCACTCTAGGATCAATATAGGCAGCAAGGAGGTGAATTCACTGTGTATGTTGTATCAGAGACCAGTCATCGATGAGTCACAGCATAGAAACAAAAGGAAACTAAAAATAGTGTGAAATCCTTAAAAAATTTATTCTAAAAAAGCCAAAAAAGCGCACTTACAAACAGATGCAAATTCAAGGCGTATATAAAAGATGCCGGCCGGCTTGTGGAACGCGAACGTCCCCTCGTGTTGTTGCGATGACGTGGGAACGTCTCCTCCCAACGTTTCGTCTTCACAAAAGACTTGATCACGGGAGGATCCCGTGATCAAGTCTTTTGTGAAGACGAAACGTTGGGAGGAGACGTTCCCACGTCATCGCAACAACACGAGGGGACGTTCGCGTTCCACAAGCCGGCCGGCATCTTTTATATATACGCCTTGAATTTGCATCTGTTTGTAAGTGCGCTTTTTTGGCTTTTTTAGAATAAATTTTTTAAGGATTTCACACTATTTTTAGTTTCCTTTTGTTTCTATGCTGTGACTCATCGAGGACTGGTCTCTGATACAACATACACAGTGAATTCACCTCCTTGCTGCCTATATTGATCCTAGAGTGGATCTCAGTATCTGGACTGGTCTCTGATACAACATACACAGTGAATTCACCTCCTTGCTGCCTATATTGATCCTAGAGTGGATCTCAGTATCTGGTAAGGGTCAGTGTGTGCGTCCGGTGGTGGTACTAGCACTCCTCTCCCTCACAGTATTTGTTGTTTTTCCCACGGGTGACTGTGATTTGTTTCCATGCAATCCACACTATGAAAAGTCTCCCTTTCTTTTCTCACCGAGGAAAACATGATGTTGTAAAACGAAGCCCATATGCACTATCCTGAAGGCTGTATTTGACCTCAAGAGGGTCTTACTATTTGGTAAGGTTCAGTGTGAACCGTGCCCCATGGTGAAGGGTTGTCACTGTTTCCTGCTCATCATATAGCCATTTTTCACAGGTGCATATTTTTCATAACGTTATCACACTATGAAAGTTTTTTCTTTTCTTTCCGGTGTTGTCACTACTTATTGAAATTCTACAAGTGCAAGATCCTCGTGAGTGTAACGGGACACTGTTTTTTTCAAGTTTTGGCGTATCAAAATCCAACATCATTGGCTACATAGATGGACTTTTGATCAACATTAAGAACTTAACCCCTTTTGTGCACGTTGACCTATAAGGTTCTTTGTACACTTATTATTGCATTCTGTGGACTTCACTACTAGCAATTGTGGTTTTGTATTTCACTATATATATATATATTATGTCTTAGTTGGTCATATAAACATTACATGTTGCAGTTTTGTAACAGAGCTAGTCTCTCCTGGTTCTTGGTTACAACATGTGGCTGTAATATCTGGTATCTGAGGATTATAGGTGTGCGCAGCCTTTGGCATTAGGGTGTGCACCCCAAAGCTCAAACACACTCTACTGATCACTCACGATGTTCATTTAGAAAAGGAAGGGGCCGATAAATGGCATATTTACTGGCCCCTTCTCCCACTCATCCTAAAACATCCACAGCAACAACAGGTGGGAGAGGAGGGAAGCCGGCAGTGCTGTGAGGTGAAGGAGAGGGAGCCAGGTCAGTAAGGGGAATCTGTTGTGCACAGGGTTTTTAGGGTGTGCTTTGGCACACCCTGTGCGCACGCCTATGCTGAGGATCCAGACTGGATGAAGCAATGAGCTAGTCTCGTCTGGTTCTTGGTTACAAGATGTGGCTGTAATATCTGGTATCTGAGGTTCCAGACTGGATTAAGCAGTGTACTGACAAAAAGCACTCTAGCGGAGTGTGGGAAGCGATTCCGTTACACACCCCATCACCACTAAAACCACAACTGTCAATAGGTTGCTTGTTGCATTGTTTGGAGGAGACATGCAACCTATTGCTTAATTCTCTTCTATAAAGTAGAGGGCTTTATGAGGATATGTTTTTTAACTGCTGCTGCTACTGTTATTTTAGCAGCTTTATTTTTCACAACAGTTTTGCTTTAGAGTGGGAGTAAACTCACATGCATGAATTTTACCCCTATACAGTGGGTAAGCTTATTATAATGCTTACATATAGGTACTGTAAACATCGCCTAAACGTCCACCGTTTAAGCGATATTTACTATACATGCAGCCAGTGATGTCACCAGCAAATGCGCTCTTAAGGAACGGCAAACCCATGCTGTTTCTTCAGGGTCCTGTGCCGTAAGGCTTCCACATGCATGCATGGGAGTGACATCATCGTGGCTCCAGCTACTCACACAGCTGGAGTCTGAACAGTGTTCCACTGGAAGGCTTTGTTTTCAGACAAGTTCCACATAATGTGCTAGTATGCGATGCAAAGAAAAAAAAAAAACACACCCACAGTTTACTGCTGCTTTAAGTAAGCAGATTTCTACTTTTTGAGAAAAGATTTATACTCCAGAAATTCTTCCAATTTACGAACTATGAAAAACATTTATGCAAGCAGAACTAAAACACAAAATGGAATTATGTTTAAGCCTCTTGTTACTAATCAATCAAGGTTCTCGTGGCACAGCTTACATCATTTTATTAGGCATTTTCTTGATTAGAAGGAGCACTGATTAAT